>JBAMMX010000010.1:1402297-1840235 GCA_037126225.1 Dillenia turbinata
ATAAGTGATCTTTTGAATAAAATAAATAACATATATGGAAAAAATATAGAAAAGACACGTGACAGATTTTAAGTATGAAAGAATATTAGAAATTAAGAATAATACAGGTGTATAATGAAAAAAAATGAAAAAAGAAGCGAGGAAAAGAGTTGGAAAAAAGTAAAAAAAAAAAAAAAAGTGTGCAATGAAAAAAAGTGTACGCGAGTTTTGAAAATTTATTTGTGAAAATGATGCTCAAATGACATTAGCCAAATGACATTAGCCAATTGGATTAATTGGTGATATATTCAACTTTAGCAAGCTATTGGATTAATGAAATGTGATTTATCCAAGGACATACAAAAAATTTACAAAAAAATTGGAATTAGTTTTGTGCCATTGGCGTTGGCATTGCTTTTGAGATACAAATCCACAATTTTCCAATAATATAATAATATTAATTTTATATTACTATATATTACTATATTTATTACTATAAATAATGTGTCATATTATTAATTTCAGTGTAATTTAAATATTTTAAAGTTTTGTCAGATGAAATGTGATTTATGAGATTGACAAAAGGAACCAATTTGGATTGTCATCGTGATTTTCAATATAATAACAATGTTAATGTATAAACACAATTAATCATATCAATATAATTAAATAATATTAAATATCATGTAATTAATTATATAAACATAATTAATTACACCTCAAATTATAACACTATATTATATAAATTACTAATTTCATATCATTATATTATTTAAAAATAACTTTATGCTATTTAAATTAATAAAGTTATTTAATAATATTAATAATTTTATGCTGGTTATTTTTTATTAATAAAATGGGCATAATTAGTGAGCTTATGGCAGGGGATCACGCGGGCATTTGTTTGCATGAAAGTAGTAATAGCAGATAATAAGTAATAAAAATTACATGTAGTAAATGATTTTTTTAACAAAATAAGACATATGAAAAGACACGTGGCGGTATTGACTAAAAGTATAAAAAAAAATAAGGAATAAAGAACAACGCCGGTAATGAAAAAAGAGACGGGAAAAAATGTGTGCGGGCAATGAAAAAAAAAAGCGAAAAAAAAGTGCAAAACAGACGACTTTTAAAAATTGTTTTGTGAAAATGAACTTCAACTTCTCCTACCCTCAAAATCTCTCCTCCCCTAACTCATTTAAACTCCAACTCACTTTACAAAATTTTATCAAAAATTAATTACATTTTTTTGATAAAAAGTCACTTTGGGCTTTTGATTGGGTATTTGAAAGATTCGGATGAGTATTGTAGCTGACCATGAAAAATCATAACCATTCCAAGAACAAGTTCAGTATGCAATCATCCCAAAATGTTATCCAGGTTTAAAAATAAACATATCATTTTAATTTGAGGAATAAATTTTTTATTATTCGTATTTAAATTTTTATTTTAAGTAGTTGTCACAGAGCCCATGTGCTGTTAAGATTTTTGTGAATTAGAAAAATGAAAGTGCATAATATTACTAATTTTATTTTTGTTTAGTTTCTTTGGGTTTTAAGGTAATCTTACTAATTTTACTTTATCTTTGAATAATAATCCAAATTATTTGTATTGTACTAGATGCTGGGAGTACACGTAGAACCCAACCATCATCATCACCATCTAACTCCATTCTACAGATAATATTTTCATTTATAACCATTCATTTTTTGCAATGTCAACATGTAATTATATTCATTTTACTACTATGTATTTATATTAATTTTGATTTTTATGAATAGATTGAAATGAAAGATCATGTGATCACTATCTATTTAATTTTGGAATTATCTGGTTTTGATACTAGGATTGTGCCTTCAAGTGGTGATTATATTTTTTGTGATCGAAATGAATATTTTTATTTTGAGATGGTAACATTTTTGCGTATGCAATAATATTGTGGTAACAAGCAATAACATTGTGTTAACCATGTTAACCGATGATACAAGGTAGTAATTTATATCAACATATTTGGTAACCCGACAATAAAAGATAGTAACATTTCCTAATACTTGTGGTAACCGACGATAAAAGATAATAACATTTCCTAATACTTGTAATAATCGATGATACACGATAGTAATTTATTCTAACATGTGTTAACTTTACATAACGCCAGTAGTAATTTATACTAACACTTGTATACAAGATAGAAAGATGTGATAACATGTGGTAATCGATTATGCTAATAGTAATATTGTGGTAACTGAAGATAATTATACTAACACATGTGACAACATATGGTAATCGATGATATAGTAACACATATGATAACATATAACACATGTGGTAACATATGATAACCGATGATATCGTAACATATGTAGTAACATCGGGACTGGCGCCCGTCCCCAATGTGCGGGCACTCGCCCACATAGGGCGTTGGTGCTGACACCCGTACCCATGCATGGGTGCCCGCGCAAGAGGAGGCTGGCACCCGCCCCATGAGAGGGCGACGTAGGTACCTATGAAGCGGGGGGCTGGTGCCCGCCTAGGGCACTGGCACCCATATCTCAGTAACAAATGATAAAAGTAGAATATTTTGTAACATATAGTAATTGATGATAAAATAAGTAACATTTCCTAATTCAATGGTAACTGATGATGAAAATAGTAACATTTCATAATATATGGTAGCTGATGATAAAATCAATAACATTTTTTAATTTAATGGTAATTGATGATGAAAGTAGTAACATCTCGTAACATATGGCAACCGATGATAAAATCAGTAACATTTTCTAACTAAATGGTAACCGATGATGAAAGTAGTAATATATCGTAACATATGTAAACGATGATAAAATCAATAAAATTTTCTAACTTAATGGTAACCAACGATGAAAGTAGTAACATCTCATAACACATCGTAACCGATGATAAAATCAGTAATTTTTCCTAACTCAATGGTAATTGACGATGAAAGTAGTAACATCTCATAACACATGATAACTAATGTTAAAATCAATAACATTTCCTAACTCAATGGGAATCGACGATGAAAGTACTAACATCTCGTAGCATTGGTAACCGATGATAAAATTAATAATTTTTCCTAATTTAATGGTAACCGACGATAAAAGTAGTAACATATTATAATACATGATAATTGATGATAAAATCAATAACATTTTCTAACTCAATGGTAACCGATAATGAAAGTAGTAACATCTCGTAACACATAGTAACCGATCATAAAATCCCTAATTTTTCCTAACACCCTATTAGCTGATGATAAAATCACTAATTTTATCAACACTTTTCCACCGTTAGTATACATACATGACATACTCCAATGGTAACTAAAACCATCAGGATACACCTATCCTGACTGGTGTATACCCAACTAACGGTCCATCCATTGGAGAAAATTTTGCTCATGGTTTTAATGGGTTTTACTGATTGTTTTTAACCGTCTGAATAGTACATTTATTTTGTAGTGCATACTTCTTTTGATTATAAATATTTTTCTCATTTTTAGTAGAAAAAAATGAATACTTAAATCAAAATGAGTGGTTACATATTTGCAATTATCAAAATTATATCTTTTCAAAATTTTCTCAATATAATGTGATTAATCAAGAAAAATACCATCACTAGTTTTAGTAATTTATATACCCAAAATAAAGTTGGTCTCACCCAAGTCTTTCAGATCAAAATGCTTTCTAAGCATATCTTTGATATATTAGATAATATATAAATTTGATCCAAAAATCAACATGTCATCCATGCAGAGGCAAATAATCACATTTGAACTCTCAAAAAATTTATAATATATGCATTTGTCACACTCATTTGTTTTTAAACCATTAGCAATCAATAAAAAAACAAATTTTTTAATGCCACAATTTGGGTGTTTGCTTTATGCCATAAAGGGCTTTTTTAAGGTTACACGCTTTATTTTCTCTTCCAGGCTCAATGACTCTCTTAGGTTGGTTCATATAAATTTCTTCTTTCAAGTCACCATTAAAGAAAATAGTTTTGATAACCATTTGATGAATATATAAATTATAAATTAGTGTAATAACAATTAAAAGCTTAATAGATGTCACTCTTGTAACAGGAGAAAATGTATCAAAGAAATCAATACTTTATTTTTGTATAAAATTTTTAACAACAGCCTTGTCTTATATTTATCTATGGGTTGATTTGATTTTAATTTTTTTTCTAAAAACCCACTTACAACCAATTGTTTTACACCCTAGAGGTAAATCTATCAATTTTCAAATTTGATTTGAAATTAGAGATTCTATATCATCATTTACAGTTTCTTTCTAAACATGGCATTTTTAGAAGATAATTTTTTTAAATAAATTTATCGGTTTCTCAATATTATATACAATAGTGAGGATCAGAGTTTTTTTCAAATCCACCTCTTTTACTTCTCCTTTGTTTAAAAATATTTTTTTTCACAATTTTCTAAAATTTGAATTAAAGAAATATTTTTTAATTTTGCAAATGAGAAGTACTAAAGCTTCCCCCACTATTTTTGAATTTGTAAGTAAATTTTTCTTCATGTAAAATAATATCACCTTATTCAAAAATTACATTATTTTCAATATCCACTACAAAAAAACATGGATTTAACGACAAATTTTAGCAACGAAAACAATTCATCACAAATCTGCTACAAAAATAGCAACTGTTGGAGGTGAGTTATGGCTCCACAGATACCGGCTCCTTGTTGACCCGAGCAGTTGCTGTCAAAAGGGATGTACCTGTAAAAACCGCCGGAGGGTGCTTCGGCGAGGAGATTCTGACGCTCAAGTAAAAAAAAAACGATTTTAGTATGAAAGGAAAACAGACTGAAAGCTCGAGGGAGTAGTTTCCTGTGATTAGAATGCCTAATGTGTAAGGCCAATAGAGCGTACCTGATTTTGAGGGTTTTGAGATGTCTTATGCCTGTGAGAATTATGTGCCGCTAAAGTGTTTCAACCCTACTTTCATTATCGAACTGATTCGAAAATCTTGGGGATTCGATATTTTGAATTGATTGTGATTCTCATCCTTTTGAAAACTTTCGTATTCTGGAAGGATCCTTTCCTTAGCTGAAAGATCCGCAAGATACTGTCCTCAGTAAGAAGCGGCAGTTAATAGGGTACTTTGGACTTCCTCTAGAATCTTTGGTTGTCGATAGGTCGTTCGACCGATGAAGGGCCTTTAGAGCTCCGCCGGTTGGGGGCCAATCGTTGAATACCCGATCGGGGCGATTACCTTTATTTGACGAATCACGTTCGGCTAGCTGGGCGACTGAGACCCTATGTTCGGTAGATCTGGGCAATTGAGACCCTTTGATAGATAATCGTATTTGAACCTTGACCGGTAGCGATCCTTTGTGGACTTTTCGTGTGGGCCTTTTAGAGCTAACCTTTTTAGCTGGGCCTAGGACTATGTCCCATCATTTGCCCCTGACTCATGATCTTCTTGGTAAATAAGCACCATGAGTAGACTCCTAATAGGGTGAGGCGTGCTTAATATGTTACTGAAGTGCAGGGATGCTAGGTTAGTCCTCATCCATCCAACTTTCTTGCCACGAATGCTGGTATGTCTTATAGGAAGTGTCTCCTTCATGGGGAATAAAAGACAATTTATTTCTGTATTTATGACAAGCCATCTTGACTGATCCGTTTCACCTTCCTTGAGTTAATTAGGGCCTGCATCTCTACTGCTATCAATAGCTATGACGAGATTCATTCTTCTTCACAAAGAGTTCAGGTTTTTCTTCCCCTTTGGGAGTTTGGTTAAGAGTTGTTTGGCATGCGAAGGTTCACGATTGGGGAAACTTCTACTAGAATGAGAGCTCATTAAGGAGGGGGACCACTGGAATGAGATCACATTATGTCGGCTGTTATTCGGTTGTCATCGTGAGATCATCCATCTCCAATAGGGGTATGTTCTTGTACCGCCTTGGATGATCCGTCCGGATTCATCCTCACCATCCAATTGCGGTGGGGATACCTCTCGACCATTTTTTGGATGGGTAGGTCTGGCTAGGGTTGTTTGGGGGTGGCAAAACCTAGGCTTGCCTTCTTCTGTCCCTAGCACTTTTTTGTACTCTCCAGTATAAGGACCGGAGGTCTTTTTATTCTTGTGTGGCCTTGTAATCTACTCTTAGTTGTGATCGGTTTGGCCTATGGACTTGTATACATATTGATGTAACCGAATTTGCTTCTTGTATAAGGATAAGTAAAAGATGATGTTCTACTTACTTTAATTTTGTCTTTGCTTCTCCCTTATTCTCTTGTCCGATGATGTGCCTTTCTTTTTTACTCTCGTTGAGGTAAATCTACTCTTAGTTTTAGGCCCCATACTAAGATGTTGAAGACTACTGGTCCTTTGAGGTGCCAGACATCTCATAGTTAGGCCGAGGGATCATGCTCATTCATTCAGGAAACTTTGTCTCTTATTCAATCGACCGATAGGGGCTAGGCAACTTAGACCTCTCGGCAATAGGAAATCTTTGGATAAAGGGGTCGTGTCCACCCATTCGGGGAGTTATATCCCTTATTGATTACGCATGCGAACGATGGGTGCTGGGCGACTTAGGCCCTCAGAGTAATAGGAAATCTTTAGATTGTTGGGCCACGTCCACCTGTTTGAAGAATTACATCCCTTATTGACGACGCATACGAACGATAGGTGCCGGATGACTTAGGCCCTCCAAGCAATAAAAAATCTTTAGATTTTTAGGCCGCGTCCACCTTATTGACAACGCGTACGAACTATAGGTGCTGGGCCACTTACACCCTCCAGCAATAGGAAATTTTTAGATTATTGGGCCGCATCCACCCGTTCGGGGAGTTATATCTCTTATTGATGACGCGTACGAACGATAGGTGCTGAGCGACTTAGACCCTCCGAGCAATAGGAAATATTTAGATTGTTGGGCCACATCCACCAGTTCGGGGAATTATATCCCTTATTGACGATGCGTACGAACGATAGGTGCTGGACGACTTAAGCCCTCTGAGCAATATGAAATGTTTAGATTGTTGAGCCGTATCCACCCGTTCGAGAAGTTACATCCCTTATTGACGACGCGTACGAACGATAGAAAAGTTCTTCTGATTGTTAGATAGCCCTGAAGTTCACTGATAGTATATGCGTAGGCTTTCTGAGTTCCAGGTTCTAGGTACTGCCGATTCGTCTAGGTGGTTAAGTCGATAGGTTCCCGGTCGAATCACGGAACGCACTCAATAAGGACCCTTCCAGTTAGGTGCTTGCTTGCCCACGGGTTGAGGTTGACCGGTAGCATCCACCTTCCTTAGTACCAATTTTCCGAGCTTGAACGTTCGGCTCCGGACCTTACGATTGTGATATCGTTTCATCTGTTGCTGGTAGGCCGCCATTTGCGTCGATGCGGACTCTCGCAGCTCTGGAAGCAAATCCAGCCTTTCTCGTAGGATGCGTTCGTTTTGCCCAGCATTGTATTGCGCTACCCGAAGTGAGTGAATACATATCTCCACAGGTATGACTGCTTCGCTTCCATAAGTTAGACTGAAGGGAGTTTCGCCCGTCGCTCTTCGGGGGGTAGTGCGATACGACCAGAAAATGCCATAAAGCTCTTCAGTCCATTGCCCCTTGACATCATCCAGCATTGTCTTTAGCCCTTGTAGGATCGTTGGGTTGGTTATTTCGGCCAGTCCATTGGTTTGTGGGTGAGCGACCAATGAAAATCGATATTGAATCTCAACTTTCTCGCAGAACTCTCAAAAGCACTGGTTGTCGAATTTCTTGCCATTGTCTATGATAAGGACGCGCGGTATACCGAACCGGGTGATAATATGGGTCCATACGAAGGACTGGACTTTGGCTGTCATGATCTGAGCTAAAGGTTCGGCTTCCACCCACTTAGTAAAATAGTTGATCGCTACTATCAAGAATTTTCACTGTCCTATGGTTGGGGGGAATGGTCTGAGAATATCCATGCCCCATTGAGCAAACGGCCAAGGGCTGGATATAGGATTGAGCTCGGTGGAGGGTTGCCGAGGCACTGAGGAAAAACGGTGGCACTTGTCGTGCAGTTTGACGTAGTTGTCGGAATCGACCTTCATGGTTGGCCAGTAGTACCCTTGATGGAGGCCCTTAAAAACTAGAGTTCAAGCGCCCAGGTAATTACCATAGATTCCTTCGTGGATTTCTTAGAGGACATAATCCCTCTCTTAGGGAGTCAGGCACCATAAGTACGGGTGAGTAAATGACTTGCAGTAGAGGATCCCATCAATTATGGCATAATGCGTTACCTTTCGCCTCAGTTATACCGCTTCCCTTGGGGATTTTGGCGGACGATTGTGCCTTAGGTATTCTTCTATGGGATCTTTCTAACTGGGAGACTGATCGATAGAGAGAGCCTCTCTGGGCTCGTCGATACTGGGATACAGTAGGCTCTTAATATATACCATTCGGCTAGAAGTGACCAAATTGGAACTAGCCAACTTTGATAAGGTGTCAGCCCGTGCATTCTCTGACCGGGTGGATTTGCTGGATGTCAACCTTACCCAATTGTTCTATCATTTCACGTAGCTTGCTCAAGTATTTGGCCATGACTAGGTCTTTGGTTTCGTAAACCCCTTCGATTTGTTTTACGACCAACTAGCTGTCCGTGAATACCCTCACGTTCCGTGCCCCCATCTCACATACGATTTGAAGGCTTGTTAGTAAGGCCTCATACTCTGCTTGGTTGTTAGTAGTCTGGAAATCGAAGCAGATGGCATACTCTGCTTTGAAGTTGTTCAGTCCCACCAGTATAAGTCCAATGTCACTTCCTGAGGAATTTGATAATCCGTCGACATGGATGGTCCATTCTGGAATTGACCACTCTTTTTGATGGTTGGAAGGTAGTTCTTCAGGCGCCGTAGGCAGAGTACATTCAAGAATGAAATCGGCCTGTGCTTGACCCTTTATGCGTGGGCCACGGTCAATACTGGATGTCGAATTTGTTCAACTCTACACTCCACTTGATAAGCCGACCGAAGGTATCTCTCTTTTGGAGGATCTACTTCAATGGTTGGTCGATGAGCACTACGATAGTATAGGCCTGGAAATACGGTCGAAGGCCCCTTGCTGAAATGACCAAGGCGTAGGCTATCTTTTTAATTGGTCGGTAATTAATCTCGGACTCTTTTAGTATTCTACTAATGTAGTAAACTGGTTTCTGGGCAGTATATTCCTGTCTCACTATCACAGAGCAGAGTGCTCATTCGGAGACAGCCAGATATAGGTAGAGTTCTTCCCCAAGGATGGGCCGCGAAAGTAGTGGTGGTTGCGTTAGGTATTCTTTAAGTCATTGAAAAGCTGCCTGACATT
Source organism: Dillenia turbinata (assembly GCA_037126225.1). NCBI lineage: Eukaryota > Viridiplantae > Streptophyta > Magnoliopsida > Dilleniales > Dilleniaceae > Dillenia > Dillenia turbinata. The sequence goes on from JBAMMX010000010.1 coordinate 1,411,622, forward strand.
CATATGTCCATTCGAACCATCGAGATCTCTTCAATGCGTCGAATATGGGTTTGTATTTTTTACTGACCCTGGACATAAATTGGCTTAGAGCCGCTATTCGACCAGTCAAACGTTGCACTTCTTTCAGCATCATAGAGATGTCATGCCTAGTATCGTCTGTATCTTTTTTAGGTTAGCGTCTATTCCTCGATCGGTAATAATGAAGCCTAAGAACTTTTTGGAGGGAATCCTGAAGGTACACTTTGCCGGGTTCAGCCATATATTGTATCACTCCAAAGTTTGGAAGGTTGTCAATATTAATGCTCTTGACGAGCATGTCGTTAATATAAACTTCAACATTCCTACCTAGCTGGTCTCTGAAGACCGCGTTGACCAGTCATTGAAAAATTGCTCCGGCATTTTTTTAAGCCAAAAGGCATGACCCGGTAACAATACATACTGAACTCGGTGATAAAGCTGGTTTTTTCTTCATACTCGGGTGCCATTCTGATAGGCGACTAAGGCCTTTCGCAAGAGCTGGTGTCTTGAGGAGTTGTTTATGAGCTTGTCAATATTGGGGAACGGATAACTATCCATTGGGCACGCTTTATTGAGATCGGTGAAGTCCACGCACATCCTCCACTTGCCATTAGGTTTTTTCACCAAGACCACGTTAGCCAACCATTCGGGATACTTGACTTCCCGAATGAACTCAGCTGTTATCAGCTTCTAAACTTCCTTCTGGATGGCAGTTTGGCATTCGAGTGCGAACACTCTCTTCTTCTGCTCACTGGTTTGAAATTGAAATTGACTGTTAGCCTATGTGCTATGACTGATGGATCTATGTCTAGCATGTCTTTAGACTTTGGAATGTCATCGTAGATAGGCGACTAAGGCCTTTCGAATGGAAGGTGATAGGTTGGCCCCTATCCAGACGATTTGACTGGGGTTATTTGTTAAAAACACCTCGATTGTTTCTTCACTTGGTTTGGGCTTTGCTTTCAACTCAGTGCCTTCTCTAGGTTCTAAAGCATCGATCGGAAATGCCTCTTGTGCATCTTGAGCCGCAAAGAAGATATAGGGATCAGGATCGCTATGTACGGTGGCAACCCCCTACGGTGTTCTGAACTTTACCTTCATGTGTGTCGTACTTGGCAGTGCTTCTAGTTCATCTAAACTAGGCCTCCCGAGAATGGCATTGTAAAGACAGTAGAGCTTCACCACATGGAATGAAACCCAAGTGGTCGCATGATTAGGGGGCTTTCCGAGGGTCACAAAAAGGCAAATAACACCTTTGGAATAGGTAGACTCATCTGAAAGTCCTCTAAGGGACCCAGTAGGCGGCAAGAATCGAGATGGATCGAGACCCATTGGCAAAAGGCATCCCAAGTAAAGAGATCACAGTCAGCTCCTTGATCAATCAGAACCCTCTTCATGGAGTGAAGTTATATTTTAAGGGTAATGACTATGGGGTTATCGTGGAGGGGGTCTACCCTTGACAAGTCATCATCATCAAATCTTATGACTGACCTTCTTCTCTTGGCTAGTACTACGCTGGGGGTGATCATAGTAGACATCATCACAAGTTTCAGAAAATCAGTCTGTTTCCCACGAACGGTGCCAATCTGTTGGAGGTGGGTTATGGTTCCACAGATTTCGACTCCTTATTGACCCAAGCAGTTGCCGTTTGAAGGGATGTACCTACAAAAACCGTCGAAGGGTGTTCCGAGGGGGAGACTTCGACGCTCAAATTAGAAAGAGTGGTTTTCGTATGAAATGAAAATAGACTGAGAGCTCGAGGGAGTAGTTCCCTGTGATTTAAATGCCTAATGTGTAAGGCCAAGAGAGCATACCTGACTTTGAGGGTTTTAAGATGTCTTATACCTGTGAGAATTGTGCGTCGCTGAAGTGTTTCAACCCTACTTTCCTTATCGAACCGATTCGAAAATCTCAAAAATTCGATATTTTGAATTGATTGTAATCATCATCCTTTGGAAAACTTTCGTATTCTAGAGGGATCATTTCCTTAGCTGAAAGATCTTTAAGATGCTGTCCTCAGTAAGAAGCGGGGGTTAATAGGGAACTTTGGCATTCCTCTAGAATCTTTGGTTGTCAATTGGTCGTTTGACCGATGAAGGGCCTTTAGGGCTCTACCGGTTCGGGGGCCGATCGTTGAATATCTAATCAGGGCGATTACCTTTACTTGACGAATCACGTTCGGCTAGTAAGGCGACTGAGACCCTATCGTTCGGTAGACCTGGGCGACTGAGGCCCTTCGGTAGATAATCGTATTTAAATCTCGACCAGTAGTAGTCCTTTGTGGGCTTTTCGTGTGGGTCTTTCAAGAACTAACCCTTCTAGCTAGGTCTAGGACTATGTCCCATCAGCAACAAAGAACAAAATCGTTGCAAATCAGTAATCAAATTAGCAACAAAAAAATTTTGTTACAAAATTAGCAGCAAAAACAAATTTTGTTGCAAAATCCGTGGCTAATTTTTGACGAAAAATTTTTGTCGCCAAATTCGTTGCAAATTAGTGATGAAAATATAAATTTGTCGTTAAATTTGCAACGAATTCAAAATTCATCACTAAATTTGCCACGAATTCAAAAATCGTCACTAAATTTGCCACGAATTAAAATTTTGTCACTAAATTTGCAACGAATTCTTATTTTTGTTGCAACCTCTGGGACGAATAATATTTTCGTTGCTGATTTCAGCAACGAATAATATTTTCGTCGTTGATTTCAACAACAAATAATTTTTTTCGTTGCAATTTGCAACGAATTTAGCAATAATACTTGTGATTTATGACAAATTTTATGACAAAAAATTCGTTTAATTACTAAACTAGGAACTAAAGAGACAAACTATTAACGATATTTGCCTATGATGCATACTATAATATAATTATAGAAAATATTTATTATATTGATCATTAATGAACAAATATTTCTACTTTAGCTCTTAATTTAGTGAATCGAATACTTAAACAAATTTATAAGGTTTTGACTAAAATGAATGTATATTTTTATCATTACATGAAACAATTGTACCACTGTAAAAGATAACACTATATTACCATTCTTTTTTATAAACAGAAAATGAATAAACTATTTTTTTTTAGAAGTTATTGGTTTGGTGAACATCTTAAGATTCTCTACGCTTTCAATGCATGTCATCGTTTTCAAATCGATTTTTAATTTTAGAAAATGTTACTAATAGAAATAATTAAAAAAGGATACATAAGTGAGTGAAAAAGTAATTTAAGCGTAAACTCTAAAAGAAGATATTAAATTAGCGACGAATTTTGTCACAAATATCGTGTTTGTCACTGATTGACAACAAATTTAGTGACAAATAATAGAATTTTTTGCGACAAATATATATTTTCGTCCTAGATTTTGCGACGAATAAGATTTTTTGTTGCAAAATTTGTGACCAAATGTATTTTCATTGTTAATTTACGATAGCTTTTATTTTCGTCGCAATTTAGAGATGAATTTAGAATTCGTTGCAAATTTAGTGGCGAACTCTTGAATTCGTTTCAAATTTAGTGATGAAATCTTGAATTCGTTGCAAAGCGTTGAATTTATATTTTTGTCACAAATTTAGCGACGAATTTATGTTTTCATCGCTAATTTGTAACGAATTCTGCGACAAAAATATTTCGTCGCTGAATTCCACTTATCCTCAATTACTCACTCTTCTTTTTCATTCTTATTTAGCAAATTTCTTTGATTTCTTTCAAACTCCTTTCTCATTTTTGAAGATCTTCGAAGGGTGATCAATTCGGGTGCTGCGAAGGGTGTTTCAATGTGGATCTACGATGATGAAAGGTAATTTCTCTCTCACTCTCTCGTGGCAGTGGGAAGGACATCTGGCAGTGGCGCCGGATCTACAAAGAGGAAGGCAAATCTGGCGGCGCACCTCGGATCTGTGTTGTACAAGGCTGATCGACGGTCCAGCCGCCAGATCTGTCTTGCGCAGCCCGGCCGTGCGAATGAGATTGGGCCCCTGCGCTGCCTAGCCGCGCGAATGGGGGTCTGCCCAGCCCCCTTCGCGGCCTTGCCACATCAGGGCCGCAGCACCCTTTGCTATGATGATAAGTAGTTGCTGCTGTTAATATCCGAGCCCATTGGTTAAATATTATTTGGTGGTGAGGAACGTTTTAATTTGTACTGTGATGATAAGTAATTTAGAATTTTTGGTACTGAAAAATGCAATTATGTTAATGTATATGTTTGTATTATTTTTATTTCTATATTAGTTCCTTTATTTGTATTTATTATAATTGTATTTAGTAGTTGATTTCATGATGTTATTAGATTTGTTAATTTTTCATTTTTTATATAAACTTGGAATCTCATGTGTTGATAATAGATTACTTTAAACGTTAGGTTAACAATCATGGGCAATTTATAGTAAATCTCATTTTGTTTAGTTAAACAATCAAATATGTTAAATATTCAATATTTAATACTTTATTTGATTATATAGTAATATTTAATATTATAGTAATATTTTGTAAAATTAGTTTAATATTAATTAATTTTATAATATTATTTATTGTTATATTAAATTTTTATGAAATTAACGTTAATTTTGTAATATTATTTATTGTTATATTTTGAAATTAACGTTACTATAATATTATTTATTATTATGTCAACTTAGCTGGGATTAATGATGTTACTATTATTAATGATGTAGTAGTTTTTATTTGTAGTACTTTTATTAATATTTTAAAAATTTTAAATTTGGAAACAGGGAAAATGCAGAACGAAATAAGTTGGATGTATAAAAAGAACTTATCTGAACATCGGGATTTAATTAATGAGTTTATTATTGGGTTGGAATAATTTTTGGCTTTTGCTTGTAGTAATGTTGACTTTATGGATGGGAATAAATTAAGGTGTCCGTGTAGAAAGTGTCATAATGGTAAATTTTTTTAGTATGATAAAGTTAAAGAACATCTTTGTAGATTTGGTTTTACCTCGAATTATTATAATTGGATATGTCATGGTAAACCGTTCATATTTGATGAAGAGTATGGACAAAACATACAATTCTTAGTTAATGAAGATCAGAATTATTTTAATCAATTAAATACATATCAGAGGATGATAATTTATGCAGCATGTTAGAATTTTGTTCCCGAACCGAGCGCTGCAAGTTCTAGTTTTGCTCTCATATTTGAACAAATGTATACTAGTTATGTATCACCATTGTAGGCTGGTTGTAACAGCCACACTAAGTTATCTCTAACCACAAGACTGTTGAATATCAAGATAGAGTATAATATGTCTGAGAATTGTTTTAATGATTTTGTTCAAATTATTGGAGAAGTCTTGCCACGTGATCACATCATACCCAATGTTTTTTACAATATGAAAAATCTGGTGAAAGAATTAGCTCTTCCGATGGAAAGAATTGATGTTTACAGAGATGGTTGTATGATATATTGGGGAGGTGATGAAGATATAGATTTTTATAAATTCTGCAATCAATATAGGTACAAGAGTACTAGGAGGTCGGGTCATAATCAGCGACGTAAACTATACAGACAAATATTATTTGCCTTTAACTCCTAGGTTACAAAGGCTTTATACATCTATGACCACTGCTGAACACATGACTTGACATGCAAATCATGAAATAGAAGAGGGTTTAATATATCATCTTTTGGATGTAGAGGTGTAAAAATATTTTGATAGAACATATCCTGAGTTTGCGAAAGAGACTCGAAACATTAGCTTAGGTCTCTGTGCTAATGGATTTGCTCCATTTGGCAAATCAGGAAGAACCTATTCTTGTTGGCCAATTATCTTAACTCCGTATAATCTTCTACCTACTATGTGCATGAAGATACTGTATATGTTTTTAACATTGGTCGTACCTGACCCGCAAAATCTGAAGAACTTAATAGATGTATATGCAACCACTGATTGTGGAGTTGAAACAACTATGGGATGACGGTGTTCCTACGTATTATGTTCATATAAATCAGATGTTTGTAATGAAGGCTGCTCTTCTTTGGACCACAAATGGCTTTCCAGCTTATGCTATGTTATCGGGATTGAGTACCACTGGGATTTTAGGATGTCCAATATGTATGGAGAGATCAAAGTCATTTAGATTGAAACATGGGAAGAAGGCGAGTTATTTTGATTGTCATAGACAATTTTTATTACCAAATCATAAATTCAGAAAGAATAAAAAAGAATTCACTAAGAATAGAATTGAAAAAACACCTCCCCCATTAAGATTAAATGGTAAACAAATTTGGTATAGAGTCCTTAACTTTCCATTTGTTATTAAAGAGCCACATGGTACAACATATGGCTATGGAAGTATACATAAATAGACTAAACGGAGTATATTTTGAGATTTACCATATTGGAAGAGTTATTTGATTCATCATAATCTCGATGTAATGCATATCAAGAAGAATGTTTTTGGTAATCTAATAAATACAGTGATAGATATCACTGAAAAAACGAAAGACAACTTGAATGCAATAAAAGATATGCGACTCCTTTGTGAACGACCCACTCTTGATGTCGATAAAAGTAGTAGAGGACTAAAACCAAAGACAGTTTATACATTGAATAAGGATCAGAGACGGATTGTTTCTGAATGGTTGAAATCATTGAGGTTTCCTGGTGGTTATATCTCAAATCTTGGAAGATGTATCGATTTGAAGGAATGCAAATTGATTAGTTTGAAAAGTCATGAGTATCATATATTTATAGAAAGGTTAATTCATATTGCTTTTGAAGAACTCTTACCAAATTTTGTATGGGGTGTCATTACAGAGTTAAGCATTTTCCTTTATGATATTTGCTTGACAGTGTTGAGACATTCACATATGGAGACGTTAGAAAGAGATATTTCAATCATTTTGTATAACTTAGAGAGGATATTTTCACTATCAGTTTTTGATTTCATAGATCATCTTTTGGTTCACTTGCATATGAGGCTAAAGTTGGAGGTTCTGTCCAATTTCGATGGATGTATCTATTTGAAAGGTGAATTTTTCATCTTCTATATTTTGTTATCAATGCATATAAAATGACTAATTTCATTATATATTATTTTTTAATATATTTGTTTTATTACAATTAGATTCCTATATCATTTGAAGAAAAAAGTAAAAAATAAGGCACGTGTTGAAATCTCTATTGTTAATACTACATTGTGGAGGAAGTAACAACATTTGCATCATATTATTTTGAGCCTCACGTTCACTGTAAGAGATGGAGAGTGAGAAGAAATGATGAGGGTCCTGTTGATCCCAATTTGAAATCATTCTCAATTTTAACTACCTTGGCCAACGGAGTGGACCATGTAAGCGTAGATACTTAACTGGTCAAGAATGATGGACAACCCACACATATATTTTACTGAACTATCCAGAAGTGACGTCATATTTTGAGTTAGTATATATTTGTTATTTTATGTATTTTTTATATCGTAAATTGTATGTTAAAATTTGTTTTCTTTGATAGTAGGATTTTCCAAAACTTATATTCTGAACTTTCGATACATGAGTTTGATCATTTCTGTAATGAAGAATTTGCACCATGGTTCAAAAAATATGTAAGTAGACTATAAATTATTTAAATCTTTACTTTAAAATATATTAACATATTTACTTTACTTTTCATGATAATCAAGCTCAAATTGAGCAAAAATTGCTAATCCATCTCTCATGAGATCCAAAATCAATGGTACAAACTTGGCCAGCATATTTCATAAATGGATATAATTTTCATACTCAAGAATATGGAATGGGAAAAACTACAATGAATAGTGGGGTTTGTATTCAGTCATCCAATGATGGAGGTGCAATAAATGATTTTTATGGCTTGCTGGATGAAATCGTAGAGGTAAAGTACCCTAGACCAAAATTGTGAGTTGTTTTATTTATGTGTCGCTGGTTTGACCCTGTCAAAGGGATGAAGGTGCATCCATAGTTTAATTTGGTTGAAATAAATCATAAGAAATTATATAAAAGATATGAACTATTTGTGTTAGCACAATGAGGGATTCAAGTATTTTATACTTCATATCCTAGTTCGAAACGTGACAAAATTGATTGGTGGGTTGTTTATAAAACAAAAGAATGGAAAAAAATTGAGGAACCTTGGGAAGACATAGCATATCAATAAGAGGAAGTAGCCAAAACATTTCAAACCGAGAAATATAATAGTTCAACATTACGAGATCTCAGCGGAGTAGTGATAGATATGGATACAAGTGAAATTCATGAGGATGACGATCAAGAATCTAATTTGAGACAGATGATGAGGATGAGGGTGAGGATAATGTTGAAGAGTCTAATTTTGAAACAGATGATAAGGATGAAAATGATAATGAGAACTTTGATTTTTTATGACTAGTAAGTTTGTTCTCTTAATATAATAAAAATCTAATATTTATCTTCATATATGATAATCTATTTTTTTAGTGGGTAAGTTAGTTTAGTTTTAATTTGCAAATCTTGTTACTCAATTTGTTGTTTATTTACTGTCTCATTCTTAAATTTATATATTTTATTTGTTAATATACTGTCTTTTTTTATAGGTCATTAGAGAGGATTTTTTGACATATTGGTGCCTTGTTTCATGCATTTAATTTGTTAATTTAAATATGGTAAGTTTTTTCATATTCTTCATTATGCATCTGATGAATATGTAATTTTTATTTTCTTTATTGTTAATAATATATTATGATTGATAGTTTTGACGTGGCGGCCATAGACGAAATACTGATGGAAGATCACGCTCTTCACTATCATAGTCTGCTTCAGCACCTTCACAATCTCATTCCCTTACTAGCAATGTAACTTCATGCCCCTTCAGTCGTAGGATCTTCCCATTCTCAACAAATGGCTAGTAATGTACCTTCGTCAGTCCCTTCGATGGAACACTCATATGTTGAGAGGGAAGACAACCAAGAGTTGATAACCCTTTGCAGAGATTCATAAATACTAAATTTTAAAATTTCACATGTATTATTTCTTTTATTTATAAAACATATTATTATTTTAACTATCTTATTTGTTTAATATTGTTTGTTTATAACTTTATGATAGATTTACAAATTTTGTACATGTTATTCATAAGTTTAATAGAATAGTGAATAACCATTGGGGAGGGGTTTCGATGACTTACACAAGTACTCCGGAAGAAACAAAAGAGTTATGGTGGAGCGAATTCAAGATAAGTTATCTCAATCAGTTTATATATGAAATTAAATTTATAACTTTAATATAATCAATTGGTTTTTTTCCATTACAGTGAGCATTCACTTGGGACGAGACTGAATAGTTGGAAATAAGAAGAATTTTGAAGAAAAAATGTGACGATCACATCCGAAACATACTAAATCATGTGAAGACCAATAAAAAAAAGCCAAACTGCATCACCGAGTAGAATTGGGACATGATTGTGAATTTTTGGGAATCGGATGAGTAGACGAAAGAGTGAACAGAATAGAAAAAATTGAGTTTATAATTCTAGAGAATCATCTACGACGTATGTAGGAGGCTCGATCAATATCAATGAACATAGAAGTAGATTGGTAATTTTATTCAAATACTAATTTTTTAATCTAATTTAAACTATTTCATTATTTCTAGTAGTGTTTTTTTAGACTGAGAAAATGGGGATTGAGCAATATTCATAAACACTTTCACGCGCACATTTCAAAGAAAAGACAAGACGTGAAGCGGGGAGAGAGTTAGAGTAATTAATGTTTGTAATTTCAAAACTTTCAATTATTTAATGGACATTTTCAATATTGATTTGAACATATTATATTGAACATACCATAATAATGTAGGAAGATAAATTTATTAGGTTAGTCTCTCCCAAATTTATTTTCATTGCTTACTTGATTCTTTGATTTCTAATGAATCACTTGATAGAGATTCTCTTATTTTTTTTTTCATAACTTTCAACTTATTCAATATTAATATGAATGTTCATAATTTAGATCTTATATAGTCTCATGATTCATATTATTATTTTTTTTATTTTCCTTCATATATATATATATATATTTATCTAATCAATATTATATGTATTTCTATTATATTGTTATTGTAAATTTATTTTAATTTTTCTCATGACAATACAGGAGAGATATGATGAGTTAGTACAGAGAAGCTCGAGTGCGAAGGATGATGCTGGTGGATCTGAGTCATCTGTTGATAATATGAGTTTATGGCTCGAGGCGACTGGTGGACCAAAAGGGTGATAATATGAGTTTATGGCTCGAGGCGACTGGTGGACCAAAAGGGGGTAGAGTAATTAGGGTGGGTTCTTTGAGCAGAACTTGCAAAATCGCTGGTAATCTTCTTTCACACCACCGGCAGTAAGGACAGAAATAAATCAATTGAATCAAGAGGTGAGTCATTTGAAAGACTTACTGGTGCAAATGGACAATGAACTTCAAGAGTTCCGTGCAATACAGAGGCAAAGAGATCAGGAATTCAATGAACTTCATGCCAAACACATACAAGAAATGAAACAGTTCCGCACACAATAGATGTTAATCATGCAGCATTTTCAGTTAGTCTCCGCTCCAAGTCAGATTTCCCCTTCTCTATCTCCTCCTAATAATGCTCATGATGGTGATGATGATGACGATGGTGATAATTTCTTCGATGATGATGATGATGGTGCTAGTGGTTGTGCTTGAGATTGTGCATTATTATTTGACTATTATATTTGATACTCATTATATTAATTTTCTTGGTTGTGTATGGTTGTTGATATTTGAACATTGGAACTTGATGCTGCTTTGCTTCTATTTGATACTACTATGATGATTTGTTGTTAAAATCTTAGTTTATTAATCTTATTGAATAGGTAGTTGTATTGATAAGTACAGATTGCAGAAATTTGATATTAATGACGATTGGATGGTTAGTTGTTGATGAGATTGGATGTGCAGATATAAAAACAGATTATATAAGAAAAAATGGTCTAAATATGCTAATAAAATGTATATTTGTCACAAAAAATACAGATTCGTTGTAAAATTTGTCGTTGATAGTTATACTCGTCGCAAATTTCATCGCTAAAAATTACCTAAATTGGTCTATAAATTCAAGTTAGCGACTAATTTTACAATGAAAATATATTCGTCGCAAATTTTACAACAAATTTTTTTGTTACAAAATTTGCCACAAATTTTTTCCTCACAAATTTTGCGATGACAACTCTTCGATGAAAAATCATTTTGTGACAAATTTGCGATGAAAATCAATTTCGTTGCAAAATTTGGAACGAAAACAAGTTTTGTTGCAAAATTTGCGACGAGAGATGTTTTTATTGCAAATTTTGCCACAAATTTTTTTTTATTACAAAATTTGCAACGAATTTTTTTTTTGTTACAAAATTTGTGACAAATACAATTTCGTTGCAAAATTTGCACAGAATAAATATTTGTTGCAAATTTTGTAACAAAATTGTATTTATAGCAAATTTTGCAACAAAATGATTTTTTGTCGTAAAATTAGTCGCTAATTTTGTAAAAAAATATTTATTGTTGCTAATATTTGCAACGAATTTTGTGACAAAAATAATTTGTTGCAAATTTTGTGATGAATAGTAATTTTTTCGTCGCAAAATTTTGTGAAGACTTATTAGCGACGAAAAAATTTTTGTTGCAAAATTCGTCGCAAATTTTTTTTTGTGATGAATTTTTCTTAGCAATTTGTCACAAATTTCATTGCAAAATAGAGCTTTTTTGTAGTGATCAAGAAACCTATAGATTGTACTATTTTTTGTATAATCAAGAAAAATACAAGTGACAACTCTTATATCTAGTTTGGGTCTTTTTGGTAATCCAATATATGTCAAAGAACCCCAAAATTTCAAATATCTCAAATTAGGCTTATATCCTTTCTGTAACTCATAAATAGTTATTTTTGTACTTTTATGTGACACACGATTTAGCACATGAAATGCTGTCTAGGGTTGGGTCCGACCCAAATAAAACCCGTGACCTGCCCGAACCCGAAGTGTTCGGGTCGGGTAATTCGGGTTTTTGTTATACCAGGTCGGGTTCGGGTCGGTAATTAAAAATCCGAATTAACCCGAATATATTTATAAATATATTATAATCATGAGGATAAAAGTAGAATCAGAGCAAAAAAAAAAATGTTTTGTAAGAACCATATTTCCTTTTTTTTTATTTGTATATAGAGTTCTCTAAAAAAAATTAAATTTTTTTTTAATATTATAAGTATAAGACTCTTTGAAAAAAAAAAATTCTTTGACTTCTACGTAGCAAAAAAAAAAAAACTTCTTATCATATTCACTAAAAGAAATATTTAGATATTATTTTAAATTTTTTGATAAAAAAAGAATTTTTGGGTTCGAGTACCCGTTCAAATTTAAGTAATTTGTTTGGATTCGGGTTCGGGTCGGAAAAAAATATAACCCGAATACCTCGGGTCGGGTCAAAATAGTGTATTCGGGTTCGGGTACCCGACCCGGACACAACCCTAATGCTGTCAAAATTACTTCACTCCTTAATTCTTTGGACACATATGAATCAATTAATATGGTATTACACAAATTTATAAGATTTTTATTTTTCCTTTCAATCACACCATTTGATGCAAAAGAACATGTGGTATGGTTTCGTCAATTATTTCTAAAGAATAAACATATTAGTTGAATTTAAAAGATTTATACTCATGACATCTTTCATTTTGAATTCTTTTATTTTTTTTTTACCAAATTGATTTTAAACTTCAAAGAGGTAAGATTTAAAAGTCTCAAGTATACCACTTTTATTTTTAATCAAATACACTTAAGAATATTTCGAGCAATCATCAATAAAATTAATGATATATATTTTCTACTCAAGTCAAAATTCCTTCAAATTCGCACAAATCAGAATATACTAGTTTAACTAATTTAGTTTTTCTTTTCAACACTTTTATGGTATCCTTTTGTGATTTTTATTTTGCTACAAATTCCACATTTTTCCAAAAACTTTGTTCAATATTGAAATTAATCCTAACTTACTCATCATACATACATATCTAGAATTAATATAATACAAACAAGCATATCAAAAATTAATGCAAGATAACATTTGAGCAAAATTATTGTAAACTTTATTTTGAATGTTCATTTTAAACATTCCATCATGTGCATAGCTCTTGCCAATAAAAATTCCCTTTTTTGAAATCATATATTTATTGGACTCTATAGTTTGTTTGAAGCCAATCTTGCTAATAAGAAACTTTACACAAGATTTTTTCTAATACAAGTTATATGCGTCATATATTTTAAAAATAACACCCTTCTAGATAAAAATTTCAATTCAACTTCATCACTCCCCAAGCTTGAATTGTGTGAAAATCACCAATTATGATAGTCATGGGTTATTCATAAGGAGTATAAATTTTTAACCATTCTTTATCAAAACAGATATCCCTATTGGTTCTAGAATCTTTCCATCACCCTTCAGAATTTTTCGTTAAAAATATGTCTGTCACCATAGCCAAAAAGGTTCATTGGTAACGCCGGCTTGAATTGGAGCCATATGTTTTCGAAATTTGCAAATTTGAGCAATATGTCCCCTCTTACCATAGACATAACATACACCTGGCTTTTTATAAGGAGGGTAGTTATGGCTCTTGTTTTTGTGATTGAAATTTTTTCTTTTCATTGCAAAATTTATTATGTTTATTTCTAAAATTATTACTTGGCTTCATATATGTGTCTTGTAAATTATTGGGCAAACTATTTGAAGATATAAGATTTACCTTAATGGAGTTCATATTTGTATCTTGAATCGTTGTATCTTGACCTCTTGCCTCTTCCTCCACACAAATATGTGTGTTTAGATCCTCTAAAGTGATGCAGTCTTTTGAAATGCTCTTGAAGTTGGTGGCAATTTGTTTATGATTCCAAGAACTATCAAGTTGTCACCAAAATTTACTCCTTCAAACCACACCTCATGAGCACTAACTTGAAGTTTTGTACTTGGTCCACCATAGATTTTCTATCTGTCATTTGGTAGTGAAAGAAGCAACTAAGTGCATACCTCCCTGCACTGGCTTGTTCAGTGTCATATTTGAATTGAAAAACCTTCCATATTTTCTTGATAGTAGAGTAGTTCATAATAATCATAAAATTAATCACAAAGGCAAGTCAAAAGATAGTAGCAATAGTTATATTCATCTATTTCATATTGTTTGCATTTTTTTTTTTGAGTGTTCAATTTGTTCATCCTGAGACATACTTTCAATGTTTTCCTTGTTAGGACTCTTTTCAGTGAGAATATAAGCCACCTTGACAAGATTGAGATGGTACAATACTTTTTTTTCCCTATTTCATGAAGTGAGCACCATGAAACTTGAAAGACTTTTTAAGATCTCCAACTTAGTTAACAGATTTTTCTTGTACAATTTTCATATCGAAATCTTCTTAAAAATGTTTATGAACAACATAATAAAAATAATTATGTTACTACAAAATGTAAAGAAATTGCATTAAACCACAGGTTAAGGTGAAGATATCTCACTCTCGTTTAAGGAGATTTAAGTCTTTTACGGTAGACAAAGTTTAAGACCGGTGTAGTAGACTTTACTTGATTCATCCCCTGCAAGATACTACAGTCAAACAATTTTGTTGTTTGGTTTAAAATAATTCTTCACAAATGTTTCACTACAAAAAAACAAGAGTTTAGCGACAGATTTAGCGACAAAAATTTTAGAAAAATCCGTCGCTAAAAGTTTTAGCGACGGAAAAATTTCCGTCGCTAGTAAGGCATCATAAAAATTTAGCGACTGAAAGGTTTTCCATCGCTGAATTAGCGACGGAAACCATTTCTGTCGCTAAATTTCGCATTTAATTTTTTTATTTGTAAAATCTGTTCGCCCACCCGTCGGCCACCGCCCCGGTCCTCTGCTGCTTGCCCACCCATGCCCACACCCCGCCAGCCCTTGCCCGCCCGTGCATGACCACCTTTGCTACTTTATTTTTTTTTACAAAAAATGTGTTTTTGCCCAGATTCTAACCTGGGTTTAAGGAGTTATCTGAAACGCTCTTAATCACTATGTCACATTAACTTATCTGATATACCTTTTTTTTTTACTTCTATACATTTTTTTCTAACTCTCACCATTAAAAATATAATTCCCTAATCTAACAAAACTACAAATTACAAAATTATATTTAATATAATTACAAAATTATCTTTAAAAAATCATAAAATTATATTTAATAAAAATTAATACCCTAATTTAATTAAAATATAAATTATAAATATATATTTAATAAAAATATAAAATTATATTTAATAAAAATACGAAATTTAGTGACGGATTAAGTTTCTGTCGCTAAATTCGCGACGGAGATCAAAATCCGTCACTAAATTCGCGGAAACCATTTCCATCGCTAAATTGGCGACGGAAAAAATTTGTGATGGAAACCATTTCCGTCGCTAAATTTAGCGACGGATTTTGATTTCCGTCGCTAAATTTCATATTTAATTTTTTTATTTATAGAATCCGTTCGCCTACCCGCCGGCCACCGCCCCGCTCCCCTGTTACTTGCCCACCCATGCCGACACCCTGACAGCCCTTGCCCGCCCGCACGTGACCATCTTTTGCTGCTTTATTTTTTTTTGCAGAAAAAGTGTTTTTTGCCTAGATTCGAATCTAGGTTTAAAGAGTTATGTAAAACGCTCTTAACCAATATACTTTTTCTTTTTATTTCCATACTTTTATTCTAACTCTTACCATTAAAAATATAATTCCCTAATCTAACAAAAATATAAAATTATATTTAATAAAAATATAAAATTATATTTAATATAATTAGAAAATTATCTTTAAAAAAAATCATAAAATTATATTTAAAAAATATAAAATCATATTTAATAAAAATCAATACCCTAATTTAATAAAAATATAAATTACAAATATATATTTAATAAAAATATAAAATTATATTTAATTGAAAATTATATTTAGCGACGAATTTAGCGACGGAAAATAAAATCCGTAGCTAAATTTAGCAACGAATTTTTTTTCGTCGCTAAATTTAGCGACGGATTTTTTTTCCGTTACTAATTAGCGACGGATTTCAATTTCCGTCGCGAAATTTAGCGACGAATTTGTTTTTTGTCACTAAATTTTGCGATGAAAAATTAATCCGTCGCTAATTAGCGACGAAATTTGGTTTTTGTCGCTAAATTCATCACTAAATGGCAACGAATTTTTTCCGTCGTTAAAAACGTGTTTTTTTGTAGTGTTTGAACTCAAAACCCTACCAAAAGAACAACTTTCTTTTACTCATGCTTTCTCTGATATGCTTGTAAGATTAGATGTGTTGAAAAAATTAAAATGATTTTTTTTTTAATAGGAGCAATGTCCACTCTATTTTTTTTAATTTAATATATATGAATTAATTTTTTTTGGGTGACATTTCAATAAATATTTTAGATATATGATTAAAGATTCGTAAAATATTCACTATTTTCTAAAAATTATAACATCTACACCCTCTTTCCTTCTGCTCCGATATACTGTATTTCATTCTTTTAACATAAATTTTTTATTTTACTCCCATTAAAACTATTGGTTACCTAGAAAATTTCACAAACAAGAGTAGAATTTGGAGGAGGTTGGACTAGATTTGGATATCAAAGATGTGGGGCTGACCTAAACCACAAAGGGTGCTCTTACTAATGCTCAAAGTCTAGAGGCGAAGTTGCATTTGTTGCATTGAGAAATTTTAATTCAATTAACATATTAAAATTATAAGCTTTCCTAAGCAAAACAAATTGAGATTTAAAAAAAAAAAGGATTAATCACTTGAGTTGGGCAAAATATTATAATCTAAACTTAATTAATTAATACCCATGCAACCAGTCAAAGCTGACTGGCTGGCTAAACAACTAGGGGTGTGCAATATTTGGTGATAACCGAATATCCGACCGAATCGAATTAAATTTGAATTTGATTTTTGGATTCGAATCGATTTTTAGTTAGAACCAAATTCCAAATTTGGTTTTCGGTTCGAATTTCGAATCAAGATTTTTAATACGAATTCGAACAAAAAACCGAATTAGGGTTTTTAATTATCTCATGTTTTATTTATTTTGATTATTTATTATTTATTATTTATTTTCTTTTCTTTTTATGCAAACTTTGATTGGTAATTTTTCTTTTTTAAGCAAACAATAAAATAATAGTTAAAAAATTCATTATTTTATCAATTCGAGTTTTGTTAAATTGGATTTATATGAAAATTTAGATTTCAAAAATCAAAATCGATTAATTTGGTTTATTCGATTTAATTCAAATTCAAACCGAAAACCGAATTTCAAATTTAAACAAATTCGATTCGGTTTTCGGTTTGAGATTAAAAAATGTTTAATCGAATTAACCGAATCGAATTAATCGAAAAAATCAAAAACCAAACCGATGAACACCCATATAAACAAGAAAGAAAATCTAGCCCTCCTAGTCTGAAGGAATCTAGACATGGCTACTAGTTGGTCATGTGGTGAAGCTACACTTTTATCTATTTGTTGGATATTTTAGACGATTCACATGCAGCGGAAGCATTCAAACAATTTTTGAAAAAATTAAATAGATCGGGTATAGGGTTACCTCAACGTGTAGAGTCTCCCAAAAATCAATCGAACTGTCCGTCCCTCAATCGAATCTCGTGGTCGGGATGGTGATCACGATGTTAATCGAATCACCACCGCAATATCACAACGCCGCAACCCACAGTCCGGCGACCATTATGACGGGAAAAATTTCCTATACGGAATTTTTCTCAAACCCTCATTTTATTCTCTCTCTGAAGAATAATATTCTCTCTCAAGAATTTTCTCTCAAGCTTACTCTCATAGTAGCCATCAATGGTGAACAACTGTAGAGAGGGAGAAGGAGAGGTTAGTCTCCAAATCACAAAAGTGATGTACAAAACGTTGAGAGAATAATGGGAGTAGAGTTGTGGTAGTTTTGGGAACTCCTCAAAATTACTACAATACTCTTCTTGGGCATATCCAATTAATATCTTCCACTTACACATGAGGGCATTTTACGTCCATCACTAGATCACAACTCTGCGATCTATCACATATCACCCTACTGGACTTTCATACAGGATTAGACGTCGTGCGACCTGCGAGTACACCTATAAATAAAGATCTCTCGATGTACCTGTTTCGATGATCGAGAAGCCATCGTTAGTTTCAAAAGAACTCGCTGTACCCCAGATCCAAGACTAATTACATCCATCGAGCTACTTTCCTCATCGAAAGTAATTCCCAATAAATGCTCAATTGTATATCCACTATTATGCTTACATCCCAACATGGACAGTCATAATAGGCGTGCCGGTGAATACAACACAATGATGTAATGTCAATTGGTCTTCCTTTTCCAAAACTCGAATCTATTAGCCTCAATTCAGCTGCTTTCTTAGACATGTCCCTCAGACCTCAATTTATCTTCCGGACCAACGGTAAATAGACTAAAATAGCAACACTGAGTCAAGACTTCTAGAAACAGTCAAAAGTGATAAGGGTACTAGAGATCCCACCCAATGGATCTCGGGTCTCACACAGTGGGAACGGGGATCAAAATCATATCAGTGTCTCAAATAATACTCTCACTATCCCTAGTTGACATATCACACAATGTATGAAATGCGTGCCACAGTGTTATTTATCTCTCAAATGGCATATGTCAGATTTTTCTAACACTGTGTAGGTATGAAATTCAATCTACACATAAGACTTTACCCAGAGATCTCAGAGAGAGTATCTCAGAGATAATATCACTAGTCGCAGGTGATATCTGAGATCTCAAACTGGCCAATTACAGGTAACATAGATGTGGGTACGTCCATGCCGGTCATATATATAACCTCATTCTGAACGCATTTCAGGGCGACTTATGTTCTAGTAGGGCCACTCTCAAAGCCTTTTACAACTAGAAACCGTCTCATCTACACTCACTCAGAGCTGGAGGTGGTTACTCGTATGAGAGAGTCGACCAGACCTGTCTAACATATCATTTATCATAACATATCACAAAATATATGACAATAAAATAGTGCAATAAATAAGTGACTCAATCATGCACACATGTCATATATATAACACAATAAGCATCAATACAAGGTGAGAAATGTCAATATACATGCAAACCCAATGATTCTTATATCTCATACAGGAATCTCTCACAATGGGTTTATTGAAGGGATCAGCCAACATGCTCTATAGCAGTGTATTTAATTTGTCACTTCACCCTTCTCGGTAATATCTCTCATAATATGTTGTTAGGTATCAATGTGTTTGGATTTAATTATACTTATGGTCTCAGGTGTGGTCAATAGTGGCCTGATTTCCTCAATAAATCATCACTAGCTTTCCACTGTTTGCCACAACCCCTAAGTGATCCGAAAATCTCCAGAGCCAAACACTCTCCTAAACTACCGCTGAGCGTACCACAAGCTCAACCTCTATCGTAGATAGAGATATATAGGTTTGCTTCTTACTACTTCAAGACAACAGAACCTAATATCGATTTGCATACATTCAGATCACCAACCCAGTTAGTATCTGAATACCCAACAAGATGCAAATCACCTCCTCCATAACACAAGGAGAGGTCCACAGTTCTCTCGAGATGTCTCAGAATCCTTTCACTGCTCTCCAGTGATCCCTTCTAGGATTCGATCGATACCTAATTACCATACTGACTGCAAAGCAAATGTCTGATCGTGTACGTAACACTACGTACATCAGACTACTCAGTGTACTGGAACAAAGGATTCTACTCATTTCCCTTGTCCTTTTCTGAGTTATAAGGCATATATCAAGAATTAGGCTTTAATCTTTTAGCGATAATAGTATCTTTGAGGTTGTAGTCGATCTTCTCGAAGCGCTTGAGAACTCCCTTGATGTTGGACTCCTATGAAAAAGTCAACACATGTCTCGAGCAATCCCTCTGGGTCTTAACTTCGAGGAAGAGCTAAGTCTCACCCATGTTCTTCATATCAAGACTCGATAATGTCCACGTCATCGTGGTCATCAGATACTCTCTATTATTCTCAGTTAACAGAATATCATTCACATAAGGACATGATCACAAAAGAATCAAAAGAACGTAAAAGGTATACGTGATGATCCTCCTCGATCATCACGAAACCGAGAGATATCACCTTCTCGTGAAATCTCAAACGCCACTGTCTGGATTGATGATTAAAGTCATATGTAAACTTCCGAATTCGACAGACCTTATCATCCAGATCTACAGGAATAAAGCCATATGGCTATTCCTTGTAGATCTCCTCATCCATACTCTTACTCAGGAAGACAGTCACAACGTCCATCTGGTCTCACTCCATATCCATATCATGTCCACAACAATCGCTAAAAGTAAACATATCGAGATAATCTCGCCCTCAGTCTGAATACCCTTGGTTATCAGATGGGCCTTATACCTCTACACCGATCCGTTGGCCTTTTTCTTGATGTTGAGAACCCACATGTTCCCAACGGCCCTATTACCCTCAGGCATATCAACTAGATCCCAAATCCTGTTAATTCTCATCAACTTCTTCTACCCATGGCCTTTAATAAATGGTTCTCCACAGAACCCTCAAGAGCTTCTAGGACTGTTAAAGGTTTCTCGTAATCCTCAAGAGTCACACTGAGAGTCTCTCCCTCAATCAGGAAGCGATGGTTAGGTACGCGTCCTCGACTACTCTTAAGAGGAGGAGAAACATTTTTACCTCTAGATGGATCGCTTCCACTAGAACCAAGATCCGTAATGGATTCTTGGGTCCTGTCACTGGAATCAGCTAAACCACTAGGCTCATCCATCTCATAGAAGGTAAAGTCCCAATTGATTTCACCTCTCATAGGGAAATCATTTTCAAGAAACTTGGTATCATGAAACTTAATCTCAATAAGAGTGTCGTCTGTATGTTCACCTAGAACATATTCCCCTCGGAGTGTTCTGAGTATCTCATAGAGATACATCTCTTTTCTCGCAGGCCTAACTCGCCGTGTAAATGCGAGAAATAGTGAACATACGCGACATATCCCCATAATCTCAAATGACTAAGGTCAGGCTGCCTCCCTGTCCAAAGCTCATTTGGAGTACTGACTAGAGACTTCTATAGAACATGATTGAAGACGTAGGCTGTAGCCAATAGCGCATCTCCCGAATGGGAAACGTGTAAATTGACACGCGTCATCATCAACCTCACCGTCTCAAACACAGTCCTATTCCTCTCTCGCAGCTACTCTACTCCACTGAGTAGCAAGGAATAGTCAGTTTCTCGTAATGTCCTTCTTGAAATAGAGCTCTTCAGACAAATATTCACACCCTCGATCGGTTCTAAGAGTCACTACTCTCAAGTTTAACTGATTCGCAACCTCATTAGTAAACCTCCTGAAACATCTCAATACCTCAGATTTGTGCGAGATCCGATAAACGTAACCGAAACGCATGTAATTGTCTATGAACATAATAGAGTACCCAACTCCATTTCAAGTTCTCACGTTCATAAGGCCATAGATGTTGGAGTGAACCGACTACAATGGAGTCCCAGCTCTCATTGCAATATCGAATGTTTTTCTTGTAAATTTGCTATCTAGATAAGACTGGTTAGCGGGCCTTACAGACCACTCACTGTCAACCGGTTTATCCTCTCTCACACTAAAAGGATGACAAGAAATGCCATTGAAAAGAACCACTTTCAGTGCATTTAGTCCCTCACGGATCAAAACAGAACCAATCAAAGAATTGTCATAATAAATGGAAACTATAAAATTTTCAAATTAACAAAGCATATCTTAGGTTGAAATTAAGTTCTGTCAAATATTCGGAGTGTAAATGACGTGCAAAGTTTATCAACTTTGTAACTCCAACTTGTAACTGCTACTCCCTCTGATGTCGACAAACGCTCCGTTTCTCTACGTAAATCCTCTTACTTGAAGACACACTCAGTGGAACTATATAAGTGCGCTCTTATCTCAAGCTACGTGGTCGGCTACTTCTGTGTTTACAATCCACGAAAGAGAGAAAACAATGAGCATCTCAAACCACGTAAAGAAGGAAGAGATAATTTCCACTCGTCGCACTCACGAGTGAAATGACTAAGTCTACTACAGATGTAGCACTACTCCTTGGCCATATCCAACTCCTTCTCGCTGCGCATTATTATTATCGGTTTTCTTGGATATTTTTTTCTTACCTGAAACTCGAGTCCCACAGGAGTCCTTACTTGACTCCACCGCATAAGCATGACCCGAGTATGGCCTACTCACCTCTAGATGCTTCTACTCGATCTCACTGTGCCTATTCACATTAGTAAAAGTATGAATACCTTCGTCGTATGTGAAATAGACTTCTATGATTTCTCATGAATCAGGTAAAGAATTGAATCGCATCCAGTAGTAGAAAACATATCTGAAATGGGCTCGGTCACATTCCCCAACTCGGCGATCATACTCGACATTTTTATCAAATGTTGCATCATCGTATGATCAACCCATTTCTTATAAGTTATTAAACTTATAAGTCAGTATCATCATCTCAGGATCTATAAAAGCACCACAATGCTCTTTATAGGGTGAGCCAAACCAATAAAACCATAGGATATTGCTTATAGACTGGGATCACATCATCGTACATGCTACTCAGGAGAATTACTCTAATTCGGCCATCATTCATCTTCCATGCACATGATGTCCCCTAATCCTGTCTGTTTGAGGTCTGGTACTCTCTCAGGAGTCCACCATCTCATGTCTCAGAATTTTAATTAGATCTAGCCCCTCGAAGATAAATTAAATCTACTGGTGAAAAATCACATAATTATCACCATTCAATTTTATCCCCCTTTCAAATATCTAATACAATAATTTTAGAAGCAGTCATAGAGATATCGTGACTTGTAATGTTTATTGTCACATTTTGTGTACCCTACGAATCAACAAGAGCTAAATGACTCGAGTACAGACTCCAAGACGAGCGTATGAATCAACAGACACTATACACCACAATCCGGGATTGCATCTCACTATTCGGACTAGGATTCAGTACACAAAAACCCACAAAAAGTCACTTTTATGGATGTGGAACCCTCAAAAATTGACAAAATTTCAATTCTAGGCAGCCTCACTCGCCGTTGCCTATCCTATGCGCCGCCACGCACCAGCAGCGTGTACGTGCTCTCACGCACCGGAAACAACTTCTAGTGCGTGCCAGACATGTAGCGCGTCTCGCCCGCGCTCACACGTGCACTTTGCGCCGTTGGCACACACGCCAGACACGCAGGCGTACGAGTCACGCGCCCGCACGAGCGAACCCGCGTGCGCGGGTCGGTTTCAGGACTTGAGGTGCGGGTAGGAACCCGAACTCGATCCGGATCCGGTCTCGAGTCGGCACGGGTCGGGGGTGACACGTGTCCGGGTCATAATCGACCCGGACGCCCCAGGCCAGTTCACGCGCCAGACGCCCTTTGCTCCACTCTCCACCCGCGCGTGTGTAGTGCACACGCCTATGGGTTGGAGCCTTTCTTCTTCGCCCGATAGCTTCTGTAACCGGGTCTTTCGACCTGGTATCCAAAAAACACATTTTTCGACTCATTTTTCACCGAATTTTTTATGGAATCTCTAATTACAATTTTTCTAAGTATCCTTGACTCGATTTTTGGAATAATCATGCCCTAATCCCGGCGTATTTTGGATCCAAAATTCTGACCCTCCGCGGTCAATTTTGAAACCTAATTTTCTGCCCACAATAATATGCAATATATATACCAAATCGAAGAGTATAAAACAAGGAACACAAATCTATAATTTTCATGTATTGATTTGCCCTAAAACTCGACAAATCTGGGGTTAAAGGGTTCGGTCACTATTCACGGCCGAGTGCTTCAACCGGAAATTTTTTGGCCTAAACGTACTCAGAAAATTATGAAAAAATTATTTTCATGTTCTACGGATCATGGGTAACACTGTGGTGTTCTCGGATTCACAAAACTTATCCGTGATCCAAACCCCAAATTTTTATACCCTATAAAATAAATCCAAAAATTATTTTTTAATACTCCAACGTTGCTCTGATACCAATATTGGATATTTTAGACGATTCACATGCAGCGGAAACATTTAAACAATTTTTGAAAAAATTAAATAGATCGAGTATAGGGTTATCTCAACGTGTAGAGTCTCCCAAAAATCAATCGAACCGTTCGTCCCTCGATCGGATCTCGCGGCCAGGATGGTGATCACGATATTAATCGAATCACCACCGCAATATCACAACGTCGCAACCCACAGTCCGACGATCATTGTGACGGGAAAAATTCCCGACGCGAAATTTTTCTCAAAACCTCATTTTATTCTCTCTCAAGAATTTTCTCTCAAGCTTACTCTCATAGCAGCCATCAATGGTGAATAACTGTAGAGAGGGAGAATGAGAGGTTAGTCTCCAAATCACAAAAGTGACACACAAAACGTGGAGTGAATAATGGGAGTGAAGTTGTGATAGTTTTGAAAACTCCTCAAAATTACCATAATGCTCCTCTTGGGTATATCCAATTAATACTATTTGATTTCGCATTATTTACGGTGACCACAAACTATTAAACAAGATAAAAGTAGGGTCAGCTAAGCTCAAACTTAATTAAAATTAATTAAAATTTTTAGTGATATATTATTTAATTATTTAATTATAACCAAATGTTGCTCACCCTTATTTTATATCCAAACCAATACTGTTATATGAAAAGGTTAGCCAAACAACACCAAAGTCCCAATCATAGTCAAAAGAACGGTAAACTTCAGTTGAGAGAGAGAATGTTCACCAATTTGACCAACCACATGTGAAAGCAAAGACAAACTATGATACATGGTGTTCTACATAATTTGACCCCACCCCACCCCAAGTCTAGTCCTAACAATATAAATATGCATGGTGTCTTCAAAAAAAAAAAAAAAACCTTTTTTCTTAAAAAATGATTTCTTTTCAACATTTTTGTTTTTCTCCAATGGAGTTTCCTATTTCTCACAAGTCACATGCCCCCACTTGCAATTTGCATTTTTTTTTTATTTTTAATTTTTAATTTTTTAAGAGAGAGATTCTAACTCAATATTTCAAAAATAAAAAAAAAAAAAAAAAGGAACGGTGATAATTAAGTTGTAAGTCATTCACGCTACTCGCAATTTGCTTTCACACATCAAGACGCCCCTGAGTACTTTAATAAGAATTTATAATTATTGAAGGTTATATTGTTGTTAGTCTGACCCCCATTATCTATCATCACTATTACTACAATGCTGATGTGACTTAGATCGTGCGGTGAATAGTGAAAAGTGATTGCATAATTATCCAATTATTCTTCATATGCATTGACATGACACCACAACACCCATTTCATGTTTCTTGATTGAAAGCTTCTTCGACCACCACAAACATTTTCCAAACATATATACTATTTTACTTTATTTTTCGAAATTAGAATAAAAATTTTTAGTTAGATACAAAATGTAATTATTGCTCAAGTAAATTTTGATATTGAAAACAATTATTATTATTATTATTATTATTATTATTATTATTATTATTATATGATAAGATTATTTTTATTGGTTTCTCATAGAATGATATATCGTTTTGTTTATGAATTCGTTCAAGTTGAGTTTGAATCCATTCTTATATCTTTATTAAGTGTGCGAAAAAAGTATAGAGTAAAAAGTAAATTGATAACACTAAATTTTGTTGCAATTACCCCATGCAATGGATAGAGATTACTCTCATTCCAAAAATAAAAATAAAAAGGAGCCGTTTATTTATTTAAACTTGAGGAATATTGGCGACCATGGTCTACTGTGATCACATGGATGAGTTTGCATATTGGTTTAATAATTTGTTTTTTATTTTTAAATATTTTTTCTGAGTGTTGTAGGTTAAAATTTTCGCATCACATGGCAGATGATATGACTGTTAGGGCAGACTACGTATGTAAAATACGATTTAGAAGAATCCCATGTGCGACAGTGAGAGAGAAAAGGATACCCCTCTCAAGTCTCAAGTTGTATATAAAAGTTACCTTCACTGACTTGTGGTTTTTAGTATCACTGTTCCATCGTGATAGGCCTGCATCACTAATACCCCATTGGCGTGCAACTGATAATTTATATTTAATTGTAATACAAGCACACAAACACATGCACACACATATATATTTAATTGTTTTAACAAGTATATATCGGCTCATTTTCAACCTAGGGTGGGGGCAGTGTTATCATTAAAAATTTGATTGGATTAAAAAATGCTTAAACCAATGTAGCCACCCTCTCTCTCTCTCTCTCTCTCTTTCAATCTATTAGTTGCTTATGCTCAAGAGAAATATTATGGTAATTGCGAAGGATTAATGGGTCCATTAATCCATAACCATCACACCATTCTCTCTTACATCTCTTCACAAAATGCGCATCAAGCATAATGGAAGTGAACTAATCTCTTCTTTGTTGGATCCTATTCGTGACTTGTGGACGCCATGTGAGAATGGATTCAAGTTTTGAGAAAATATTCTCTAAAGAGAGAATAAAAATGAGGATTGAGAAAAATTCCGTATAAAAATTTTTTTTTCATAATAACGATCGTCGAACTGAGGGTTGCGGCGTCGTGATATTGCGATGGTGGTTTGATTAACATCGTGATCACCATCCCAATCGCGAGATCCGATCGAGGGACGTACGATTTGATCGATTTTTGAGAGATTCTACATTCGAGATATTTATTACTATACCCGTTCTCTATTTATTTTTTCGAAAATTATTGTATATGCTTCCGCTGTGATTGAGTCACTAAATATATCCAACATTGGTATCAGAGCATACGTTGGATTATTAAAAATAATTTTCGGATTTATTTTCGGGTATAAAAATATAGGGTATAAAATTTAAGGTTCAGATCACGGATGAGTTTCGTGAATCCGAGAACACCACTGTGTTACCCATCATCCGTAGAACACGAAAATAATTTTTTCGTAATTTTCTGAGTACGTTTAGGTCAAGAAAATTCCGATTGAAGCATTATGCCGTGAATAGTGACTGAACCCTTCAACCCCAGATTTGACGAGTTTTAGGTCAAATCAGTGCATAAAATTGATAAATCCGTATTTGTCTCTGTTAAATCTACATTTTGATATATATGTTGCATATTGTTGATAACGGAATGTGAGGTTTCCGGAAACCAGGTTGGAAAAACCGGTTACAGAGGAGTCGGACGAAAAAGACGAAGCCCAACTCAAAGGCGCGTGAGATACACGCGCGAGGCAGGCGCGTGTAGCGCAAGACATGTAGCGCATGAGGTTCACACGCGAGAAAGGCGCGTGAACCGGTTGGGGGTCGTCCGGGTCGGTTACGACCCGGACACGTGTCCTCCCGACCCACGCCCCCGACCCGCACCCAGGATCCGGACCAGGTTTCGGGTTCCGACCCGCACCCGCGACCGGAATCGACCCGGGGACGTGGGCCGCTCGCTTACAGGGGCGTCGCCCGCTCGCTCGCGCTTCAGGCCCGTGTGACGCGCTACGCGTCCTGCAAGGGCTCGGGCGCCTCCCCGGCGCGTGAGAGCGCGTGGGATGCGCCGCTGGGGGTCTGGCGGCGCGTGAACCCTTCCGGCGGCGCGTAGGCTGTCCAAACATTGGATTTTTCTAATTTTTTGAGGGTTCTATGATATTAAAGTGACTTTTAATGGGTTTTGTGTACCGAATTCTAGTCCGAATGGTGAGATGCAATCCCGGATTATAGTGTATGGTGTCTATTGACTCATACGCTCGTTTTGAGGTCTGTATTCGAATCATTTGGGTCTTATTGATTCGTAAGGTGTACAAAATGTGATAATAAGTATCATAAGTCACAATTATCTCTATGACTACTTCTAAAATTGTCGTATTAGATATTTGCAAAGGTATAAAATTGAATGGTGATAATTACGAGATTTTTCACTGGTAGATTCGATTTATCCTCGAGGGGTAAGCTCTAATTAAAATTCTGAGGCATGAGATGGTGGACTCCGGGGAGTGTACCACACTTCAGACAGATGGGATTAGGGGACATCACGTGCATGAAAAAGGAATGATGGCCGAGTTAGGGTAATTCTCCCGAGTAGCATGCCCGACTACGGTTTTATCGGTTTGGCTCACCCTATAAAGAACATTGTGGTGCTCTTACAGATTCTGAGATGAGGATGTTATCTTATAAGTTTAATAACTTATAAGAAAAGAGTTGATCATATGATGATGTAACATTTGATAAAAATGTCGAGTATGGTCGCCGAGTTGGGGAATGTGACTGAACTCATTTCGGATATATTTTCTTATGCTAGATGTGATCCAGTTCTTTACCTGATTCATGAGAAATCATTAAAGTCTATTTCACATATGACGAAAGTATTCGTACTGTCACTAATGTGAATAGGTACAGTGAGCTCGGGTAGGAGTATCTAGAGGCGAGTAGGCCATACTCGGGTCATGTTTATGTTGTGGAGTCGAGCAAGGACTCTTGTGGGACTCGAGATTCAGGTAAGAAGAAAACATCCGAGAAAATTGATAATAATAATGCGCAGCAAGAAGGAGTTGGATACGACCAAAGTGTGGTGCTACATCTGTAGTAGACTTGGTCATTTCGCTCGTAAGTGCGACGAGCGGAAATTATCTCTTCCTTCTTTACATAGTTTGAGTTGCTCTCTGTTTTCTCTCATTCGTGTATTGTAAACACAGAAGCAACCGACTACATAGCTCGAGATAGGAGTGCGCTTATATAGTTTCGCTCAGTGAGTCTTCAAGCAGGAGGATTTACATAGAGAAACGGAGTGTTTGTCGACATCAGAGATAGTAGCACTTGCAAGTTGAAGTTGCAAAGTTGCTAAATTCTGTACGTCATTTAAGTTCCGGATGTTCGACGGAACTTGATTTCAACCTAGGATATGCTTTGTTAATTTGGAAATTTTATAGTTTCCATTTATTACGACAATTTTTTGATTGGTTCTACTTTGGTCCGTGAGGGACTATGTACACTGGAAGTGATTCCTTTTAATGGTATTTCTTGATATCCTCTTAACATGAGAGAGGATGAATTGGTTAGCAGTGAGTGATTTGTAGGACCCGCTAACCAGTTTTGTCTAGATGGCAAATTTACAAGAAAACCATTCGACAACGCAATAAGGGCTGGGACTCCATTGCAGTCAGTTCACTCCAACATCTGTGGCCTTATGAACGTGAGAACTTGAAATGGTGTTGGGTACTCTATTACGTTCATAGACAATTACATGCGTTTCGGTTACGTTTATCTGATCTCGCACAAGTTTGAGACATTGAGATGCTTAAAGAGGTTTACTAGCGAGGTTGAGAATCAGTTAAACTTGAGAGTAGAGACTCGTAGAACCGATCGAGGGTGCGAGTATTTGTCTGAAGAGCTCTATTTCAAGAAGGGCATTACGAGAAACTAACTATTCCTTACTACTCAGTGGAGTAGAGTAATTACGAGAAAGGAATAGGACTTCGTTTGAGACAGTGAGGTCGATGATGGCGCAAGCCAATTTGCTAGTTTCCCATTGGGGAGATACGTTATTGGCTGTAGTATACGTCCTCAATCGTGTTCTATTAAAATCCGCAGTTAGTACTCCATATAAGATTTGGACAGGGAGGCAGCCTGACCTTAGCCATTTGAGATTATGGGGATGTGCTGCATATGTTCACTATTTCTCGTATCTACACAGCGAGTTAGGTCTGCGAGAAAAGAGATGTATCTCTATGAGATACTCAGAACACTCCGAGGGAAATGTGTTCTAGGTGAGCATATAAACGGCACTATCTTTGAGATTGAGTCTCATGATGCCGAGTTTTTTGAAAGTGATTTCCCTATGAGAGGTGAAATCAATTGGGATTTTACTTTCTATCAGATGGATGAGCGTAGTGGTTTAGCTGATTCCAATAGCAGGACCCAAGAATCTTTCACGGATCTCGGTCCTAGTGGGAGCAATCCATCTAGAGGTAAAAAGGTTTCCCCTCCTCTTAAGAGTAGTCGAGGACGCGTACCTAGCCGTCGCTTCCCGATTGAGGGAAAGACTCTCAGTGTGACTCTTGAGGATAACGAAAAACCTTTAACTGTCCTAGAGGTTCTTGAGAGTTCTGTGGAGAACCATTGATTAAAAGCATGGGTAAAAGGAGTTGATGAGAATCAATGGGATCTCGAATTTAGTTGATTTGCCTGAGGGTAGTAGGGCCGTTGGGAACATGTGGGTTCTCAAGATCAAGAAAAAGGCCGACAGGTCGGTGTAGAGATATAAGGCCCGCCTGATAACCAGGGGTTACTCAGACTGAGGGCGAGATTACCTCGATCCATTTACTTTTAGCGATTGTCGTGGATATGATATGGATCTGGAGTGAGACCAGATTAACGTTGAGACCGTTCTCTTGAGTAGGAGTTTTGGATGAGAAGATCTACAAACAACGACCATCTGGCTTTATTTTTGTAGGTCTGGATGATAAGGTCTGCCGACTTCAGAACTTGACATACGACCTTAATCATCAATCCAGACAGTGACATTTGAGATTTCACGAGGAGGTGATATCTCACGGTTTCGTGATGATCGAGGAGGATCATTGCGTATATCTTTTATGTTTTTTTGATTCCTTTGTGATCATGTCTTTATGTGTGAATGACATTCTGTTGACTGGGAACAACAGAGAGTATCTGATGACCACGATGATGTGGACATTGTCGAGTCTTGATGTGAAGAACATGGGTGAGACTCAGTTCTTCTACGAAGTTAAGATCCAAAGAAATCGCTCGAGACAGGTGTTGACTCTTTCACATGAGTCCAACATCAAGAGAGTTCTCGAGCGTTTCGAGGAGATCGACTATGACCCTAAAGATACTTTTATTACTAAAATGTTAAACCTTAATTCTTGATATACGCCTTATGACTCAGAAAAGGACAAGGGAAATGAGTAGAATCCCTCGTTCTAGTGCATTGAAAAATCTGATATACGCAGTGTCGCATACACAATCAAACGTTTGCTTTGCAGTCAGTATGGTAATTAGGTATCGATCGAATCCTAGAAAGGATCACTGGAGAACAGTAAAAGGATTCCAAGATATCTCGAGAGAACTGTGGACCTCTCCTTGTGTTATGGAGGAGGTGGCATTTTAATGGGTATTCAGATACCGACTGGGTTGGTGATCTAAATATATGCAAATCGATATTAGATTTTGCTATTTTGGAGTAATAAGAAGCAAACCTATATATCTCTATCTACCATAGAGACTGGGCTTGTGAGATGCTCAGTGGCAATTCAGGAGAGTGTTTGGCTCCGAAGATTTTCGAATCACTTAGGGGTTGTGACAAACAGTGGGAGACCAGTGATGATTTATTGAGAAAATCAGGTCATTCTTGACCACACCTGAGACTGGGTTTGCATGTATATTGACATTTCTCACCTTGTACTGATGTTTATTGTGTTATATATATGACATGGGTGCATGATTGGGTCACTTATTTATAGCACTATTTTATTGTCATATATTTGGTGGTTTGTTGTGATAAATGATATGTCAGACAGGTGTGGTCGACTCTCTCACACGAGTGACCACCTCCAACTCTGAGTGAACGGAGATGAGACGGTTTCTAGTTGTAAGAGACTTTGAGAGTCGCCCTGATATGTGTTCAGGATAAGATCATATGCGATATGACCGGCATGGAAGTACCCACATCCATGTTGCCTGTAAGTAGCCAGGTTTGAGATCTCAGATATCTCCTGCGACTGGTGATATTGTCTCTGAGATACTCTCCCTGAGATTTCTGAGTAAAATCTTATGTGTAGACTGAGTCTCATACCTCTACAATGTTAAAGAAATCTGACATATGTCCTTTGAGAGATGAGGGAACAACACTGTTGCACGTGTTTCATACCGCGTGTGATATGACGACCAAGGATAGTGGGAGCATTATTTGAGACACTGATATTATTTAGATCCCCGTTTCCACTGTGTGAGACCTCAGATCCATTGGGTGAGATCTCTTATACCCTTATCACTTTCGGCTATTTCTAGAAGTTTTGGCTCAGTATTGCTACTTTAGTCTATTTACCGATAGTCCGGAAGATAAATTGAGATCTGAGGGACAGATTTAGGAAAGTAGCTGAATTGAGACTAATAGATTCGAGTTTGAAAAAAGGAAGACCAACTGACATTACATCATTATGTTGTATTCACCGGCATGCCTATTATGCCTATCCATGTTAGGATGTAAACATAATAATGGATACACAATCGAGCGTTTATTGA
The DNA here is from genome assembly GCA_037126225.1 of Dillenia turbinata. Classification (NCBI taxonomy): domain Eukaryota; kingdom Viridiplantae; phylum Streptophyta; class Magnoliopsida; order Dilleniales; family Dilleniaceae; genus Dillenia; species Dillenia turbinata. The sequence goes on from JBAMMX010000010.1 coordinate 1,443,976, forward strand.
GGATTAATTTTTATGAGGAAAGTAGCTCAATGGATGTAATTAGTCTTGGATCTGGATTGCAGCGAGTTCTTTTGATACTAACGATGACTTCTCGATCATCCTAACAGGTGTATCGAGAGGTCTTTGCTTGCAGATGTATTCGCAGGTCGCACGACGTCCAATCCTGTATGAAAGTCCAGCAAGGTGATGTGATCACATGAGTTGTGATCTTGTGACGAATATTAAATGCCCTCATGTGCAAGTGAGAGATATTAGCTGGTTATGTCCAAGAGGGGCATTATGGTAATTATGAGGGGTTAGTGGGTCCCACTAACCTCTTCTTTGTTGGATCCTATACGTGACTTGTGGAAGCCATGTGAGAATGGATTCAAGTTTTAAGAAAATATTCTTTAGAGAGAGAATAAAAATGAGGGTTGAGAAAAATTTCACGTAGGGAATTTTTTCTCATCGTAACGATCATCAGATTGAGAGTTGTGACGTCGTGATATTACAGTGGTGGTTCGATTAATATCGTGATCACCATCCCAACCGCGAGATCTGATCGAGGGACGTACGATTTGATCGATTTTTGAGAAACTCTACATTCGAGGTATTTATTACTATACATGTTCTCTATTTATTTTTTTAAAAATTATTGTATATACTCGGATTGAGTCTCTCTCCCCAAAATTGTTTGCGGGTGCATGAGGTTAGGCTTACGGACTCCAAATTGAAATTTGTAGAGAAGAGGGACAAAGGGGGCCTTAATATAAGCACTTGCATAGATATGTGTGCGTAGCTTTTTAACACTCGTCAACAATTTTCCATATAAATATGGCACTAGTCATTCCAAATCAAAACAGACCCACCACTACTTCAAATTTCACAAACACACCTTTCTTGTTTCCCTTTGCCCTACCTCCTCTTTGTAACAAGGCCTAACCATTTCTTCGCCATACTATACACCAAAACAACCCCCTCACAGAGAAAGAGATGACACAAATCGGTCTGCATTGTTGGATAAAAACAGCTCCCACGACCACCAGCATCAGCAGCATGGACAGCAGGGCAACACCAGCAACCAGTTCATAATCACTACCCAATTGTTGTTGCATCACAAAACTTGTGAAAAAGCTAAAGAAACATAGCAGAATAATGCTATGCTGTCCAGCAAGTAGTCATCATCAACATCACAAGTCGTCAAAATTCCAATGCAGCTATGATCCTACGAGTTATGCGCTAAACTTTGACCCAAGTGGGTGTGGAGGCTTGTTAGATGATGATGACTATCATCACTTCTATGCCTTCTCTTCCAAGTTTGTCGCAACCCCAGCAGCCCCATCGCCCATATTACTTGCTACTACTTCTCACTAAACCTTGTATCCATGGAGCAGTTTTTAGTCCCCTATTCTGTTTTTAATCAAACTTTGTACCTCAGCCCGATTAAGTTAATTAATCTACACGTCTTATGTATACATGAAAGAGTTTTTAACTCTATCTGATATATTTCATCGAGTATCCCAAGGAGATTTTACCAAAGTGACGTCACAAGTCAGTAGAAAACTCTTTTTTTTTTTTCTATTTTAATATATATATATTTTGAATATTGCAAAGTTCAATTGAGTCAAGAAAAATTATGAATTTGAAACAAGACCAGCAACAGTGCTAGACACTTAAAAGTCTTTCCATAAGTAGTTTGAATGCCAAGAAACTTTAGATAGGGTAATGCCAATAAGGAGAGATGATAATTTACAAATTTAGGAAAACTGGGGGAATATAGGGAGATGAAGAGAAACTTTAGATAGGGTAATGCCAAGGGAAGATAAAGTATAACAACAATTTTGGTTTTAAATAGATTATACAATAAAAAACTTAATGTGATTAATTCAAACTAGCTCTTGCTGCAGGGTTTAGCTAATTTGATTCAAGTAGTGGAATGTTACCAGAAGACATGATAAGAATAAACACTAATGGCAAAAGAAAAAGCAATTGCAAAGTAGAGATTGTAACTGAATGTAGTAGATATGATTCTTAAGAACAAGAACAAAATATCATACCCCGAGTCAAAACAACTCAAAGCTCCATCTTCCTGTAAATGTACAGCCTGTCCTTCTAGCAATACTCACATATATAAAATGAAGAAGCACCAAGAAGTCTCAGTCATGCCCACATTGATACAACCCAAACCATCCACATCAGAATAAGCTCAGCGTTCTTCAGCTTCTCCAACTATGCTTCAGATTCAGCATTATTCCAGAGGACACTCCTTTAAAAAGGCAGCATTTTTTATCATCATCTCTACTTTCATTTTTTTTTCCTTTCCCTTTTTCACCTACCATGTTCTCTTTCATTCCTAAGAATTCTTTACCCAATATCAGTGGCACGAAGGGAGTAGGAACATTCAAACCCATTAATTCTCCCTCCAAAAGAATCATACTTCTAGCAAGAACAACAAAAACAGTGTAAAGATGAGCAAGTAAATGACACGTTGTGTTATTAGATGAGATTTGAATCGGAGTTGGTCGGTGTTGGGGGAATGAGATTGTGACTCATAGATTGTCTCCATGGAAACTATATAAATGCATCATCAATTTAGAATAAAGATAAAATGCACTCAAACTCCCAACCTCATGAAAAATTTGTTAACTATTTTATCACTAAGCTTACTTTTTTTTCCCCTAATAGGCATAAGACCATGTAATCTCTCCCAAGCACTGCCAACTTCTTTTTTAGGATATAAACTGGTTTTTTTCGAAATTAACATAAATGTAATATTAGGTTAATTTAAAAAATATAATAAAATATTTAGCCCATCACTTCATACTATTTAAGAAAAATAGCAAGAGCCAACATATTCTCTAATATTCCTCGTAAGAGGCGTATTTCTTACATATCGAACCAAAAGCAATTTCTTATTTATTTTGTTTGAATTTATGAAATATACTGAGGAAAATACTATCTCTTCATGCTAAGTGCAATGATAGTAAATTTCAACCAAGGTTTCACTACAAAACAGTGTTTACCCCACATTAACCAACATCAAAAGATACCAAATGCAATCCTACAGTAGCCCCCCAAGGAATTTGATCAAAAACCATAATTTCAATCAAAAACCACATTAAAAATCTCATCAAAAATTAAATCCAGAATTCAACTTATACAACGCCTGGGAAGAAATTGACTCAAAGACATTTTGACAAACAACAAACAGGCGTCTGACATGGTGAAGCTCATTGCAAAATGCCATCAACAAACAAACCCACAGTCCAATTACATAGCAGAAGCCAAAAAAGAGAATTGAGGAAAAATTGGGAGGGAAGAGAGAGAGAGAGAGAACTACCGCCGACAGAGTTGATATTCGAGCAGCCGACAATGGCGTGAGCAAGAACGGGAAGAGGATCAGGGAGACGGGCATCGGAAAAGGGGATAAATGGCATGCATATGCACATTGTGGACGTTGTTCCGCCATCCAAACCCAATATAACCTCTGCCCTATCTCTTGTCACCGGCATTTCCTGATCGAAATCCCAAATCTCTCCATTTCTGTATCTCTTCATCTCCCTCTCTCTCTTCAGAACACGAGCACAAAAACAGAGACTGTCTGTGTCTCTCACTCCCACAGACACCTTAGAACGGGAGATTGCGAAGAAAGTTTGTGAGATTAGAAGGGGAAAAAGAAGATGAAAGAGAGACGATTACATTTCTGGAGAACTAGTTCTTCATCGTCGATTGAGAAATTGCTTTTGGCGAATGATTCTTTGATTTTCTCTTCCATGGCGATCTAGGGTTTCGAAACCCCCTTCACCTTTTTCTCGATGCTCACGAGTTTGAGACGCTTGGATTCTGTTTAAGATGCTTATGAGTTCATCGGCATTGATTTTTATTTATTTATTTATTTATTTTTGAAGGGATAAGATGGAGAAGAGGAGAGAGGGAGAGACGAACCTGAGAAACAGGGAGAGGGTGAGACGAGGAGAGAACGGAGCAGAGAAGAGAGGAGAGGGAGAGAATCGATTTCTAGGTTTTAAAATAACCTATAACAGCGGTTGTGAAGTCGCTGGCATTGGCTGACAGCAATTCAAGTATCTTTACCGACGGTTTTTTTTTTTTTTTCTGTCGGCAAATAACCATCAATCCCAGCGATTTTTCCGGCCGCCAGTCAAGGTGGCCACCTGTAAATGGCATTTTTTTTTGTAGTGTGTGTATATATATATATATATATATATATTAAAATTTATTAGTGCTTTTATAAGAGTTTTTACGAGTGCTTTCATCGAGTATCCTTGTAAAAAACTCTTTCACCAAAGTGGCACAAGTCAGTAAAGACCATGGTCTCTTTGTAAATAAAGAAAAAAAACACATAAATTGGATTGTATTGTGTTTCACAAGCGATGGCTTGTATGCATAGGCATACTTTTATAAGATAACTATTAATTGTAATTAGGGTCACCAACTTTGTTAATTAAATTAACAAGAGATTCATGAACCAATCCTTATACATTAATATTCATTTACAGGTGAATTGAATCTTTATCAAAAATTAAAAAAAAAAAAAAAAAAAAAAAAAAAAAAAAAAAGCCCAAAAGAAAACTAGTTCCTCATATCCCAATGCCATGAAAAATTTTCATTCTATCAATGTGCATGAACACAAACCAAACTTCTATCTTCTTAGGCTTTTATAAAATAATAATAATAATAATAATAAATAACAATAAAAAACACCATTTTGTTCATGGGAGTTGTTGCCATATACACTACAAAGAGGGAGCAAGCCATGCATGCATTAACTTTTTTTTAATTAAATTAATTATACATATATATATTACAAGATTACTGTCACATTAAGCCATCCATGATAAGAGTTCATATAGGAGCATTTGAAAAATCTCAACTGCACTCAATTTGCTTTCCACTTGCCAATATTTTCTCTTAATTTCTTTATAATAATTTTTGTTAAAAAATGGATCCGGGTTCGCCTATGAGGATAGACCCGACCCAAGATCTGTTCAAATAATTGGGTTTTGAATTTAAATAGGAAAGGGTGGTTATTGAAAATAACCCCCTCTCACACCCTATAACTCCCTCCCCCTCTCTCTCTCTCTCTCTCGGGAAATAACTTCCCCAAAAGAAAAAAATATATATATATATAAATATATATATATATAGAAAGGGCTCTCTCCCCCTTTTTTTTTTGATATACATGTACGTGAGATCCAAAAAAAAAAAAAAGAAAATAAGAGACCATATTGAGAATAAGAGCAAGAGAGAAAGTAAAGGGTCTTAAAGATGCTTGATCATCATTTCACCAGTGTAGCATTTGGATTGTAAACAATAAGGAGTACTCCGAATTCATAACACTTTCTCGACCTAGAATACTCATTCATCAAAAGAGGTAAGTGATCCAAATCCAATTTGAATCCTAGGATTTTCGTATAAAAAAATTTTGTAGGTTTGTATGAAAACCTTCATTGTTAACAGAGTATATATGAGTTATTTTCTGCCTCATTTGGGTATTTAAAAAATTAAAATTGTCATAAATAATGTTAGAAGTTCATTAATGACAACTTGAAATTGGGTAAACAAAATGCTCTCAATTTAACATAGTAGCATGCTTATGATATGAAGATCAAATCTGCAAAATTTAGCATGCATCCAATGAGTACGTTAGAAGATATTATAAATCCTAGTCGAAACTTATTGTACTCGTAATTCCCAAAATATTGTGTTTCATAATATAAAATTTATATGATTAGATTCGTTTTGAAAAATACTTTCCAATCATATAAAGATAAAAAAAAATAGTTAAGAATTGAAAGAGAAATAGCCTATTGAAAATCTATTCAAATTCTGGAAAAATGAAGAAGTTGAATAGTTCAATTGTGTCAATCCCACTCTCAGCAAAGATAAGTGAAGTCCACCCCCAAAGATAAAGATATTCGATCCAAAATCTGAGACCACCATTAAACTAAAAGATATCGAAAATGTAGGGGTAGCCAAATTTTGATAACCGAGAGTTGCCGGGAAGGCGGCGCATGGAATTCACGCACCACAGCAGGCGCATGAAACCACTTTATGGTTTTATTTTGTAATAGCCAGATCCGACGACACGTGGAGGGGCGTGCAGGGTTATTTCCATTCTCAATTTTTATCAAAATAAATTTTTTATTTATTTTGATTTTTCAGTGATTTATAATTTATTTTTTGGAGATAAAATTATTTTTTACTGATTTTTAAATTAATAAATAGTTAGAAAATTATAAAAAATATTTTTCAATCCGAAAAATTATAGAAAAATTTATATGGATCTAAAAAATTATTTTTGATTTTCTTTGTAACTTTTAATTTATTTTCTGGAATTGAAAATTATTATTTATTGATTTATAATCAATAAATTGTTAGAAAATTATAGAAAAATCATTTTTTGGTCCAGAAAATGCTAAAAAATTTTCCATATATTAAGAAAATTATTTTTCTTAATTTTTGCTATCTGAGTGTAAATTATTTACACTCTTTTGATTTTATGCTCATTTTTTTATATTTAAAAAATTTGTTTTTTCAACTAAAAAAAAAATTAATTAGACTATGAGCATATTGTCTGTAGCAAATTCCTTTGAGGTTTATTATAATATTATGGTTTGCTATATATCAAACCTAATATTATTCCCATTTTTAGGGAAATGGTGATAATCGAACGTTTTCTTGAAACTCTTTCAGACCTCTGGGGAAGTGAAATAGATTTGAAAAGTTTAGAACATTTAATGAGGTTGGGTCAAATATTGATACAAAATGGACCCATCTCATTTTTTGTCAGATCATTTGGATATCATGGAGTAGAAACGTTTTGAACTCATTCAGTTTGGTCATGTTTGTCACCTCCCGAACCGGGATCGTGAACAGTCGTCCGTTGCCCTGGATGCCGACTGTATTTCTACAAAAAATCGGGCAGAACCTCCCCATAAATCGGAAGTCTCCCATGTACAATTCAACATGTTTAAACCTGTATAATTCAAAATCATCCTGAAAATAAAACAAATGGTCATCCCGGCCTCTCCAAAACCCATCAACCACAACAGAATCCAGAACAATGCCAGGCTAAGTAAATCACCAACAGTTCTAACCACAGACCTCTACTGTCATGCCCAACTAGAGTATGAGCAGCCGCCACATCGAGCGGACCTAAATTTTATATAATATACAATAATTTCCCAAGTAAAGAGTTTTAATGTTTACAAATGTCTCAATACAAGCATAATATGAGAGTTTCACAACAATGTCTATAAATATTACAATCATCCCATAAAAATGTACATGGTCAACTACGGACCTCAATATCCAGACCACGCAGGGTCGAAATAAAGTGCTAAATTCATATTTTAAATTTTACTTAAACCTTACCGTCGAAAAGAACCAACCCGCCTAGGATGAACTGAAATCTCCAGACTCTGAAACGTCGCTCTAGCACAACGTTCATGTCTGAGGGAGGAAAGAAGAGGGGTGAGTATCTATCGGAGGATACTCAGCAAGTGAGGGGAAGGACATCGTGCTATCAATATCAAGTGTGAATTTGGAGTGTCAAAGCATGTAATACAATATCAGGTATATGAAAACAACGTGCAGTTTTAAACATATCTCAAGGCACACATCAGAAAATAACATATGCATTCATCCAAGTATCAAATCACATGAGAAGAGCGGCCGAATAAACAACCCCGGCAATGGTCTACCTCGACCAATGACGGGCGCATTGGGGGTTTTCACAATGCTAATATCAAATAATGGCTCTCTACCCCAATGTTGGCCACAGACTACTCCAACTAGCCTATAAATAATAATAATAATAATAATAATAATGATATACATATAAATAGTCAGCCGTGTATGATGCCCCCGCCCAGTGCTAGACAGAGATACAACTCACGTCCTCCCCCGATGAGGGTTCAACCTGGGACAACCATACACATGACAATCTGGCGGATACCTCCGGCCGAAGAGTATCCGGGCACAAGGGGTGCCGCTGCCAAACGTCCTTCGTAGCTACGGAACAATATCAAATCAGCCGGGCACGAGGCCCCATGCATCCCAACACCATATCAGCCGGGCATATAGCCCCATGCATCGTATCATAATATCAGCCGAGCATACAACCCAAAAGGTACGTATAAATCCATTCAAATCATGTGCCAATGTAAGTGAAAGCATTAAAACACGTCAATATATCAAAAAGGTGGCACAATATTCAGTTATCAAACTCGTGGATGCATATCAATAAAATCAGCAGTTGGGACACTCCAATGATCACAAAATTATGTACATATATTTATCAAAATCCAAAAATTCAATTTTCACACGTATAGAAATCATGTCATTTGAAAATCAGTAAAATATGATTTATCAATCAATAGTAGATATCGTAGTCCCACTCACAGTATGGGGGAGGGTAGTGCACTCCCCAATAATACCACAAATCAAACCAAACTCGACTCCTCGAGTCTCCAAGAAAGTCAACCTAATCAAATCACGAATTTCATCAATTTTCCGATTATATTTCAGGATTTATCATTTTCCTTAAATTCGTACAAACCCTAAATTCTTCAATTTATAAATGTACTCCAATGTAATCAATTTCATTCCATTTATAAATAAATAACGAAATCCAAACCAATCTAAATTCAAACCTAAAACCGTTCAAAATCGAAAACCAATCTAAAATAACTAAATTTCCTACAAGATGGAAAAATCTTTGAAAAATCATACACTTTTCATTTCTCATCCGATTTCTTCAAACCATAAGTCATTTTAAAGGTATTGAAGCCTATTTTCATAATACGGAAATTGTATTTTGATTTCCTATATGCAGGGCAACTTAAAATGAAAAAGACTGCATATATCCTTAAACTAAATCCCAATTTTCGACTGTTTTCATGCATTCGTCAAATTAAACTCTAAGAGAAGTCATTCTAATCAAGTCGATATAATTCTATTATCCAAAACAACCCAATTTGTATAACATTCTATATTTAACCTTATTAATTACATATAACATCAAACGCGCATTTCAATTCTCTTCTTACAATCATCCTAACATATGCAATACACTCTTACTCTAATTTACCCTAAATTCGTCCAAATAAATCGAATAGGTTCGAAATCCCTCACCTAGGGTTTTCTCGAATCGCAGACCTAACTTCCGAATGCATTTCGTTCAATCCAAGACCTGTGGTATTCCCAATTCATAACAGATTCTAGCAGTTAGACTAAACCACTTAAGAGTATTAACTCTAGGAGTAAAATCAGAAATTGGTCTTTACCTATGCAGTAAAAGGACAACAGGAAACCACAACGACCTAGGGTTTCTGGGGCTTCTTGTTGCTGTCAATTTAGGGCTTCCCCAGGTGGCAGAACCTGCTCGCAGCAGAGGGAGGGAAGTGTGCGCGAGCGTGCGGGTAGGGGAAGCAGCAGCCGCGGCGCGCGGGCGTGGCGCCACGGTCGGGCGTGCAGGGGCAGTCTCGCGCGGGGTCACGCGCGAGTAGGGGCTGTCTCGTTCGAGCAGTCGCGCGCTGTTGCGCGCGCAGGAAGAGAGAGATAAGGAGAAACAGAGAGAGAGCCGAGGGTCTATCGTGCGTGGGGAAGGAGAGAGAGAGAGAAGAGGGCGGAGGGCGCGAGAGGGAGGTAGAGAGTGGAAGATGGGTGGTGGCGGTGGTGGCTGTGTGGCGGAGGAAGCGAAGAGACAGATAGACTCGCGGGAGAGAGAGGGAGAGTACGACTGCGAGAAGAATAGAGAGAGAATCGAAGGGAAAGGAGAGAATAGGGGTGGAAGATGAACGGTGGCGGTAGCGGCCGCTCGTAGCGGTGAGAGAGACAAGAGAGAGAGCGACAGTGAGAGGTAGAGAGGGAGAGAGAGAGAACCGAGAGTGGGAATGAGAGGGAGAGAGTTGATCAGTGGTTGGGTGGTGGTTGACGGCCGTCTGCGACGGAGGAGGACAGCGACCGCAGCAGCGGAGGGCGGCGGCGAAAGGGAAGGGTCGTAGGAAAGGGTGAAACGGTAGAGAGAGAAAGAGGAGAGAGAAAGGGAATTAGGGCTAAGAACCCTAATTCTAATTTGGGGGAAGCGCTACGTTTTGGGCTAAAACGCAGCGCTTCCTCCCTCCGCCTTTTTTTTTTACAAATTAATTAATTAATACATAAACAAATATATATATATGCCTACTTTTCTCTAGAATATAAATTTCATAAAAATGGGATTTACTGCGAATTACGGACGCAACATTTTAAAATATACAAAAAATTATACGAACACCATAGTGTCGGTGTTACAATGTCTTTTGAGGGGATGACGTGTATATCCTGAGAAATTCTCTACTTTCTTATCGGGCTAACGTGATTAATGAGTTGCTTACCAAGAACAGGGACATGATGCTTGACGATGTGAGCCCGTTACTAATAGAAAAGTGAGAATACCAAACAATAGGGATCCAAATGAAGAAAAGGATTTTCCAAAGTATAAATAGTTTGCCATGTGCTGTAACGAGATCAACTCCTAAAGATAGACTATATAAGAGAATTATAAATATAGTATCACAAATTGATGTATCTTGAACTAGATAATTCATTTGCATGTTTTTCTTTCGCATGTAGTGAATGTTTGCTAGGATAATGATCATATAATAGAGGAACTTAAAATTTTTAATGTAAAGTTTCTTCTTAGCATATGTTAGTTATGTTCATTATTTGATGATCTTGTATGCAAAAGAATTTTAAGGTCTCTTGAATAAAATTTTGGATTGTTAGGATTTAAATAATTTTTATTCAAAATTGAAATATTATTTTAAATATTTTGTGTATTTAAATAAAAATGTTGGATTAATAGAGTCTGAGTAATTCTCATCCAGAATTATAATATTATTTAAATACTTTATGTATTTAAGTAAGAGGTTTTAGGTTAGAAGAATTTAAATAATTATCACCTAAAACTTATAGAATTTTGTAACTTTAAATTAAATTTGTGATGGTGATACATTAGGACTATAGATGATGACCGGAAACTTAGTGAATTTTTGATTTTATATATGATGTTGACCTGTCATGGATGTTAATTCTGAACTACAAAATTATATGTATGATATGAATATTAATATATATGTCTACCCTCTCAGAAAATACTAACCATAGCATCAAAATCTATTATTACGGGCTTATATAAGAGTAACAAATTAAATGGCGATGGTCATGAGATATGTCGCTATAAAATGTAAAATGTGCTCAAAGAATAAGATACTTTGAAAGGTATCAAGTAAGTCATGTAGGATCTTGGAGTGGACAAAGTTACTTCGTAGAGGAGAGAACAAGATGCTTACCAGGCATGGAAAATGATAAATTTCACTGCTTGAGCGATTCTGGTTAGTTTTGTGATTGATGACATGATATCTAAGTGTGAATAATGCGTGACTGCTCATGATATTTGGGTGTATCTCAAAGAGAAACATAGAGATACTAGTGGCTCATCTTAGACAGTTGACCATAAAGTTTGATACTTATTAAAGGTGAAGTGATCACAATATCAAATGACTTTTGAGGGTGATGTCTAACATTATTAGAGAGTGGGAGTCAGTTGGTCATATCCTCTCTAATGAATAGCAAGTTCAAGTCTTGCTCCAATTCCTTCTTGTCAAGTGGGAGCACCTGAAATTCAGTTTAATTCCTAATGATACTGTGAAGACTTTCTCAAACGTTGTTCGTCACATCAAGTTTGAGGATGAACGGTTGGATACTACAAGATCCATAACTGATGTTTTGTTATAGAGTCTAGTTCTAAGAGAGTGTCAACCTCTAAATGTGAGAGGAACTTAAACAAAAGCATGAAAAAAAAAAAAGAAAATTGGATACTAATCACAAAAGAACAACTCTGGATATAAGAACAGACTAAGAGATAATTATGGTTTTTCATCGAGCACCTTCTGCTAGGAGATAGATTAATGTGGAGAATGATGCAAGAGTGAATGTTAAAGAAGTTGACACTTATAAATTAGAGTTACAAAGTGACCGAATTCTCAATTTGTATGATATTTTCGATGTGCTAGAAATTCAACAGAATTTTATCTGTTCTTGTTCTTTTGAAAATTAGCTATGTTTTGAACTTTTAGAGATATAGGGATGATTTATTTTTTAACGACATGTGTATTGATTCTGGACAGTTTGCAAATGGTTTCATCATTTTGCAAATGTTAATCATATGACATGGCATGATAGATTTGGTCACATCAGGACAAGATAGAATGAATCAACTAAAGAGAGCAGAATAATTGGGTTCACTCACAAAAGTTGATTTACCAACATATGAATATTATCTTGCTAGCAAAATGACAAGAAAACAGTTTGGAAAAGTCATACGGGCTAAATTTCCATTGCACTTGGTCTATTCAAATATTCATGATCTAATAAATGTGAAAGGTACGCATGGACCTTTGTATTTCATTATGTTTATTGATGATTTCATATGTTTGACCATATCTATTTGATTTTTCATAAGTCTGAAATATATGAATACTTTAGACATTATGTGAATAAGATAGAGAATTAAATGGATAGATGGCATGAATATCTATAAGATCAATTTAAGGATCTGAGTAATAAAAAAGTCATAATCTGACATTTGATCATTCTTTATACAACTCAACAAAGTGGTGTTGTAGGGAGAAGAAATAGGATATTGTTGGATATGACAAGATCTATGATAATACAGGATAACTTGTCGATTTCATTTTGGGGAGATGCCTTGTTAACTGTGACCTCTATATTTGTGAACAAAATACCTTCAAAGTCAGTACCAACGACTTGATATGAACTTTGGACCAATAGAAACTGTGTCTGATTGACCTCAGATCTTGGGGATTGATAGTTTGTATTCGAGATTTTTCTAATAAATTTAGAAAATTAAGTCCCTATGAAAATAAGAGTATCTTTGTAAGATACTTCAACCAGTCTGAGAGTTAAATATTCATTGATGAACAAGATGATGGTATTGTAGCAGAAATTAAATCATGAAATGTCATTTTCTGAAGATTAAATTCCCAAACCGAGGTGACTTGAAGGATATATAGCATTTTATTTTAATTAGTTAATTCAGAAGATAGCTATGTCCATTATGGATCATTGGAATGATGTTGATTCCAGTGAAAGAGATTTGAATTCTAGCAATCCAATTGAATTATAAACTCAGAAAAGTGTTAAAAAAGTGGTACCCAGGCGTCATTCTGAAAATTGATGGGTATGTATTTATTATTTTTTCAAAAGATAAAGAAAAGTCTAAGAATATAGATGAGATTTTATCTTATCCCACCAATATTGAATGGAGATTACTGAAATTATCTCAAAAGTTTTATATTATAAAGACTCTAAAACGATGTAAGTTAAAAATTGTAAACCCATTGATACTCCTGTGGCTTGAGACGATAGTTCAAGAGATGACATATGCCCCAGAGCTCTAGATGAATTGATGAAATGTCCATAATACAGTATTCTAATACAGTTGAAAACTTAAAATATGCTATGATGTGTACTCATTCTGACATTTGTCATGCTATGAGATTTGGTCGATAGGTATCTATATAATCTAAAGAAAAATGATTGAATTGCTGTGAAAAGGATACACGAATATTGATTAGGGAGGAGATTTAGATGAGAGAAAATCTTTATCTGGTTGTGTTTTCTTGCTCAATGATGGCGTCATCTCATGGAATAGTAAGAAACAAACCTATGTATCACTTTTTATGATGGAAACAGAATTTGTGGCTAGTGCTTCCGTAGTTCAAGAAATGAGTTTGGTTAAATAGTTTTTGTAATATTTGAGAATAGTAAGAAATTAAGTGGGAGTTGTGACAATCGGTCAACTTTTACTTTCATGAGAAATTCTAAATATGATGGCAAAACCAAACATAAACATAAAGATTAATCTTGTTAGAAACATGATTAAAAGAGGAAAATGATACTGAGATATATGACTGCGCATTTAGTGGTGATTTGTCCTTTCAGAAAGCTAATACCTAAGGACATGATTATGAGACATGTTAGAGAATATGGGTTGCGTAAATTGTGACGGTATTTGTTACTGTGGTTGTGATTGTGATTATATACAGAGAATATATATAATGTAATACTCATATTCGATGACATTTGAATTTTGTTTTTATATCAGAAATTCTTATGTCTAGAATTGAAAGTATGTCGGGTAAGTTTTGAAATTGACTCTCTCACACATGCAATTGTCTCTAATATCTGTGTGACATGTAGAGATGAGACGTATTAATTTGTGATCGATTAACACACAGATAAGGCGTCTTAATTAAATACTAAGATGAGATTACCGGTAAAATATACGACAATCTATTAAATTTGTCGAATAGCCAGATGTGAGTTTTTCTTGACGTTGTGAGATTTTAGAGGATTTGTGAGAAAGAAAACTCAAATTAAGTATTGTGTACACTTGGATTAAAACCTATACGCATGTTTCATACCACGTGTGCTTATATAAATTTATGAGTAATGAGATGGTACATTTCTCTTCATCTCATTGTATCCATCTCATTGTGTGAGGTTCATAGGTTTATATTTAACCTCAATTTATACGCTTAGAACTTTCGTCTGTATTTTGAGATTTTATTTTAGTATTACTACTTTAGTATGTCACAAAAAAATCATAGATGATTCGGTTTGGCAGTACATGTTTAGAAAAATAGTTAAGATAAAATTGAAAGTTAGTAGTTTGATAAAAAATTATTTTTGACCAATACGTTACTCCGTATTCATAAGCTGACTAATTATATCTATGATTTAGCGTTTAGAGATATAATTGTGGATACATGATTGTTTTTGAGTAATTATGCTCTTACATAGTTTTGAAAGATGAGAGATACATTGACTGTGTCCAGTAAAAGAGGTCTGAGATATAGCAAGATACGAAGTCCTCATCACTACATTGATGATGAGCTACTATATGTCCTTAATCGATGTGTAGTTCTAACACTTTTGATATTCTTGCAGGTCACACGATTCTCTTATCTATATGAAATTGATGTTTGATTGTAATGATCACACTGTATGCGAGTCTAACCCTCATGTGCGAGTGAGATATGTTAAAAAATGGATCCGATTCCGGTTATGAGGGTAGACCCGACCTAATATCCATTCAAATAATTGGGTTTTGAATTTAAATTGGAAAGGGTGGTTATTGAAAATAACTCCCTCTCTCTCTCTCTCTCTCGGGAAATGACTTCCCCAAAAGAAAAAATATATATAAAAAAAGGGCTCTCTCCTTTTTTTTTTTTTTTTTTTTTTTTTTGATATACAAGTATGTGAGATCAAAAAAAAGGGGAAATAAGAGACCATATTGAGAGCAAAAACAAGAGAGAAAGTAAAGGGTCTTGAAAAGGTTTGATCATCATTTTACCATTATGGTATTTGGATTATGAACAATAGGCAGTGCTCCGAATTTATGATATTTTCTCAAACTAAAATACATATCCTTCAAAAGAGGTAAGTGATCCTAAACCAATTCGGATCCTGAGATTTTCGTATAAAAAAATTTTGTAGGTTTGTATAAAACCTTTAATTAAATTAAAATATTTTTGGTAGCATAAGCTACACCAATCTTAACCAAAGTAATCTCAAATTTCTCACATTTACATAAGTAACTACGCATCGCCTTTAAATTATAATTTTAATTGTATTTTTAATCTGGTGCTTTTAAAAATTTAAAATATTATTAGATAAACTTGATTTGTTAACAATTTTTTGAAATATTATTACAAAGATATTATTATAATATATATTGTTTTATTTTTTTTTTGAAAATGGAAATTCTGAAGTGTAAGGTTAAACAAAGAAAATAAGGTTCCACATTTTTCTGACACAGAAATTAGTTGGTTAATGCAAAAAGGTGGAACCTATAGATAGCATGGGTTCTTAGTTGAGCATTTCAATGCAGACATTAACAAACAAATTAGAATATAAATTTGGTTGGACTTTGAACTTTGGACTTTGGAGCATAAACTTACACATGACATTTCTACTCTAATATTATTATCATATTTGACTCCACAATATTATATTTTTTTTTTCTGTATAATTAAAACAAGAACAAGAAGAAAAGATGAGTCCACTAGCTTCAAAGAAATTAGTTGATGTTAGTGAACAATATAATAAAAAACAATAATTTTATTATAAAGTTTTAAGAAATTGTACAAAATCATTTGTTGAGTCACGGATACACTACAAAAAAATACGGGTTTAGAGACGGATTTAGCGACGAAAATTATAAAAAAATTCGTCACTAATTTGTTTAGTAACGAATTTAGCGATAAAAAAAATTTCATCGCTAATATGGCATCCCAAAAATTTAGTGACGAAAAACAAAATATTTGTTGTAAAATTAGTGACGAACAATAATTTCATCGCTAAATTTAGCAACGGATTCTGAAATCCGTAGCTAAATTTAGGGACAGATCTTGAAATTCATTGCTAAATTTAGCAACGAATTCGAAAATCCATGACTAAATTTAGCAACGAATTGAAATCCACCCCTAAATTTAGCATTTTATATTTTTAATGTAGAACCCTCCCGCGCGCCCGCCCGTCTCTGCTGATGCTCGCCCGCTCGACCCTGCCCGCCAACGTACGCACCACACCCGTGCCCCCTGCTGCTTTATTTTTTTGTAGAAAATGTGTTCTTACCTAAGTTCGAACTTGAGTTCAAACCTAAAATCCGTAGCTAAATTTAACTTTTTATATTTTTAATGTAGAACCCTCCCGCGTGCCCACCCATCTCTGCTCATGCCCACCCGCCCGACCCTGCCCACCAGCGCACGCACCACACCCGCGCCCCTTGCTGCTTTATTTTTTTGTAGAAAATGTGCTCTTACACAAATTCGAATCTAATTTCAAAAGGATGTTTTGAGTGTTCTCAACCACTATGTCATATTAGCTTATCTGATATACCTTTTTTTTTATTTATTTCTTTACTTTCTTTCTAATTCTTACCATTAAAAATACAATTCTCTAATTTAATAAAAATATAAAATATAAAATTATATTTAATAAAAACACAAAATTATATTTAATAAAATTACAAAATTATATTTAATAAAAATAAATACCATAATTTAATAAAAAACAAAATACAAGATTATATCTAATAAAAACACAAAATTATATTTAATAAAAATACAAAATTATATTTAATAAAAACACAAAATTATATTTAATAAAATTACAATATTATATTTAATAAAAACACAAAATTATATTTAATAAAATTACAATATTATATTTAATAAAAACACAAAATTATATTTAATAAAAACACAAAATTATATTTAATAAAAACATAAAATTATATTTAATAAAAACACAATATTATATTTAATAAAAACACAAAATTGTATTTAATAAAATTACAAAATTATATTTAATAAAAACATAATATTATATTTAATAAAAACACAAAATTATATTTAATAAAATTATAAAATTATATTTAATAAAAATCAATGCCCTAATTAGCGACGAATTTAGCGACGAATATTTTTTTGTGGCTAATTAGTGCCGACTTTAGCCATGAATCTGATAATCCGTCATTAAATTTAACGACGAACAAGAAATCTATCGTTAAATTTAGCGACGAAAAAGTAATCCGTCACTAATTTTAATGACGAAAAAATAATCCGTTGCTAATTAGCGACGAATATAATAGTCCATTATTAAATTTAGCGACGGATTCCAAATTTTATCACTAAATTAGCGACGGATAATTATTTTCATTGCTAAATTAGCAACGAAAAATTCTTTTTATTCACCATTTTCAACGAATTTAATAATAAATAAGCTATTTGCAATAAAATAAACAATGCAAAATTAGTTTTTTGAAATTTATAACAAAATTTAAAATTTTTTTTTAGATTATGATTGATAATTTTTTCAATAAGTATAGCTTTCTTTACCTAATCTTTAAAAGAATTGTTAGATACCCACTATACTATTGTATTTAGTACAAAGATAAAATATATGCTTATATAATTAAAATTCTACAACTTTATATATTAGTATTTGATTATCGAAAATTCTATTATTGTACTCTTGAATTATTTATTATCGAAATTTGTCAATTCAATGAGAATTATAACATTTGCTATGTATTCAACTTGATTTTCTTACTCAGAAATGGTCAATAAGAGAGATACGGTTGAAAATATTTCATAATAGAATGTAGAAAGAATTTAGTCATGAAATCAGTTACGAATATCTAAGTACAGTAAAAAAATTAGCGACGAATATTTTTTTTAAAGTTAATTAGCGACAACTTTAGCCACGAATCCAGGTGTCCATCGCTAAATTTAGCGACGAATATATTTTCGTAGCAACTTAGCGATGATTTTAGTCACGAAATTGTTTTGTGGCTAATTTACGACAGATTTAGCCTCAAATATAGTTTTATCACTAAATTTAGCGATGAACAACATAATTTGTGGCAAAATTTAGCCACGGAATTTACTTTCGTGGCTAATTAATCACGAATTTAGTCATGAATATCAAATTTGTTGCTAATTTTGCCAAGAAAATTTTTTCGTTGCAAATTTCATCATTAATTAGCAACGACTTTAGTTTTTGTCGTTAAATTCGTCACTAAATAGCAATGAATTTTTTTCATCATCAAATTCTGTCGCTAAAATCATGTTTTTTCATAGTGATACCTTGCTCTCTTTAAAAAGATTTGAATCTTTTATGATAGACAAAATTTAAGAACTTGATTTGTACCCTCCAAGATACAACAGCCTAATAATTTTATTGTTTAGTTCAAAACAATTTTATATAAATATTTGAACCCAAAACTCTACCAGAAGAACACTTTTCTTTTACTCATACTCTCTCTAGTATGCTTGTAAGATTAGATGTGTTGGAAAAATGAAAATGAGGTTCCTTTATATAGGTGAATGAGATTTTCATCTTATTAAGTAGAATGTTAGTGGTCGAGAGAATTTTAACCACCACTTACTCCACTATTAGGCAATTTGTACTCTACTACTCTCACTATTACATGAGTTACACATCATTACTCAATATTAAAAGTGTCCACTAGTAACTTATTCCATTACTCAAAATTAAAAGTGTCCATCCCTCTACTCTTATTATTAAATAAGTTACACTCCATTATTCAATATTAAAAGTATCCATTATAATTTAAATGTAAATTATAACATTTCCCACTCACTTTTAATATTAATGCAAGTGATATCATGTTGAGAGAGAGAGAATACTAGTTGAAGATAATTTTATGATTCATGAAGCTTTGGTTTGCATTGAACCTTCGCTTAGTGTAACAAAAATCTTCACTATAAAGTTAGAGTATGCTCAATATTGAACTAAAACTTCTTTTGGGAAATAAAGATTATTGCTCACATATAATAATCTAGATATTAACATGATCTTTAATAACCAGCACATTACGACCTTGTGTTATCTCGGGTTTTATGAGTGTTTTTGAGAATAAGCTTAATTCTCATTACTCACATACATGAAGTCCATCGAGGGTATTTATGTAACTTTTAATACTACACTCATAAGAGATACAGATTTTTATTAATAGTTTATTGGCTCAACCTTATGATCATTATAGGAAAATGCGCCAAATCATAGAGAATGATACCTAAATAAATAAAATACACATTTTTACAATCACCGTATGATTCATTCTTCAAATTGAACTTGATTACAAGATCTCTTGACCTCGGGTTAGGTGTTCTCATACATGGCTCATGAATTTATGGGCTTCAAGCCCATCTACTCTAGCTCCTTTCTCTCGTCGAGGCCTTGGTAAATGCATCTACAAGATTATTAAGAGATTTAATATAATCCACATTAATGATACCATTACTCGAATATGATCTTACAATACTGCGTTTTCTTCTAATGGATCTGGATTTACCATTGTAATAACGGTTTTTTAATGTACCAATTATAGTAGTGCTGTCACAATGAATAAATAGTGGAGGAACTGGTTTTTTCCAAATGGAAATATCAAATAATAAGTCCCCCCATCAATATACTTGCTCACTTGCTGAAACTAACGCAATTAGCTCGGCTTCCATAGTAGAATTAACAATTATAGTTTTTTTTTAACACAGCACCACCCCTCATAAATATATAACTAGTAGTACAGAGAGAATTACCTAACAATGTGTTTCAGTCAACATCACTATAACCTTAAGTACAATAGGATATTTTTTATAAAGCAAGCCAAAATTTTTTATACTAGATAGATATTTTATTATTCCCTGCTAAGCATTTCTACTGTAAATGCAATGTCAGGTCTTGTACAATCAGTTACACATCTTAAACTTCCAATCATATTGTCACGCCCCGACCCTCGGATCGAGCACGAGACAACCGCCACGATATCTCGACATACGGGCAGAACCTTCCCATATACCGAGACACCGCAAGGCTGACATCTTCACCTATTTAAAACCTGTTTAAAAACCTATTCAAAACCTGTGTATCCTCAAAATAAAATTTCCCAAGTAAATGAAATTTAAAATGTAATGCAGTGCCTCAATGCGTAATTATGTAACACTTTTGAGAGTCTCAATTTACATTACATAATATAATTACAGTCATCCCATAAAAATATACATTGGTCATTCTATAGACCTCAAATAAATATACATCATCCAATATCATTTCGGAAGAATGGTCGATACCATACCCAAGCCCAACGTCTCCGAACGTAAGTCAAGTGTGCCGAAATCTCTCAACACGTTTCCCTACCAAGTCTGACTGAAATCAAGGAAAAGTGAGGGATGAGTATTATGGGGAATACTCAGTGAGTGAGGGAATCGACATTATGTTCTCAATAATATATGTGAAAATGGAGTGTCAAAATTTAATTTAAAACAGGATATCATTTCAATTTAATCATGACATTTTCATAAGTCACAATAGTCATATATCACACAACATAAGTAAAAACATGTGCATCCATTAATAAATGTTAAGAATCATTCAGAGCTTGCCATAAATGTTCCCAGCAAAGGTCTACCACGACCTATGACGGGCACATTGGGGGTTTTTAATATGCAAGTATAAAACAATAGCTCTCCTCCCCAATGTTGGCCAGGGTCTCATCACGAGCCCGTGTCAAATCGAACACATATCATCAACCATGTATAGAACCCCGCTCAGAGCTAGACAGTAGCGTCACACATGTCCTCCCCGATTTGGTTCATCCGGCCGTGACTATACATATGACGTTTGCGGATACCTCCTGCAGAAGCGTATCCGGGCAACACTGGTGCCTCTACAAACATCCTTCGTAGCTACGGAATCATCAATGTCATCATCATAGTATCACAAGGGCACATAGACCCAATGGTAAGGATCATAATCATATCAAGAAAAAAAAATGTGCCAATATTCAGTATTTCATAAATCATATCAATTATCAAAATGTGGCACAATATCATTTCTATACAAATCATGGATGCGTAATATTCAAATCATCATTGGGACACTCCAATAGTCACAAAAAGCAACATTTGTAAAACATGCTTCAAAACTCAGTTACATACGCATCATAAAACATGTCATTTAAAAACAAGTTAAAATCATCAATTTTGTTCGATCAAGAACATTTCATCAAAGTCCCACTCACGTATACGGGAGGGTCAATCACTCCCTACAATGCACAACAAGTGTCAAAAATGTGCTTCCCTCGATATATCTCCAACAGTACCACTACAAGAACAATACAATATTCATATAAATGCTTTGCATAACATTAAAAATCATTATGCTAAATTGCATTGAAACCCTTTACTTAAGACCAAGGTTTAGGGCATTCTAGGGAGGTCTCTAAAGGACACACAAGCTGTCCCCTTTTTCATCCCAAACCATTACTTCAAATGTTCATCCCCAAGGCACAATGCAGCCCATAAGTTTCAAGACAATGCTATTTAAACCACTAAACCATCATTCTCACACTTCAAGCACTTTTATTCACTCTACAACTTACTTCAATTATACAAAGGCATAAGGATTCATTTTAAGAAATCTGGACTGCAAAATTTTAAATCTGCGTAGTCATGGAAAACAGGCTGTAACTTTCACCACACATATCCAAATCACATGATTCTTATCTCAAATTAAAGATAAGACATAGATCTACAAATTTCATAACTATAGCTCAGGTTGATTCAGACCAGAAGACATCTAAAAATTGAAATCAAATCTACGCCCAAAACAGGACGGAACAGGGTATTCCACTGCAGAACATCTAACTTTGAAAAATCACTAAAAATCCAATTCTTTTCAGAATTAAATGAATCATATCTCATTTTAAAGCTATGAGAGTCTAGTTTCATATGCAGAAGACCTTGCATCTGTGCAGAAAAAGTTATTGTAGAAAAACTACAGTCTGGTCAGTTTGCCCTGTTTTGCAGAAATTTACAATTTTAATGTTTACATCAATTCTTTCCTTCCTCTAAATTTTTAGCCAAACATAACCAATTTTCTGCACACCTTTCCCTATCATTTCAATCAATAAATATCCACATATATAACACCACTTTAGCACTACAATTCAGCACATACATTTGTACATTAAAACCAAATTTTCAACACTCCAAAATACACTCAAATCATCCCAAATTCCTGCCACACAATCTGAATTTTTGTTTTTTTTTGCACCCCCATTCACACGGTTTCTCACCTCAATTTGTGATCATTCAAGGCTTAAATTAAGCTCCCCACATGCTGAAAATTTCTGCACACACTCTAGACTTTGTTTACTTGATTTCCACACCCAAACTAAGCAAAAATCAACACATTTACACACCAAATGAAATGTTCTCAAGCCCAAACAAAGTGCAGAATTTTTATACCTCAAGATTTGATGTCTCAAGCCACAAACAAGTTCTCTTCTCCAAAGATCTCTTCTTTCTCCTTTGCCTCTTGATTTTGGTCACCCTAGAGCCACAAGTTACACTTCTCATTTCGTCTCCAAATCAATATATGTTACACAAGAGGTAGAGAGGAAGCTTTCTTACCTAGATTCGTTGAAGGAAAATGGAAGGAACCATAGATCTCTTCACTTGAACCTCTAGGTTTCCATCCTTGAATCACCAAGCAAACCTTCTTC
This sequence comes from Dillenia turbinata, assembly GCA_037126225.1. Classification (NCBI taxonomy): domain Eukaryota; kingdom Viridiplantae; phylum Streptophyta; class Magnoliopsida; order Dilleniales; family Dilleniaceae; genus Dillenia; species Dillenia turbinata. Next base: position 1,467,137 of record JBAMMX010000010.1, read on the forward strand.
TCTTCTTCTAATTTTTGGATATGTTGAACTAGGGTTTGGGAGGAGTAAAACCATGTAAAAATTTTGGGTGGTTGTTTGGAGGAATCAAGTCTCTTCTTCAATGGTTGAGCTCACGGCTAGGAAGAGAAAAGAGAGAAGCCTCCTTGTTTTCTTTGTCTCTCTCTCACGGTTTTGGCAAGTATGGGAAAGGTCTAGGGCTTTCCAACTCATTTACATAATTCCACATTTAATCTTGGCCCTCCATTGTTTAAGGATTGATCTTAGCCATTGAAATTTATTTATTTTACTTTAAATAAACAAGTTTTTTACACTCTCTCACTTCCTCTCTCTCTCTCTCTCTCACGTTTTCCATCTCCCTCTCTCTAATTCCATTCACTTCCACTCACTACAACTCAATTCATTCATTAACTAGATCCACAATTTAGATTCCATTTCTTGGGCAAATCCTCACCATTGATGTGTTTTCAAGAAGACTTACTCTTTTACCCAATGGACAATATTTTGTCTCCCACTAACTAGATCCAAAGGTTCATATTCATTTATCTCTCTTCAATTTAATCTCCACCATTGGATTTATATATATATATATTTTAAAAGTAATTAAAATAATATATAAAAGAAAAATCTCTTCTCTCCTCACCCAAAATCGTCCATGTCACTCTCTCCCTCTCTACACTCTTTTGTTTAGTCTTTATTTAGGTAAATACATTTATTTAAATTACTTCTAAATTTTTATAAATTGCAAGTAAGTCCCTTGACTTATAAAAATTCTAAATTGATTCCGAAAATTTTTAAAATTTCAAGTTAGCCTCATTTTAGACCTAACTTAACTTATTTCGCATCAAAACGTGATCGTTTAGTCGTGTCGGGGCTCATTTCTGTCCGATTAGGGTTTTTCAGACGATTTTCCAGAAACCCCCGATTTGACTGTATGAAACACGATTCACTCATATTTGAGGTGTCTATACACTCTAGAGTCATTTTCATTACGTTTGGACCCTCTGTGGTCATTTTGAAAATTTTTAATTTCCAACGATTTTACCGATATTCTGGAAACGGTTTTAAACGGAAAAATTTCTGAGTAAATTTTGATATGGAAACATGAGGATTATTATATATATATCATGAATAAGAATACAAATACAAGTATACCAATGTGTCGGTGTTACACATATTAACATATTTCTTCTAATTATAAATATCTTTCTCATTTTCAGTAGAAAAAGAATGAATACTTGAATTAAAAAGTGTAGTCACATGTTTGCAATTATTAAAATTATATCTTTTCAAAATTTTCTCAACATAATGTGATTGATCAAGAAAAATACTATCACTAGTTTTAGTAATCTTTATACCCAAAATAAAGTTAGTCTCACCCATGTGTTTCATATTAAAATGCTTTTTAAGCATATTTTTGGTATATTAGATAATATATAAATTTGATCCAAAAATCAACATTTCATCCATATAGAGGCAAATAATCATATTGGAACTCTCAAAAGATTTATAATATATGCATTTGTCACACTCTTTTGTTTTTAAACGATTAGCAATCATGTAAAAATCAAATTTTTTATACCACATTTTGGGTGTTTACTTTAAGCCATAAAGGGGTTTTTCAAGATTACACACTTTACTTTCTCTTCTAGGCTCAATGATCCCCTAGGTTGGTCCATATAAATTTGTTCTTTCAAGTAGCCATTTAAAAAAACAATTTTGACATCCATTTGATGAATATATAAATTATGAATTGGTGTAATAACAATTAGAAGTTTAATAGATGTCACTCTTATAACAGGAGAAAATATATCAAAGAAATTAAGATCTTATTTTTGTATAAAAATTTTAACCATAGCCTTGCTTTATATTTATCTATGGTTTGATCTGATTTTAATTTCTTTCTAAAAACCCATTTACAACCAATTATTTTATACCCTAGAGGTAAATCTATCAATTCAAATTTGATTTGAAATTAAAGATTCTATATCATCATTTATAGTTTCTTTCTAAAACATAGCATTTTTAGAAGATAAAGTTTTTTTGTAAATTTATAGGTTTCTCAATATTATATACAAAATAGTGAGGATCAATTTTTTTTTTTTCAATTCTACCTCTTTTACTTCTCCTTTGTTTAAAAATATTTTTTTTTTCAAAATTTTCTAAAATTTGAATTAAAGAATTTTTTTTTATATATAGTTTTGCAAATGAGAAGTACTAAATTTGCCCCCAATATTTTGAATTTGTAAGTAAATTTTTCTTCATGTAAAATAACATCATTTGATTCAAAAATTACATTATTTTCAATATGAAAAAACCTATAGGTTGTATTGGTTTTTGTATAATCAAGAAATGGCATGCTATCAAAATAACTTCATTCCTTAATTTTTTGGACATGCATGAATCAATTAACATGGTATTACACAAATCTATAAGAGATTTATTTTTCCTTTCAACCACACCATTTGATGCAGAAGAATATGTGGTGTAGTTTCATGAATTATTTCTAAAGACTGAACATATGAGTTAAATTTAAAAGATTTATACTCATGATCTCTATCATTTTGAATTCTTTTAATTTTTTTACCGAATTGATTTTCAACTTCAAAGAGGTAAGATTTAAAAGTTTCAAGTAAACCACTTTTATTTTTAATTGAATACATATAAGTATATTTCAAGCAATCATCAATAAAATTAATAATATATATATATTTTCTCCTCGAGTCAAAATTCCTTCAAATTTACACAAATCAGAATGTACTAATTTAACTAATTTAGTTTTTCTTTTCAATACTTTTGTGATGTCCTTTTGTGATTTTTATTTTGCTACAAATTCCACATTTTTTCCAAAAACTTGGTTCAATATTAAAATCAATCCTAACTTACTCATCATACATACATATCTAGAATTAATATAGTACAAAGGAGCATACCAAAAATTAATGCAAGACAACATATGAGCAAAACTATTGTAAACTTTATTTTCAATGTTCAATTTAAACATTCCATCACGTGTATAGCTCTTGCCAACAAAAGTTCCCTTTTATGAAATTATATATTGATCGGACTCTATAATTTGTTTGAAACCAATCTTGCTGAGAAGAAAACTTTACACAAGATTTTTTTTCAAATGAAAGGTATATACGTCACATATTTAAAAATTAATACCCTTTTAGATATAAATTTCAATTCAACTTCACCACTCCCCAAGCTTGAATTGTGTGAGAATCACCAGGTATGATAGTCATGAGTTATTCATAGGGAATATAATTTTTTAACCATTCTTTATCAAAATAGATAGGCACCAGAATCTTTCCACCACCCTTTAGAATTTTTCACTAAAAATACTCTGTCACCACAGCCAAAAAGGTTCTTTGGTAACATTGGCTTGAGTTGGAGCCACATGTTTCAGAAATTAGCAAATTCGAGCAACATGTTCCCTCTTACCACAGACATAACATGCACCTTGCTTTTTATAAGGAGAGTGGTTACGGTTCTTGTTTTTGTGATTGAAATTTTTTCTTTTTATTGTGAAAGTTATTATGTTTTTTTTTTATGTCCTGAACTTGGTCCATCGTCTGGTATCTGGAGTTTTGCTCTGACTAATTTAGGCCGAACCACTGTCGGGCTCTCATTTGGAGGAAACTCTCCCAACATCGTTTTTCAACTACCAAAACTCGAACTCGATAAGTTGGTATAGAATTTTAGTGTCCTTCTCACTAGACCAATGAAACATTGGTGTTATTATGTTTATTTCTAAAATTATTATTTAGCTTCTTATATGTGTTTCAGAAATTATTGGACAAATTATGTGTTTGAGACATTTGTAAGTAGAATAAAGATATTGGATGTGAATTTTATTTAAAAAAGGGAAAATTATGTGTCTCTTCGCCCCATTTCTAGCTAATTGCAGTATAAAGAATGTGGGTCAATAGGTTTGAGTATGAGTCTGGCTATTAGAGCAAGGGTAGGAGCAATTTCCACTCTAATTTATTTTTAATTTAATATATATGAATTATTTTTTTTGTAACATTTCAATAAATTGTAGTAAATATTTTAAATATATGATTAAAGATTTGAAAAGTATTCACTATCTTCTAAAAATTATTACTTCTACACTCTCTTTCCTTCTGCTTCGATATACTGTATTTCATTTTTTAAACATAAATTTTTTATTTTACTCCTGATGGGACTGGGCCCAGGATTTGATCCGATGAGTTAGCTTGAGAAAGGTCCACATGAAAAGTCCACAAAAGACAACTACCGATCTAGGTTCATATACGATTATCTACCGAAAGTCCACAAGGAATGACTACCGGCCAACATTTGAATACTCCTTATAACTGCTCACTGAAGGGCCTTAGTCGCCCAGGTCTCATGAACAAAGGGCCTTAGTCGCCACAATCTCCCGACAGATAGGGTCTCAGTCGTCCCGCCAACCGGATAGGATTTACTGAGCGAAGACAATCACCCCGATCGGCCATCCAATGGTCAGTTCCTCAGCCGAAAGAGTTCTAAAGACCCTTCATCGGTCAAACTACCGATCGATAGCTAATGATACCAATGACTCCAAAGGAAGACCAGAGTATCCTATTAACTCCCGTCCCTCACCGCGGATAGTACTCTAAAGATCTTTCAGTTAATGAAAGGTTTCTTCTTTAATACGAAAGTTTTCCAAAGGATAAAGATTGCAATCAATTCAAAATATTAAATCCAAAGATTTTGGATCGGTTCAGTAAGAAAATTAGGGTTGAAACACTCCAGCAGCGCACGACTCTCATAAGTATAAGACATATCAAAACCCTCCTAGACAGGTACACTCTCTGGACCTTACACATTAGGCACTCTAATCACAGGGAATTACTCCCTCGAGCTCTCAGTCTGTTTTCTTTTCATACGAAAATCGCACTTTTCTGACTTGAGCGTCGGAATCCTCCCGCTATAGCACCCTCCAATGATTTTTGCAAGTATCATATCCCTTTGACGGTAACCACTTGGGTCAACAAGGAGCCAGTATCTGTGGAGTCATAACCCACCTCCAACAACTCCCAATAAAATTATTGGTTACCTAGAAAATTCACAAGCAAGAGGAGAATTTGGAGGAGGTTGGACTGGATTTGGATATCTAAGATGCAGATGTAGGGCAGACCTAATCCTGAAAGGAAAGAGTGCTCGAAGTCTAGAGGCAAAGTAGCATTTGCTGCATTGAGTAATTTGAATTCAATAAACATATATTAAAATATTATTATAATCTAAACTTGAATAATCAATTAATACCCATGCAATGCAGCCAGTCAGCTATGTGGTGAAGCAGAAGCTACTCTTTTATCTATTTGATTTCACAGACCACAAACTATTAAATAAGTTAAAAAAAAAAAGTATCAGCTAAGATCGAACTCAATTAAAATTAATTTAAATTTTTAATAATATATTATTTGATAGATAATTTTTACTTGCAAAATCTTATAATTTTTATAACTTTTGTATTTGAATTAAAAAATATTATAAATAAAATAAAATAATAATAAGTTCTAATTGAAAAAATTTGAGATTTTTTAAATATCAATTTAATTGTTTAACGGTTATTGAAATTTTCATAGGAATTTGTGCAAGTTTATATATATATATATAGTATTTGAAAAAGAAAAAAAAAATTGACTTTCAATTGTTAATCGAACTAGATTTTTGAAAATCGAAATTGAGATGACTTACTTTTGATGAATTCCGATTATTAAAAATCAAATTTATTAAAAACCTTATTTTGATTTAATTCGATTTAATTATTTAATTATAACCAAATATTACTCACCCTTATTTTATATCTAGACCACTAATATTATGAAAAAGTTAAATATTTATGAGCCAGAAAATACCACAGTCCCAAACATTATCAAAAGAACAATGAACTTTAGTTGAGAGAAAAAATGTTCACCAATTTGGGATAAATGGTGATGGGACATGGCCAAAAGTCCAAACCAAAAGAGAAGATTCTCAAAAAACCCACGAATGTCGTTTACAGATCAACATCTGACGATCGAATTATAATCTACCAAAAGGTCTTAGCCACCCAAATTGACCTGCCAAACGATAGGGCCTCAGTCGACCCGCCAACCAAACGTAACTCACTGAACAAAGGTAATCGCCCCGGTCGAGCAAGCAGATATCAACTCTTCAATCGGACGGGTCACGAAGATCCCTTAGTTGATCGAGCGACCGAACGTTGTGCAACACCCATAGCAATTCTAAAGGAATGTTATAATTCCCTTAACTTCAATCTCCTATTTCATAATGGCATATCTCGGATCTTTCGAATAAGAAAAGCACCCCTCTCGAAAATGATAGTTCTACTAATAAATGACGATCATAATCAACTCATAATATTAACCTCTGAGATTCCTGGATCAGTTCGATAAGGAATGAAGGGTTGAAGTCCCCCAGCGGTCCACGTCTCTCAGAGGTATAAGTTATCCCAAAAACTCTCAGAACGAGGTACGCTCTCTAAGCCTAACATTATGGGCACACTGATCGCAGGGAAGAGTCTTTCCTCTATTTTCAGTCTGTTTCTTTCAATTAAAAACCGCTCTTTACTGACTTGAGCGTCGGAACCTCCCTGCTAGAGCACCCTCCGGCAGTTTTTGCAGGTGCATCCACCCATTGACAGCTACTATTTGGGTCAAGAAGGAGTTAGTATCTATGGAGCCATAACCCACTTCCAACAGATTGGCACCGTCTGTGGGAAACAGACTGGAGAAGTTTCGGTCATTTCGATAATCATGCCTCCAAGGACTAGAGCGTCTTCAAAAGCCACCCCTACTATAGGAGGGCACATCTCTATGCCCGCCGAACCTACCGTTCCATTTGTAACGAATCCTCTAATTCGCAATCCTATGTTTTCTCTCTGACCGCTACATCCGGAGTTAATTCCGCAACATGCAACCCAGGAATGACAAGTCATGGCCTCAAGACCAGAACAGGCAGACCAGCCTCAAATGGAAAGATTAGTGTCTGGAATCCAAAGAATGACTAAACAATTGGAAGGACTTAGTCGAGCCATCGGGTCAGACAACCACTCATCTGCTGCAGAATCCGAATATAAGTAACAACCCAGACGAGAATTCCCGAAACCATCGGCGGCCTCCCAATACAACCCCCAAGATCTGAAAAGACAGATTGAACAGCTCGTGGCCGCTGAGCTTAAAAGAGTGGGCGTAAAGGATAGGGAGGATCCCTTATGCTCCCTAAGCGAATCGTCATCCGATACAAAGATCTTGTCAAAACCAACACCAAGGGATGCCCTTCTACCTCCCATGGAGCAGTATGATGGGACAAATGACCCCCTGCCCATTTCATAACAGTTGTGGTCTCTAGATACCTCTCGGATGCCGTAATGTGTAAACACTTCCCTACCACTCTTAAGGGTAATGCCCTAGCCTGGTTCAATTCTCTTCCCCCGTTCAGTATCAAGAGTTTCGCACAACTCCGACAACAGTTTGAGACCCACTTTGTAATCAGTCAAGGGGCTATGCGAAAATCTACGTCCCTCTTATCATTACATCAATGGAAAGAGGAATCTCTCAGAAACTTCATGGAGAGATTTAAGACAGAAATACTGAAAGTCCCTGATCTGGACCATAACATTGCCTTGGTCGCGCTCCTAATGGGTCTGCGCTCCTCTGATTTGAAGGTCTCCATCACAAAGAAGCCCCCGATAACCATCCAAGAGTTTTACTCCCAAGCGGAGAAATATATTACTGTAGAAGAATCAGAGGCTTTCGATCGACAAAAAGGCCGCTATAGTAGAAAAGAATGCAGCCAGTCGCCACGCCGGCCTTCCCCGAAAAAAGGCAAACCAGGAATTCCGCCCTCGCAAGGGTTCAGCATCTACACTCCGCTAAGCGAAACCCCAAGTCGGGTTTTGTATCAAATAAAGAACAAGTCATACGTCAAATGGCCCCTGCACCCAGTAGAAGAAGATCCTAAAAAAGACAAGTCCAAGTACTGTCATTTCCATCGGGATTACGACCATACGACCGATGAGCGTAAAAGACTCAATGATGAATTGGAATTCTTGGTCTGCAATGGGTACCTGTAGAAGTTCATTAGTATAGAAGGAAGAAATCTATCTTCCCCAAATAGGCGTGACGCACCAAGGGAGAATGTGCTGCTTTAGAGGCCAGATTCCAGACCATCAGGCGAGAAACCAGGACGGGTGATCCTCCAAATCCACAATGAAGATAGTTGGCACAAGCCATACATTCCCACTAGGGGAATAATGACATGGTTCCTCAAGCAATTGTTGTCAACCCAAACATCCTCCCAGAAGCTAATGTTCTCCCTATTTCCTATGTTCCAACCCATACTCCTTTTGATGCAATCTGTGCTCTTCAAAATCCCTCTCTAAATAATTGAATGGCTAACTTTCTTGTTATAGCTTTGCAGGTCATCTCTCTTCAGGTATTTGCTTCTCAAAATTCTACACCAGAGGGCTTGATCTTCCTTCACTAACCTCCATCCCAACTTGGCCATCAAAGCTACATTATTGTCACTCATCTTTCTCAGCCCCAAACCTCCCTCATTCCTGCTCAAACAAATGTCATCCCACTTCACTGAGTGAATTTTTCTAAAATTCTCCGAAGAGCCTCACAGAAAATCCCTGTTAAGCTTATCCACTCTCTTACAGGTCTCTTCTGGATCTAATGGAACTGCATGGAGTAGGTAGGGACTGCTTGAGTCACAGCCTGCACCAAGGTCCTTCTACTAGCTGTGCTGAGAGTCTTAGCCTTCCAATCCTTGAGCTTTGACTAGACTGTTTCCACAATGTAGTTGTAGGAGTCTCTCCTGATCTTACCATGAATAAGGGGCACTCTGAGATACTTTCCTAAGTTATCAGTCAAAGTGAACCTACTAGCAGTAACTAGAGAAGTCTTTAAAGAGACAGGGGCCTTAGGGGACACTCAAAGAAAGGACTTAGCATGATTGATTTCAAGACCGCTTTCAGTCGAGAATTCTCTCAATCAATCCATGACACTACTAAGGTTAAGATGGTCCGCTTGTGCAAAGATTATAAGGTCATCTGTGAAGAATAAGTGGGAGATGCTTGGTCCTCCTCTAGCCACCTTAATAGGATTCCAAACTCCTTTTTGCACTTTATCTTGGATCATGTAGGAGAGTCTGTCTAGTACTAAAATAAATAAGTAGGGAGAAAGAGGATCTCCCTGTCTAAGGCCTTGACCTACTTGGAAAGGCAGTAACCTCTCTCTATTCCATACCAAAGAAAAGCTGCTGTTGGAGATTAAGAACATAATGAACTTCACCAACTAGAGGGGACAACCAAAATAAATTACGGTCTGGCTTAGATAGCTCCAATTCACCATATCTTGAGCTTTCCTGAGGTCTATCTTCATGATCATGCCATAGTTCCTACTTCTTGAATTCTGCAGAGAATTAATCACCTCTTGAGTTATAATAATGTTGTCCACAGTGCTTCTACCAGGTAAAAAACTGCTTTGAGAGTTCCCCACTAACTTGGAAAATAAAGGCCTAAGACAGAGAGCTAACACCTTGGAAAGACTTTATAAGCGGTGTTCAGAAGACTAATTGGCCAAAATTCCATTATGCTTCTAGGCTTCCGGTTCTAAGGGATGAGAACCAGCAAAACTTGAGCCATTTCCAAGGGAAAGAAGCCATCTCTTAAAGCATCACTGACAAAAATACAGAGAGCTTCTTTGGTTGTGTTCCAAAATCTTTGAAAAAAGATGGGTTAAATCCTATTTGACCCTGGAGCTTTCATCCCTTCCATTGCAAATACAGCTTGTCTAATTTCATCTTCCGAAGCTTCCTGGGCAAGTTTTTCCCTCTCTTTATCCTCTGTCTTTTTCTACTATCTCATGTATCTAGAGCTTGGAGAACTCACATAACGGCTGGCAAACAAATTTAAGTGACTTATAGCATGCTTCTTCAAAAACTCCTAATAATTACATTAAACCTTATCCACCTTAAGCATTGTGATCCTATTAGCATTTCTGCGCAGTTTGGTAGTGATGTGAAAAAATTGAGTATTTCTATCTCCATTGCAATGCCAATTGATCCTAGACTTTTGCTGCAAAAAATTTTCTTCTTGGTCCAAGGTTTTATGATAATCCTCCAAAAGGCTTAGCTCTAGGTTCTGAAGGAATTTGGACCTACCATAAGCATTAGACTTTTGGTTTCCCTTAAGCCTAGCTTCGATATAGTCCTTTTCCTTTGGAAAATATTTCCGAAAACCTTCCTATTCCAAATTTTAAGCTCTTCCACTTTATTCGTAATGGCCTGCAGAATGTGAGGAGAATACTGGGACCAAGCTCTATGGAACACTTCTTCGAAATTAGCATAGGTGAGCCAAGCTACTTCAAGTCTGAAAGGATTATTCTTTCTGTTAGGGGTTTTGATCATGCAAGTGTTTAGGGCAATGGGGCAATGATCCCCATAGGTTTTGGCAAGATTAATGGCTTTCAGCTCTAGGAATTGAAATCTGGCCTGCTGATTGGCTAAAACTCTATCCAACCTTTCCTACAAGATAATTCTACCTCCATTCTTCGTAATACAAGTAAATCTAGGGTCCTCTGCCCCTACATCCTCTAGATTACAATGCCAATTATTTCTGAATCTTATGCCTCCTCCAGGCTCTGAAATTGGTGTTAGAGGTGTCCTCACTTTCAACTATGTCATTGAAGTCTCCAAGTACAAACCAAGGCTCTTGAACTTGCTTTGAAATGTCTTTCAACTCCAACTAGCAAGCTTGCTTAGCAGTAGGGACAGGTTGAATGTAGACAAAGGTGGTTAGCCACCGGAGAGCTCTCTGAGAGCAACTAACAGTTATCTGGTAGCATGAGTGCCTTCGAATAGAGAATTGAGCATTGTCCTCCTTCCACACTAACCAAAGCCCTCCCTTAAACCCTATAGGAGTTACTTTAAATTCCTTATCATAACCCATATTTTTTAGGAAGTTTGGGTAGTTCCCCTCCTGAACTTTTGTTTCTAGAAAACAAATCATATTCGTCTATTGAGTCTTTACCAACTCTTTACAAGCTCTTTTAAACCTGGAGCTTCCCACCCCTCTGCAGTTCCAAGCTATAATCCTGAGATTCATGGCTAACTATAAAACTAAGAAACAGGTCCCTTAATCTTCCAACTGCATGTTATTTGCTGTATTGTAGTTTTCTCCTAGAACCATCAAGATTTCCTCTTCTCTTTCAGTCTCTATCACTGTTTGATTGATACTGCCATGGGGATCATGAGCTGTCATGTAGTGTGTCTCTCCTGGATCAAGAGACCACCTTTCTTTCATTCCATATATGGTCTCTATGGGATGATTTTCTGTGGGCTCTTCATAATGAGCACTTCTAAAAGGGAATTGACCATCCCTTCTGTATTTGGCACTATTAAGAGATTTGCATTGGTCCATGTTTCTGGAGGCCTCATGTCCAAACCCCATCTACTTATTGAAGCCCACTTTCCTTCGCCCATTCCTCCTTATTGGAGTTTCCTCTAAATCCCTCTTGGAACTCCCCACTGTTAAGTCAATCTCACATTCCTTTTCCCCACCATGCATCACTGACACTTTCTTCCCCTTTAATGTATCTTCCTTCTTTTTAGTTTGATCCTGCCTTGCTCTCTTTGCATTGCTTTTGATCTGTTCCTTGAATCTCCTACCCTCCTTTTGGAAAGTCAACCGTTCATCTCTTATAGAGACATCTTCATCATACTCCTATAAAGTCGATTCCCCTATCTTGTCCTTATCTTCTTCCAAATTTAGGAATCTGTTAGCCATCCTCTCCCCTTTTTGATCTTGACCTTTGTTCCTACCCATTTTAGCAAATTTTCTCCTCTGGGGGACTTGCATCCAAATTTTCTCCTTTGTTCCTACCCTCGTTCTCTACTCGGACCCTGTTTCTTATCATGATACTTGGAATCAGTAGTTTTTCCAACTCAATTTCTATACAAATCCTTGCATATTTTCCCCTTGTTGCATTGGATGTGTTTGCATCTACTTTGATGGGTTTGCCTAAGCATTTACCAACCTCAAGGAGGATTTTTTCATTAAAGAGTTCTATGGGAAGATGAAGAAGACACACCCAAATTGCAGTCCTTTTAATGATGTCATTTTTTGGTGAAAACCATGGTTTCCACTTGCTGACCACAAGTAATGCTCATGTATCATCCACGGTACCCCAGTTAAAACCTTCACATAGTTCTGCTTCATTGCAAACTTGACCCAAAAAAAATCCTTCACCCAGGTCCAAGAGTTCAAACTCACCCTCTGTCCTCCACATGGTTGTTATCTTCATTAGCATGAGCTGGAAACCAATGTTGTTTCCTAGAAGCTTGATGAAGATTGATTGTCTCCAAGGTCTCCATAGCAACTTAAGTTGCTCATCTAATATCTGTACTCGAGGCATTTTTGTCCTGTTTCCATCATCTCCTAGTGCCATGTCTTCTAGGAGCTCTGAATCAAACTCTGAGACTTCCATATCCCCCTCGATCTGTTCTTGCACATTAGCTAATCCAACAAATATTTCCTTGAAGTAAGATTGTTGCTGCTGGCCTAATGAGTTCCAACAGCTCTTCACCTTTTTAGTGCTCCTTTGAAGATGGCCTTCCTCTTCGGAAGTGGGGCTAACTTGTTGGTTGTTTCTTCTCTCAGAGTTACACTCCATTCCAGAGTTTGGCAGATGATATGACCATTAGGGCAGAGTATGTATATAAAATATGAGGTAGAAGAATCCCATGTGTGACAGTGAGAGAGAAAAGAATACCTCTCCAAGAAGTATATAAAGTTACCTTCACTAACTTGTAGTTTTTAGTTGCACCGTTCCATCATGATAGGCCCTCATTACTAATACCCCATTGGAGTGCACTTGATAATTAGACATTTTACATTGTAATACAAGCACACATATACATACATACATATATATACATATATATATATATATATATATATATATATATCAAGTGTAAAGAATATTGGCAATTCCTAAATTGAAGAGATTTTTAGAAATATCTTGGGAATTAATATTGCAAGTATTGAGAACAAATTTTGGAGATTTCCAAATTAAAGAAGTCTTGGAATATTGACTTTCTAAAATTCCAATATTGTAATTATTTAGTTTATTCTTTACAATCTTGTAAATATTCTATGTATTCTTTCTTTTTATATTTCTAGGGTTTAGCCTCATGGAGTCACCCTATTTATAGGGTTATTGTACAATCTATTGTATATACAATATACACAAACCATTTTCTCTTAGTTTGCTTTTCTTTACTTTCTTAGTTTTTCTGCTTTATTCTGCTTTTTCTAACATGGTATCAGAGCACTAGGTGTTCGATCTGATTTTATTTTATCAATTAAACACTTTCTTTTTTGTCGTGTTATGGAGAAATTAGATATTTCTCAACCTATATCAATTATGCTTGATGGATACAACTATCAGGCATGGTTTCAAGGGATGAGAAGTTTTCTTAAGGGAAGGAGGCTATGGCGTTATGTTACGGGAGATATCAAATTGCCTATAAAAATCGATGACGAATCGGATGATGATTTTGGTAACCGTCTTGAAGATTGGGATAGCAAAAATCACCAAATTCTTACTTGGTTTCGTAACACATCTGCACCTTCTATTCATCTGCAATTTAGTCGTTTTGAGACGGCTAAAGAAGTTTGGGACCTTCTTGCAAGTCGCTATACTACATCGGATCCGGCTCATCAGTATCAATTGCTCACAGAACTTCACTCTTTGCGACAAGAACGAGGTCAGTCAATCAATGATTTTCTTGCCCGTATACAGTCAATATGGGATCAACTTGCTCTCTTTGAACCCCATTGGCAATGCATAACTGACGCAAGTAAATATGCAATATATCGAGACCAAGGACGTCTGGTCCAATTTCTTATGGCTCTAACATCAGATTTTGAGCCTGTTAGAGCTTCTGCCCATCGACATCCTCTCCCTACTATTGAAACTGCAGTTTCTGAGTTGATATCAGAAGAGACTCGTCTGGGATTACTCAAACCTCAACATAGTGATGTTGTATTGGCCACCACTACTCGAGGACCAAAATTTCCAAATTTCTGTCGTAACTGTCAGAAGTCAGGTCATATCCTTCCTAATTGTCCCACTGTTGAATGTAGGTTTTGCAAGAAGCGAGGACATATTTCTAGTCGATGCCTTGCTAATCCTATGATTGAATGTAGATATTGCAAAGAGAAAGGTCATCTTATTGAAAATTGCCCAAAGAAGGTCATTCAATCCCAAAATCGTTCTGCTATAGGTTCTCGACATATCTCACAATTTTCGTTGTTGCCACCGAGGATTCCCTACTACCACCTCTTCTTCTCAGCCAATAATATCTCTTGGTGATCTTCAAACCCTTTTACAACAAGTTCTTTCTTTTGATAATCACAAACATACTGCACTTTCTACCGTATCAGGTACTTCTTCTTGGTTTTTTTGACTCTGCTTGCTCTAACCATATGACCCATAATTCCCATTCTTTTTACTTCTTTATCCACTCCTAGTACACCATCAATGATTCATACAAAGTGATGGCTCTACCATGCCAGCCACTCAGATTGGTCATTTTTCTAACTCTTTTTTAGATTTACCTGATACATTTTTTGTCCCTACACTTACCTTAAATCTTATCTCTGTTGGTCAATTATGTGAACTTGGATTTGACATAATATTCACTTCTATTGGATGTCGTGTGCAGGATCCTCAGACGGGAAAGATCTTTGGGACAAGCCGTAAGGTTGGACGTCTATACGAGCTTACTTCTCTTCACATTCCTATTAGTCGTTCCTCACTCTACCGTGTCTTTGCTCTTGTTCCTTCATCCTTTCACTTATGGCATCTTCGTCTAGGTCATCTATCTCTTAATAAACTTCGTTCTTTAATTTCTTCGGGTTCACTAGGTTCTGTTACTGATGAATCTCTTCAATGTATTTCATGTCAAACTGCAAAACAACCGGCTTTATCCTTTAATACAAATGATTCTATTTCTAATGCTCCCTTTGATCTTATTCACTCTGATATTTGGGGACCATCTCCTACACCAACTATGGGTGGGTCAAAATATTTTGTTGTGTTTATTGATGACTACTCCCGTTTTACATGGATTTATCTGATGAAAAACCGCTCAGAATTACCTCAAATATACAAAAACTTTGCATCAATGGTTCAAACTCAATTTTCTCAAACCATCAAGATCTTACGCACCGATAATGCATCCGAATATCTTGAGTCTACTCTTACTATATTTCTTAAACAAGATGGAACCATTGTCCAACGTTCTTGTCCAGGTACTTCCCAACAAAATGGTAGAGCGAACGAAAAACATCGACACATTCTTGATATAACTCGGTCTTTACTTTTCTCTGCATCTTGTCCATCACAATTTTGGGGTGAGGCAAGTGTTATATCTATATCTGTCATCAATAGAATACCTTCTTTTACAATCTCTAACATCTCTCCTTATGAGCGGTTATATGGTTCTCCACCAAAGATATAATTCTCTCAAAGTCTTTGGTTGTGCTTGCTTTGTGTTACTTCAACCTCATGAGCATAATAAGTTACAACCTCGAGCACGATTATGTTGTTTCCTAGGGTATGGCATTGAACACAAAGGATATAGATGTTGGGATCCTGTCTCCAATCGTCTTCGAGTTTCTCGACATGTCATCTTCTCGGGAAAATATCATGTTTTCTTCCTTATCTCCTTTTCGTACCATATCTCCATTACTTACTAATCTATCTTCTGATTTATTTCCTTCTAGTTCGATACATTGACAGATACTTCAACTCTTACGGCTTCTCCTTCGGATTCTCTCCCAAATGATGGACTCGCACCCTCTTCCATTGAAACTGAGTTGCCTCATGAATCCACTCCTCGACCAACAAGAGTAAGAGCACCCCCTGTTCGTCTTCTTGATTATCATTGTTATTCTACAATCTCCACTCTACATGAGCCTCAATCTTACCGAGAGGCTAGTACTAATCCTCTTTGGCAGCAAGCTATGCAAGAAGAACTTCAAGCCTTGGAGAACACACATACTTGGGATTTAGTTGATCTTCCTAAAGACAAAACTCTTATCGGATGTAAGTGGGTTTATAAAATCAAAACTCACTCAGATGGGACTATTGAACGATATAAGGCTCGGCTGGTCGCAAAGGGATTTACACAGGAATATGGCATTGACTATGAAGAAACATTTGCTCCTGTTGCTCGTCTTACCTTTGTGCGTAGCTTGCTTGCTGTAGCCTAAACAATGGCCCTTGTATCAGATGGATGTTAAAAATGCTTTTCTCAATGGAGTTCTAAAGGAAGAAGTTTATATGAAACCACCTCCGGGTTATTCACATCCAGCCAATAAAGTCCGTGCGTCTTCGTCGTGCTTTATATGGCCTAAAAACGAGCTCCCGTGCTTGGTTTTCTACTTTCGAAGCGATCTTGTGGTGATTTTGGTTTCTCTCCTAGTGCTTATGATTCGCACTTTTCATTCGTAAAACCGATCATGGTACTGTTTTTACTTCTTCTTTATGTTGATGATATGATTATCACCTAGGGGCGATCGCTGCAATCTCCAAATTCAAACATTTTCTTTGTGGCAAATTTGAAATGAAGGATCTCGGCCATCTTAGTTATTTCTTAGGATTGGAAGTTACTCCTACATCTTCTGGTTATTATTTGTCTCGGGCAAAATATGCCTCGACCTTCTTTCCTTTCGGGCATTTCGGATAATAAAATTGCTTCCACCCCTCTTGAGCATAATGTTAAACTTTCTCCTACGGATGGCAACCTTCTTTCGATCCTACCTTATATCGGCAATTAGTAGGGGCGGTCTTATTTATCTTACGCCACTCGTCCCGATATCTCTTATCTTTGTTCACATTGTCGGTCCGGGTTTATGGCTGCACCACGATCTCCTCATTTTGCTCGCCGTTTTACGGGATTCTTCGTTATGTTAAAGGCACCTTATTTCATGGACTTCATTTTTCTGTCTCATCCTCGTTACGGCCTACGTGCCTATTCCGTTCTTTGATTGGTTTGGTGATCCCTCGATCGACGGTCTACTACCGGCTATTGTATTTTTCTTGGTGATTCTTTAATCTCTTGGCGTAGCAAGAAACAAACTTTTACAGCTCGCTCTAGTACAGAGGCAGAATATCGTGCACTTGCTGACACTACTGCAGAGTTATTATGGATTCAGAGACTTCTTTGTGACATTGGTATATCTACTTCTTCTCCAAGTCCTCTATATTGTGATAATCAGAGTGCTATTCAGATTGCTCATAATGATGTCTTTCATGAACGAACTAAACACATTGAGATTGATTGTCACTTTATTCGTCAACATATAACTAATGGTGATCTTCAAATATTCTTTCTTCGCTCTGTCGATCAACTCGGTGATTTTTGTTACCAAGACTCATCTTCCTGGACGTCATGATGATCTATTATACAAACTCAAGATGATTTCTCTACACCCATCCTGAGTTTGAGGGGGGGTGTAAAGAATATTGGCAATTCCTAAATTGAAGAGATTTTTAGAAATATCTTGGGAATTAATATTGCAAGTATTGAGAACAAATTTTGGAGATTTCCAAATTAAAGAAGTCTTGGAATATTGACTTTCTAAAATTCCAATATTGTAATTATTTAGTTTATTCTTTACAATCTTGTAAATATTCTATGTATTCTTTCTTTTTATATTTCTAGGGTTTAGCCTCATGGAGTCACCCTATTTATAGGGTTATTGTACAATCTATTGTATATACAATATACACAAACCATTTTCTCTTAGTTTGCTTTTCTTTACTTTCTTAGTTTTTCTGCTTTATTCTGCTTTTTCTAACATCAAGGATAATCAGTTTGGTTGATAAGGGTATTAGATTTCTTAATCAAATCTCAACTTTGAAATTTAAGAATGAAAAAAAATTACTTTATGAGAGTTTCTCTTGAATCCGATAACGCTCAGATTAGATTAGTCAAAATATAGTTTTGAATACCAGTTGGTTTAGATAAAAAAAAAAAAGCATACATATATATATACATGTACACATACACACACAAATATGTTTAATTGTTTTAACTAGGATATGTCGGCTCATTTTCAACTTAGAGTGGGACTAAGTCCCCAAGGGGACAATTTAGTGGTCGTAACTCTCTCTCTAACTCTGGAGATTCCAGTTTTGAATCTTTATGTAATCAAAAAAATAAAAAAAAATAAAAACTTAGAGTGGGGCCAGTGTTATCATAAAAATTTGATTGGATTAAAAAATACTTAAACCGATGTAGCCCCACTCTCTCCCCAAAAATTGTTTGCAGGGCATGAGGTTAGGCTACAGAATCCAAATTGAAATTTGCAGAGAAGTGGGACAAGGGGGCCTTATTTTAAGCACTTGTATAGGAACGTGTGTGTCTACTCTTAAACACTTAATCACCAATCTTCCATATAAATATGGCAAGTCATACCAAATCAAAATACACACTCCACTCCTTCAAACTTCACAAACACCCCCTTCTGGTTTCACTTTGCCCTCCCCCTCTTTGTAACAACCCTTAACTATTTCTTCGCCGTACTATACACCAAAACAACCCCCTCTTAGAGAGAGAAAGAGAGGACACAAATGGGACTGCAATGGTGGACAAAAACGGCTCCCACCACCACCAGCATCAGCAGCATGGACAGCAGGGCAACATCAACCACCAGTTCATTATCAGTACCCAATTGTTGTTGCATCACAAAACTTGTGAAAAAGCTAAAGAAACATTGTAGAATAATGCTACGTTGTCCTACAAGTAGTCATCATCAACGTCACAAGTCGTCAAAATTCCAATGCAGCTATGATCCTATGAGTCACGCACTAAACTTTGACACAAGTGGGTGTGGAGGCCTGTTAGATAATGATGACGATCATCACTTCTATGCCTTCTCTCCCAAGTTCGTCGCAACCCCAGCAGCCCCATCTCCCATATTACTTGCTACTACTTCGCACAAAACCTTATATCCTTGTTGCAGTTTTTAGTCCCCTTTTCGGTTTTGAATCAAATTTTGTACCTCAGCCCATTTAAGCAAATTAATCTACTCAGGTCTTGCATATATACATGATAAAGTTTTTAACTTACTCTGATATATTTCATCGAGTATCCTATTGAACAAAATTGCTAGTTTGTGTGTTTTACGTCTGTGTCAGAGAGAGAGAGAGAGAGAGAGAGAGAGAGAGAAACAGATTCTTTGAACCAACATCTCACATGGGTGTTGTTTGTCAAATCCGTCACAGGTTCCACGATTCATAATTCACTTCAAATTTGTAGTTATTAGATCTTAATTCAATGGACGTCGATCATTTTATTTTATTTTTATTACATAAATATTTGAATTTAAGATTTTTAGATAGAAGATTTTGATTACTAAGCTATCATCTTGGGACATCTCATTATGTCTAAGTCCTCGTTGGGGCTCTTCAAGCAAAGTGTGATATCGAAAAATGATACATCTTTGTATTTGGGGTTGGGGTAAGGATGCAGTTACTAACGTATTTTATTATCTCATTTTACAAAAGTAAGTGGTTTCCTCTTGTCCCCTAGGCTATTGCTTCAATCTTGAGACCTTTATTATTATTATTATTATTATTATTATTATTATTGGTTTACGCTATTTTTATTTCTATTCTATTAGAAAACCCAGAAAATTATATTCCAGCTCGAGGTCTCTGCAATGGCAGAGAATCTTGAGACCTTCATACCATCTACATCATAAGCATCATTCTCAACCAAAAAGGAGAATATCTTCACGCCTTCCAAAGCTAAGTAATCCCAGTTTTGGTTACCTAGCCTACATTTAAGAATTAGCTTATCATTGTTTTTGTAATACTTATTTTTAATATACATGTAATATTTGTTAAAATAAATAAGAAAATTTTTAATTAAAAATATAAAACTTCACACATACATATCAAATTTTTATGCAATAACTTTTGGTATTTAAAATTTTAATGTCAACTCAATCTCTCTCAACTTTCGCACCCTGGTAAGAATCACTTGCACTCGACTCCAACGGTGAATCGCTTATCAATAGCATCCTGAGCGAAGCTTAAAACCAGTAGAGCAAGAAAGAATGGTAAAATTATGGAAATGTAGAACAGGGCAAAAGAGAGTGTAGGAAAGGAATACCACGCTGGAAGTATATATTTTTAATAGATTTTCATTTTTTTTTTCCTCTTACTTAAGCTTTGCATATGATATATGACATAAAAGGTTCCTAATTCTTTACTAAGTTCTAACGTAACCCAAACTACATAATGCCTACAAAAATTAAATCAAGGGATTTTTATGGCCGGTAGCTTCTAAATAACATTGAAAGAATGGCGAATATCCCTTCTATTACTCTCCCATGCTACGGCTATGATTCATTTCCATCTGTGTGATGAGGATGGGACAATGTCCCTTCAGATGATACTTCCTCTTCATCAGGCTTCTCGACACGAGATGGGTCTGACAGTGTCTTGCTAGAGTCATCCGCACTTGCTGCATTTTTAACTCTATCCCCAGCCCAATTGCAAAGAGAACTATGCTTACTCTTCTGATCAACTGATGCATCCGCCAGTCCTGTGAGTTTCTCCTCTCGTTTGACAGGTTGCGCATCCCTTGGCAAAGGGAGACTGTTATAATGGATGCTTGAGCTAGCCATCCCACCGGTTGATGGCAGTTGAGGACCTGGTGCCACACAGGAAGCTACTAACTCTAGTACTTCAGGTGAAGGGGACATTCCAACACTTCTCTTTTGGGAGCTCAGGTTCATTATACTCGGACTTACAAGAGGCAAGTTGAGGTTGGTCTCTAAAGAAGCGAGTGCAGGGCTTTCACCAATTGATTGGTTAAGATCTGAAAATTTTGGGGCCAATGGAATGGAGCTCGAGGCCATATCTTCACCTGGGAGATTTCTCCAAATGTCCTCGCTGGTTCCAGCCACATCTGGAACAGCCTGTTTGAATAAATTTAGCCTCCGCTTCTTCTTCCTTAAACTGCGTCGAGGATCCTTCGGTTGCGAAGGAGGTGGGCCAGGAGCTACAAATGGAGGAATTGCTGGGTTCTCTTCTCCATACAGTAACCGCACTGACTGAGCTATTGCTGATACTGTGGGCGGCAACTCAGGATCTGGGGTTCTCTCTGGAGCACTAACAGCATCTCTAAGCCAATGGGGGAGCTTGTCCTTTGAAGAACTGCTTGCACCTACCTCTTTGCCCTTTAAATGCACAGAAGATGATGGCCTTGGAGGGTCTGGCGGCAATTCGGAACTGGTAGATGCACCACCTATGAAATTATTCTGGGAGTCGCGCAAAATTTCAAGGGATCTGTCCAAAAAGCTGGGCAATGTACCACACTTGATTTTTCCTTGTTCATCATCCTTTCTCTGAAATTCAGTGCCACTGGAGCAACTTAAACCCAGGGAACCAATACTACTGCCAAAAGGATTAAATGAAAATGGCTGATCTGCATGTGTCCTTAAAGCTCTCAATCTATCCAACGGACCAGCTGATGTTTCTCCAGTAAAATTCGTCCTAAACAAGTCAGATTTCCAACTTGGAATAGAAGAAAAATGCTCGTAAGGCACACTGAACTGATTGGATGGTTCATTGTGTGGCAGGTTTGAACTCAGATTGCTAAACCCCAGTTGTATGTCTGTCATGTGAGCCTTGTATTTTGGATGTCCAAGTTTAGTTCCATGCAATGCTCGTGCCATCATCCCATCTGAGATGTTAGGAAACACAGATGGTTTGATAGATTTCAATGACTTGGTCAATTTTGGTGCTGGAAATGCAGGACAATCCAAAATCTTGCACTGCTCCTCCTCCCACCGTGCCGATAAGTCTTCAGCAGTCTTATACTTGGAGAATTTCAACCTGGGGTCTCTTAGCATGGCATCCCAATTTCCTCGTCCATGCCTACGCACACCAATCCATAGGAAGTCAAGTTCATCTTCGGTCCAGCCATCGATTTTTGCTTTCTTTCTTAGAAAGTTGCCTGATCCAGATCCAGTCCTCATCATTATGTTCTGTAGAACCTTCCTATGGTTCTCAGGGAATGTTGGCAACATACTGGGTACATGACCCAACCCCAAGGAGGGAGAAATTTCCTTCTCTTGACGGTTATATTTTGGTTCATCATGCATCGGAAACCTCAAATTTGGAAATAGTGACATCGTCTGAAGGTCTGGCATGGAATCATGTAATGCTTCAACTCTTGTTCCCAGTGATAGGCTAGGGAAAAGGTCGGGATGTGGATAGGGCATTGGCATGTTTTTAGGAGGAACCGGGAAACTTGGCAGAAGCTTCTCATTGAAAGGTAAATTTGGCAGCATCAATTTTTCTCTAAAATCAGATAGAAGAGCACCGGTATTTGTTAAAGACTCGAAAGTCTTATCCTGTGAGACTGCGGAAGGATACTGCAAAAGAAAACAAATATGGAGTTGCAAATAAACAACTTACATAAATTGGTATAACAAATGAAAATTTAGAAGAGGGCAGAAGCAAACGTACAGGATTGAAGGGCACCTTATCGGGAACACTATTTTTCAGCCTCTGATGCAAAGTATCTCCTAGTGAGTCTGGCAACTGTATTTTGCCTAAGATTGTCTCCTGAACTCTTATTTCAACCTCATTTGAGGTCCCAGAGCATGGAGCTAAGCAGAATGGAAACTCAGGTCCAGTTTCCTGTTTTCTCCGCCTGTCATTTGATTTTGGAAACTGTCGATTTGTTAACTCTAGTTGATTTGCATTAGGAGCGCATAGTCCAAGAACTGGTAATAAATTGCTGCTTGTAATTGAGTTCGTATGCCCATTGCCCTGCGGATTGTAGCTTGAATGGGAAGCATCAGGATGGCCAAGAAGTCTGACAGAGAGATCCAGATTACCGTGTTTGTGCTTATATTGCTTTTTCAATGCTGAGTCACTCTTGCTTCTTGATACATCTGGCGAATGGCCAATTTGGTTCTCTTCCAAAGCAAGTAATAAGGCCTTCTCCTTTGGACCCTCAGCATCTCCACTTGAGGTATCATCGGCGGTCAATCGTGGAAGGGCCTCAGTCCCTGCAGTATAATGAGATACGCCAACTGTATTCCTCCGAGCAATTCGTTCCTTTTGTTTTGCACGGAGTCTGGCACTGTGAAGGAGAAAAGTCAGTAGCAAAATGCAAGGTGTACCACCAGAAAAAATTCAAGACACAATTCACCATGTCTTTGAACTTCATTTTCAAATATATACTAAGCTGATAAATTCCAAACCTACATTCCCAAAATGAAGATAATTCCTAGAATTCAGAAAAATTAAGAGCAGCAAAATTCTACTCAGAAATAGTAGTACTTACAACTTTGCCTTAAAAGCTCGTCCTGCTGGCGTATATTCTCGCACTGGTTCTGGCTCAGGTCCAGGCTCATCTTCACCACCACTCTGATTTGACAAGTACAGGTTAATAATAACTTATAGTAGACTGATAGCATCTTAATCCTCGTATGAACTCTTGTTATCATTCCTGATACAGAGCTAATGAGGGACAGGAACCAATAACATTTCATTTGTTGTCTAGCCTTATCAACAAACATTCCACCTCTTTTTAACAACTGGAAGGTGCAGTCTAATGTGAGTACTTTAGGAACTTTAGAGAAACAGCTTCACCACCAACTGTATCTCTCCTATAAATCAAGGACATGCAGGAAATAGTTTTTGAAGCCACAGGGATGTTCAAAAATGCAAAATGAAAAGGATCCCTCTCCCAGTGCTTTTAGTTGGTGCACTGGGAGATGAAATGGGCAATTTTCAATCTCCTTGAATTAATACTTAATAAACGAATAAGGATACTTAGCTTTGAGAACTCTAGTCAGTTTTCTATAAGATTATTAACAATGGCTGCTCTTACAACTTATTTTCCAGACAATTTTCTTTATTTGGATGCCTGTTTATTGGTAATATATAAGTTTTCAATTTACTCACGGAAAACCAAACAATGTGGACCAATGAGGTGACCAATCAAAGTAGAAAAGGTGGCTGCAGTGAAAAGATGCAAATATAAATGTGGAAGTGTGCAGAAATGTATCAACAAGGGCATCGGCTATTTTTTTTCTTTTTTCTTTTCATTATCTGGTCAGTTTGGAGGGAAACAAATCCTTGATATCCTTATGGAGAAGACAGGCCTATTTATGCACTCCAGACAATGGCTTACAATTCTCCAATTTGGGAATATTACTTAAATATATTCTTCTAATGATCCATTTATTGGCTTCTCGGGTTCACCTAATTAATTACAGAGGTGTCAGTCTCTTCATCACCTACTACTCCATTGCCCCTAGACTCGTTTAGCATGGGAGTAGATTCTTCCCCCCCCCCCTTTGGCATATTCGAGTGTGAGTTTTAACGCAACGGTGGAGTTGCACCTTTGGTGACCTTGAGGTCACGGGTTCAAGATGTGGAAACAGCCTCTTTGCAAAAATGCAAGAGGAAGGTTGCATACATATACGTCCACCCTTCTCCTACTCCCGCACTAAATCAGGGAGCACTTTGTACACCGGTGAGCCCTTCCTTTTTGGCATATTCATTGGCCAACTTCTCATGCAAAGAGAGTTATGGGAACAATGAGCTTGGAAATGCTTAGAATCTATACAGCATGGAGAAGATTGTTTACTATGCCCCCATTTTACCCTTGTTTTGGTTTGACTGGAGGGAATGAAACTGGAGAATATATATATATGTCTATATTTAATATTTTGGTGGATAATTTCCCAAAAAGCTTGATCTTTTATTAGCATTTCAAAATTCTTTTTCTCTCTTGTAGGGGTTAAATTTGTGATTCTTTGTTGTGGTTTAATGGAGACCACTTCTTTGGTTCTCTTCCTATTAAAGAATAAATAGATAATTTTGGGCCCAAAAAAAAAAAAAAAGAAAGAAAAGGCTGCTGCCCAAAACCAAAAATCTATCCAGTAGTCCTACTAAGGGATCAATGACCAAAAAAAATAACCCAGCGATTTAACTTGCACGATCAAATACCATAGCTATGCCATCCATCAACTCTCCAAGAGTGTAGAAGAAGCTTATTAGACCAAAAAAAAAAAAAAAAAAAAAAAACAAACAAACAAACCCTCCAATCTAATAAATTTAAAGACACCATCGGACAAGTATATAACTTGTAGAAACTAGATTATGACAGTGCTCATATTGAAACTTATTATATGCAGTCATAAGCTTTACTGTCATGTGTCAGAAGAAATACCTCACTCAGTGTCTCACTTGGATGTGGAGCAAACACTTCCCTGTAAGAAACAGCTTTCCTCTGGCGTTTCCCTCTACCAAGAGCTGCTTCCTCCTCATTCTGATAGTTTTCCCACCTGCAAACCAACAAAACAAGCATACAAGTTAAAAGGCAAACAGAATTAAAGACCTGAAACAATTCAACAATCAACAATCAACAATCAAAATCGATAACTTGTTTTGTGTTCGTTGCATTTAAAGAACATTCATCCTCTAAGAAAGCTTTCTGCCTAAATCTACTTGATCAATGGGGAAGACGATCCCTTTTTTCATCTTTCTGTATGCTATTTTCTTTTGAATAATTTTCACATACTAGACCATAGTTGTGTTTGAATAAAAGGATTTTCAATTTTTGTGGATTGCAAAATACAAGAATTTCAAAGTCTTGGTATTTCTAAGTCCCTAGATTTTTTTTGGCTGTTTAGATAACCCTGACAAAGAAGAGAATTTAAACAATAAATTTACAAGCATTTTGTTTGGATGAAATAAGAATTTGACAATTTTTTTTTTTTTAAAAAAAAATTATACCCCCTTAGGAAAAAATTTATTCAATGCAAAATCAACGTATGGCAAAATTTTCTTTTGGATAGAAAAAGACATTATTAGGAAAAAGAAGAATGTACATACATCCCAAGGATATGAAATCCTAGGGAAAAAAAAAAAAAAAAAAAAAAAAAAAAAAAAAAAAAATGAAGAATAGGAGAATTATTCTCCAAACTTGTAACCTTGGGCTACAGTCCACACCAACAATTAAAACTGAATGTAAACCAATAGGGAAGAGGGGAAAAAGGAACAAATAATTTCTATCAAGATTGGCAATTCCCTTTTTTCAAACCCCTAAGACTGTCCTCCAGCCACCTACAATTCACTTGAGCTGCCCAAATACAAATCTAAAATGACTCCTTACCTCCCCTCAACTATTTATTCCTTTTTCTCCCAGTAGCATAGACCAGAAAATCACACTTGGCTTCCATGGGGACTACATCAGGTTTAGACAGCCTCAAATAATTTTGCAATAAGAGATGGTTCCCCATTTACCATATTATTTTTTCTAGCCATAACTACAGGAGGTTTACCCAAGATTGAAACATTTTGAGCATTATTCTGAAACTCCTTTCCCAAAATTGAATTAGCTAACTGAACCTCTTCAACAAAGCGCTCATCATCTGATCCACTTGTGATATCATTCCCAATTTCCATAATTTGTACCAAAAGCATTTCAATCTCAGACCCCCATAAAACTTCATAAATTACTCTCCGATTCACTATTAAAACCAAAATCAGAAAAACTCTCAAACTCACGCTCTGCTCCTACAATTGGATTCACCAACACATTTTTTCATTCAACCATTGACTAAAGGGAGGCAATGATTAACCCTTTCAGATAAAAACAACTGCTTAATACTACAAGAATACACTTAAAAAAAAATTGAAAAAAAAAATTAATATGATCAAGAACAAGAATAATCTCACTTTTCCCTCACGATAATTCCAGATTCCTTCCCTTATTTCTATACTGATTTATCAACTCTAGGTGCTTTTAACAGAATGTTTCACAATTTTCCCATTGACTTTTGGTGAACAAATGTCAAGCCTTTTATTGTGTTTGATTTGTAATAGATTGAGCTGTGATTTAGGAAAATTTTGGCAAATGACCGGTGCATCTTTTAAAATTGATTTGCTCATCTAAACAAGGACATCAAAGGCGCTCTAGTGCAGTGATATTCTTGGATGATGACTTCTTCTGCCAGTCCTTGATAGACTTTCATGGGCTTTTCTGATGATTTTTAACACAAAATTCTCCAATTTCTTTCTTCTCCCTTCTGATGCAAGAGAGAAAGCTTAGAGATGGAGATATGGTGAAGAGGTGTGGAAGGAGGAGAGGCTTGGAGACATGTTAGGGAGAGCGAGAGAGAGAGAGACCAGATGCATAACACCCCAGGGCGGTCAGATTTTCTTTGACGAAAAAAAAAAAAAAAATTGTTCCCTAAGGATTTGATTGTTGGTGGAAAATATTTTCCTTACTTCTGGTGCTTGCTTGTTACTGAAAATTTGGTCAAATTTATGGTCAAAGTTATATTGTTCTTCGTTTTTCAGAAAATGACTTTTCATTTTCCAAGATGATGACTCTTATCGCGCCAACACCCCAACATAGAACCACCACATCTCTCTCACTCCCTCTCTTCTTCAGCAACTTGCTTTCTCTATCTACTACTTACCTTTCCTCAAGATCTGCACCTCTCCCTCCCCACTTTCTGTAACTCTCCTCTCTTAGCAGTTGCCTAATGTCACAAAATCTATAACCTCTCCCGTCTCTACCCATTTTTCTCACAATTTGCAGGACTGAAGCTCCTGTTAGGGTCAATTTCAACGCTGGGCATTTAAGCAATACCATCATCCATTTGATTGTTAGGATTTGGGTGGGGTTTAATCCAATGAACATGAGGTTTTGAAAAATAGGGAAGGAATGAGTTTTGAAAGAAAATCTATTTTGAATTTTCAACCTAACCCCATGATAATTTTTTCTTGAAAAGAATTGGGTACTCTTCACATACTATTTTCTTTCTCGTTTTTTCTTTTTACAACCAAAACACGGGAAATAATTTCTCACTATTTCACCAAACACAGAAAATAATCCATTTCCCTAGAAAATTTTTTCTTGAATGAAAACTTTCCATAGCATGGAAATTTCCACCAAACAAACACAATCTAAAATCCTCTAAATGCAGATTTTGAAATGACAAAGGGCAGTAGTTATTTGGAGGCCCAAAATACCTAGAAAAATCCACTAGTATTCATAAAAAAAGGGCACACCTAGTGTATAAAGTGCTCTCCGGCTTAGTGCGGGGATAGGGGGAGGGTCGGCGTATATGTACGCAGTCTTCCCCTTGCATTTTACAAAGAGGTTTCCACACCTTGAACCGTGACCTCGAGGTCACCAAAGGAGCAACTCCACCATTGCGCCAAGATTCGTCCTCACTGGTATTCATAAAATACCAATTACAAATCCTTAGTAATCAAAACAAAGAAGTTGATTTCAAAATCCACTCCGCACCCACAAATCCGCTCATCCAAGCACAACCTCATGTGTTTGCTTTACTATGACACAATTTTTTCAGCCTTTTCTGTTCTTTGATATCATTTTTCATATCTTTGACCATTTCTTAGCCCTATAGAAAATTATCACTCAAACTACACCGAGGCAGATTTGTGATATTCTAATCTAAAAAACAATACATAAGCCATTATATTTAAATGGCAACTGAACTGCATAATGCAAAAAACCTGGAACTCACTCCAGTCAAAATCAAAGGGAACTACATTTCTGGACATTTGAGACAAGAATTATTGCATAAGAAACTTGTATCCCAATTGAAGGATGAGAAAACCTATTCTAAGTATGAAGTCCATCCAGATGAAATAAATTGTTGATGAGGATGTCAGCCACAATAACATGAACATATCCCAAACATGACAAGAACTTGATAGATTTGGGCCAACATGGGTGAACACGACTTCACATGATTTGAACCAGGCTTTAAAGTTGATATGCATCTCATATATGGCTCATGATATAGAAAATACATTTATAGAGTATCTGCAATCAGGAAACTTATTTGCTAGTCACGTTGATAATATTGCACATGGCAAAGTTTGCTTTGTAAATACAATTTATGCAACTTGACCAAGTATAGAATGTCTGAATAGCACTTGCCTTTTGCATTTCAGGCCCCAATTAATCCAACACAACTTATAATTTTACAGACTTAAAGTTGTTGAATCAACAGAAATCATCTCTCACAATTCATGTCTCCTCTTATTGTGATTACATTAATACAAGAAACGGGTCAGAAAACAGGTTACCTACTTTTGACACAAAATGACTTTGCTAGACACAATCTGAGTTGAATTTCTCAAATCTTCTAACCAAAGCCATTCAGGGGGGATCAAACTGCATAAGATCCACAGTTCCACACACATGTCAAGTGCACATTTTATTTGTATAGTTTGATTCAATCCCAAGCATAGTATCTGTATCAACACCTCAACTTATTTTCACTGAAAGTCCAAGGGTGATATTAAATAATAACTATTTTTGGAAGAGAGCTCTATGACGTATTTCTTGCATCAACTGGATAATTCTATAGGGAGCAAATTACTTGTCAAGGTTCTAAACTATGCCCTAAATGACATACAAGGTTCTGAACTCTAGAAGGCCACATTTAATGTTCTAAACTTTGATATGTTAACAAATAAGTTCTTTTGGATGTTAAGAGCCATCAACATCCATTACCTTTTTTAATGGCACACTAACCATTGTTGATGACACCTTTTTTTAAAAAAAAAAATTCAAGTCTTCCAGTGTTGCTTTGACCCAATTATTTTTTTAACAAAGATGAGAGAGGAGGTGAGAGCAAAAGAAGAGAGGAGTTTGTATAATGTCAAAATGAGAATCCCAGATCCATGGCAAATTCCAAGGGGCTTGATCCGGCCAAGATCAGTCCAACGGGCTTTAACGCCAGAAAGTTTAATTTCATCTAAGTAAATTATGATTTTTCCATAGGTCACAAACTCAGTTGGCAGTGGTGTTGATGCCGTTGGCAAAAGCCCAAACCGAAGGAAGAACTTCAGGAACAACATCACCAACGCAGAACTTTGTAGGCCAATTTTGCCCGACAGTGGTCACTGGAAAGACTTTGACCACAGCATATTCTCCACCAAAGTGAGACTCTCCCCTAGACTAGCCATTTTGAGGACAATAAGAAAACTTTTTTTTTGGTGCTGTTTCTCAAACAAAATCAGCCAGTGACTAGTTGGATTTTATTGGAAGGCAGAGCAATATATGGACCGTGTGGAGAGTTAAGTGGTTGTTGAGAGAGGGAGTTTGGGGGAGGGTTTCATTGAGGGCAACTATACTGTGAAGTAACAATGAGAGATGAAGGCCAATGAGCTTCAGCTTAAGTGGCACCACCCCCCTCACCCCTTGTAATAGGCTCGGGTTCAAGTCTCAGTGTATACACCAAAAAAAAAAAAAAAAAACAGTAAGAGATGGAGTTATCATAGCTCATGCTCACTTCAAAAGTCTTCATCCTGCCTGGCTCTCTCCTCTACCCCTCTCTATCTCCTCCAGGTTTGCTTCTAATTTCTAATCTTCAATTTTTCTCATTCTCGATATCTTGAATGTCGAAAGAGATGAAATTGACTTCTTTGATATTCAATTCATGATTTTGTTTGTCTATTGTGATTGTGAACATTAAGTACAACAGAATTTGCCCTACATCTGGAATTTTCATCTTCACATTGAAGGAAACAGAATTCTGGATTCTCTCTCCTCTCTTTTTTTCTCTCCTATATTCTCCCTCTTCCTTCTCTCTCCTCTCCACCGTTGGCCATGGGCAGCAGAGACCTCTCTCTCTTCTTTCTCTCTCCTCTTTTTTTCCATCAAAAAAAGGGTCCAAGAAACACCAAAAGATCAATATATATATATATATATGCCATAGCCATTATGTGTGCCGTTAGATAAGAAATGTGTCCATCAAATAAGGGGGGAAAAACCCTTATTTGTTACGTTACTAAAGTTTAGAACCTTAAGTATGGTCTTTTAAAATTTAGGACCTTTTTGGTTACTTAGAGCATTATTTAGGACCTCGACAAGTAATTTTTTCTTCAATGGAGAACTGTATTTCTTTTGGGTGCTTGGGGTATGGAAAGAAGCAGAGATCCAATTATGAAGCATTGCTCATAATATTCTAAAACATGGGAGAAATATGACTGCACTGCCAGAAATGAGACCTAACCATCAACTTAAAAGCATCTTTGCCCCTTTAAACGTTGTGCATTTTCCTCAAGATCCTAAAGGAAGAAAGCTACATTCTGAGAAGATAGCAACTCATGTCTTTCCATGAATGCTAATAGCCTTTAATGCAATTCATGATGAAATCATAAAGCTAATACATATCATATCAGGTTTGACATGCAATTTTGCTGATGAAAGAATCTGAATTGAGAAGAATTTCATAAGCAACAACCACATGAATAATTGGATAATGCTAATGAAAACTAATTATGTCATATAGAATGCAAATTGTAACACGCACGCTGCATCTTCATCGATGATCAAAAAAATAGAAGAAAAAATGCATCTCTTCAAATCAAGTACTGGTTGGTTTCTAGGCAAAGTCGGATAGCTCTACAGGAGCTTGGGCAAAATATTGTCCACCTTTATACTCTACAGGAGCTTCCATGCACCAAAAATAGAGAGAAATGGTAACCTTGTAAATTATAAAATAAACCATACAAGCCCAAACGACAGGGACTTGTATGGTTTGTCAACATGATTAGTAGCATAATATAGACAGTATATTGAAGGAAACAACAGGGACTTGTTTAGTTTGTCAATATGATAGGTAGTAGTCTTACCAAAATATATATAAAGGGCGTACCCAGTGCCGAAGCTCCCACATTGTGGGCTCTGGGGAAGGGAATACCTATATATAAATATATATATGATAGGTAGTAGCACAATATAACAAATAGTAGACATTAATGATATAAGAAATTAAAAGTATCATAGCTTATACCTTCTTTGAAATTAAGATAATGTATCAAAAGATCAGAAGATGCCACATCCAAATTCGGAAAATCGAAAGTGTAAAGCACAAAAGAATTCATTGAATAAGTATGCATGCAACCAAATATTTATGTTTAGAGTACACAAATATGTTAAGCAATTTAATTGTGATAATCAACAATGTTAATGATTTTCACCAAAAAAAAAAAAAAAAAAAAAAAACAATGTTAATGATGAAAAACATCTAGGATTTGATCATATTATCAAATCGGTGAAGAGAGAGTTACTCCAACATGCTGAGGGATACCTATCTACGTTAGATTCAGGAATTAGTGAAGATAATCAAGAAAGTACTTTAACTTTCCACAATTATCTTCGATGTGTGCTTTGGAAACTTTTACACCATTGAGCTTTAAAGCATTTACAAACCAAGAACCACCACAAAAGCAGAAAGAAAGATTGTACATTACCCATTTGCTATATGGTGTAAAGATCACTTACCAAATCACATTCCAGTTGTCCAATTAGCAACTAATCATTATATCCACAATTAATTAATTACTTAAATTTGCATTCATATGCCACTTTTGTTAGATTAGTCTAACAAGGAAAATACAGGTAAAAAATTCTTAAAACATGCCTTTTCAGGTTTGGAAGATACTTGGTAACAAAAAAGGTTCTTTCCAGACTGCGCATCACAGCAGGAAAATTCGGGATCATTAAATAGCAAGTTTATTCAAATTATTCAGTATAACAGAAATGAACTGATAAAGTGTTGGCAAAGATGCTGAGAAAAAGAATCCATCACATACCTTACACGCAAAAGTCTGTCCCATTCATTTTCTTCAGTACCATTAACCATATTATCATCCTTCTTTTCAGAGCTCTGAGCACATACATCATCAGCTTCAACAACTGGTGATTCAGTGCCCACTGGATCTTCAGTTGGCTCTTCATTCCATTCAACGGACTGATTGTATGAATAGTCGGAATGTCCGGTACATGAAAATTAGGTATACATTGTCAGTTAGGCCACTGTGGTATGGCCCCAAAAAGGGGGAAAGGTGTAAAAGCAAATAACAAAATAGATCTGTATGCAGAACAAAAAATAAAAGGGGACATTCGAAAGCAGATAAATATGCAAAGCTGGAGAACTACGCTTACTCTTTAACAAACAACTAATATCTCAAATACATATTAAATTTGGCTGCAAACCATTCATCCAAATGTTTGAGATAAATGAGACAAAAAGCTTTAGCAAAAATAATAATAAAAATAAAAATAAAAATAGCAAGTTCTTTGACCATGGAAATAGTACAAACGTTTCATTAGGATGAATATAGTGCAGTCCTCTCATACTACAGGCCAAGATTTAACAAGATTGGTCAAATAACAATCAATATTTCAAGCTTTGGGGTAAATGTGTTTGAGCTTGCCAACCTACAATTATATAGAACACACCAACCAAAACCTGCATATTAGGGTATCAGAATAAGAGAACGGGACTGTAGAACTAACAGCACAGCAAACTCAGTTCAGTCATTTTGAAGAATGGAAATGGAACACGAATGGAGGATGCACTGGACATTAATGCTGAGAAGCAAATGCCAAGGCCCAAAACCAAAAAATAATAAGGAATGAAGATGGGCACACAGCCTCAGTTTCAACAATGGAAGAGTTGTAGCCCTCCCCCTTTCCTCCATCCCAGACAACACTCCTCTTACCCGTCTCAATTCCTCCAACTCTTCTGTTGTTGCTGCCGCCACATTCCTAGTGCCTCATCCCCAAGTCCCTCTTCTCAACATGTTTTAAGGGATAGAGTAGACACATAATACTCAAATTGATATTTTTAATGTAATGTCCTTTCGTGGATGCTTAAGTATTCTCCTTCCAAGTCCTCTTAAAATAATGGAAATGGAATGCCCTAACAGGATATAGTTCTGACAGCCAGAAGCCCTGGATATTATACATTTAAATAAATTAGTTGATCATTTATTACTCTATGCACTAGCCATGAGCAATGTCCATTGCTGATTTCCCTTTTCAAGGCCAAACCTGTGGACATGGGTATCTTAATTTTCAAGCCCTGGATATTATAAATGTAAATAAATTAGTTGATCATTTATTACTCTATGCACTAGCCATGAGCAATGTCCATTGCTGATTTCCCCTTTTCAAGGCCAAACCTGTGGACATGGGTATCTTAATTTTTTAGCTAAGGGTGGAGAAGGAGAAACTCCTTATGTGATGTAAATAGACTGAAGAAAACAGATTAGAAGGGATCTTGGTGGAATTGACTCATAAAAGAATGCAGCACAACGAAATTTGTTCTACATCACTTTGTAAATGTACACAATTAGAAATAAAAGATAGCATTTCACATAAAATTTTGAATCAAGAAGTAGTAAAACACAATAAGTTTATAAGCATGTACATGTTTTCTGATTACAAAATTCTTAACTGAGGGTCACATAAATAACAGAAGAAATGCAGGATAAGAGATCTGGGTACTATTAAAAAAGTTCGAGTATCACTATAATGTTAACAATGATTAAAAAACATTGATTTGAAATATTTATTATTTCTAAACTAATTGTCTTATAATAAAAAT
The DNA here is from genome assembly GCA_037126225.1 of Dillenia turbinata. Classification (NCBI taxonomy): domain Eukaryota; kingdom Viridiplantae; phylum Streptophyta; class Magnoliopsida; order Dilleniales; family Dilleniaceae; genus Dillenia; species Dillenia turbinata. The sequence continues at coordinate 1,501,656 of JBAMMX010000010.1, forward strand.
AATGAATTCCAAAACAAGTTGTCATAATTATCCTACAAAATTTGTGCCAAAATGCAGCGATTCTCATATTGAATTCTGTGGGAAAATTTCATGTTCTGTATGGTGGGAACCATAGATAGTGAGAAGATAGGAAGAAGAGAAGTATTGAGAGCCTTTAGATAACTTGTATTGGACAACAACAAGAATAAGAATCAACACAAATAATTTATAATATCAAGCCTCTCTTACAATAACTCCAAGGCCTATATTATAAGCCACAACTCAACAATTTAGAAATCAAATCAAATCAAATCTTAAACAAATAAAGAAACTAAATTCTAAATCCCAATAAGGATAAGATAATCTCCTTCCTCCAGTGATAATCAGAAACCTTGTGTGCATATAACACCACTTTGCTTTTGCAGCTCATAACAGACATATGAGGCGTTCAGTAGGATTTTCTTGAAGTGTATATTTTCACCTTTTCCCCATTCCTTGTGCTCTTTTGACTTGTATACCTGCTTTAAAATACATATACTTGAAACTTTCTTCTTCGTAACATACTTTTCATCGTGTTTAAGTTTTTATTTTTCACCTTTTCATCTTCTTGTTTGTAAACTTGGATTATGATAATCGAGAAAACATACAACAAAGTGACATGGAAATGGGAATATTCTAGATAAATCTACTTGAGAACATAATGGTTAACTACACCACGGTCTAGCCTTAATACCATTGTATGTACGCAGGCAAATTTTTTAAACAAACTAAACAAGTTTTGGTTGTAAGTATTGGATAATTCGCCCATAAGCTAATACAATCACTGTTATGAATTGAAACTTTTGAAACTATACAAAACAATTAAAGCAAGTAACAATAACTAAGTGTAATTTTGTAAAGTGTTCTAGTAGTGTATGAAGTGTGTCTAACAAGTGCCCAAGAAGTATCAAGCATCAAGAAATCAACAAATAAAATGGACATATTACATGGCATATCAGACACTTGTCCAACAATTGTTCCTTTTTGAGGCATACATGCTCTGTAGATGGGGAAAAAATGACACAAACAAGGCCACCCCGCCCCGGGGGGGGGGTGTGGGGAGACGATATTCTCATCATCTTCCACTGATGCAAAAGCTTATAGCTCCAAAGTAAGCTAACATTCAACTCCTCCGGAGCTAAACCTAGAGCACAAAAAGGAGACTCCTCAAAGTTTGTAATACACCTTTGGTAAATAAACTAAAATGGGATCGAATAGACTTTATGAAGCATGAACATTAACACAACATGACATGTATATATTGCAATAAAAAAGTAAATCCAAAAAGATTGAGAACAAAACAACTTGGATAAGGCATTATAGAATCAGACCTTTTATGTTCATAATTAGTGTTAACGAAGGTCAACAATTTTCCCCTGTAAATAGCAATTAAGCAATTTCAGTAGTGCAAATGTCAATTATGTCTCAATAGCAATTTTGTAGACTCCAGTGACTATTCAAAACAATACAAGCATTTCAATTGTCTTAATATTACTGTTCAACGTGTCCGAGGAGTTGTTAAGGAATGTTTGGTGGTGAAGAATAAGAAAATTTGGACATATCATAGACTGTTGAACTTGTCCCATCTGTAATGGATGAGTGCTATACTAAATGCTCCCCTTACATATGGGCTTGCAATAGCTTATAAAAGGATCCCAAGTGCATGGAATATCATATAGCATAGTTATTAGAATCTTTCAAGTTGCATATCGAATCAAGACAAAAATAGATTCCATTCAAGCAAATGAATCTGAAATTCAAGAATCTTGCAATTTGCGATTTGAATCGTGTGATTCAATCTGATTTAGATATAAATATATTTGGTTTTTATCATCCTATTTGATAGTCAGGTATGGAATCAGATGATGAGTGGATCACTAAATGTGAAGATCCTTGTCCTCCAAATGACAACTCATGGATGCGTATCCATGAATGCTTCAACAATGACGAAGAAGCTTCTCGCATTAATTTAAAAAAAAAAAAAAAAAAAAAAGGAATGGTGTAACTCAAAGAATTTAGTTTTATAATTATATAATTAAGGATATAACCCCCCCCCCCATTACTTGTTTAATAGGTCCAAGAAACTAGAATGTTGATAGAAAGGTAAAAGGAAAAGTGACTGAAAATGAAGATATAAAAGTGATTGAAGCCAGTGATATGAAAAAAATGAGACCGGTTGGTTGGAAGATGATAATCGAAATAGTGATAGTGACATTGATAGGTGGGAGGATTAATGATTTAATAAAGCTTGTAGACTTAATATTTTAATTAATTAAATATTAGCTTTGAGTATATTCTATGATTTTTAAAACATTAAGTATCATGAACAATACTTAAATCAATTAAATTTTTAAATTTTGGAGTATTTTGGATCTTACAATTTAAATTAAAGTACTACTAGCTAATAGTTACTTATTTTCACCCAGATTTCAAATCATCGTGTTTGATAAAAATGAATATTTTATTTTAATATATTATGTAAGCATGTGCTACCAGTTACCTATATACATAACACCTATATACATAACACCGAATCTTACTATTCCCATTTCGATTCAACTCATGATTCAGAAAATGAGTTTTTCAATTCACAATTTGAATCTTGATTTGATAACTAACTATATTGAATGGGATTAAAGGGCCCCAACACATTTTCAACTGATACCATGTCACCAATTGCTCAAAAAGCTTAAACTATAGAGAATGATGTGATAATTTAATATTTCAACACTTAAAAACAATCTTAGCATCGCCAACCTCATAAACTTCTATGTTTCGTATAGCTCAAGCAAATTTGTCCACGTGGAACATATCAATTCATGGATGGCATCAACAATAAAAGGTCATGAAAATATGGACAGAAGTGGAAACACATCACTTCATACAAATAAAGCAACTTTCCTTTTTGGTTTTTGACACGTTTCTCAGACTATGTAACATCCTGACTATGTAACATCCTCTCTCAATCTACGTGTGCGCGCATGTGAAGAAGGGGAAATTCTCATTTAAACCAAAAAGAACCCCTAAAACTTGCTTTTGCCAGAAATATTATCCATGTTATCTCTGCCAGTTGCTCACAATATCCACCACCCATTCAAAATTGATTAATCAACTTAGGAAAAATTTCGTCCCCTGGCACTTTCATTTAATTAAGGCATATTTAGAGATAAAAAGGAATTCTTTAGAGTACATATGAACAAAATAAAATTGAATACTACAGAAAATATAACATCTTGTTATAAGAAAAACTCTATGCCTATAAGAAAAGAATAACACTGGAAGTTATTGCTATCAAATCATTTGTAACAAGAAATGCACTATTATCAAGCCAATTATTTTTGTTTATATTTTTTCTTAGATTTTTTTTTTATTATTTTTCAAACACGACATTTATCATATCTTTATCAAAGGGCAACAATTTCCAGTCATTTCAGATGTTTTTTCACAGATTAATTTCCTTCTCAACGGTAATGTAAGTATATAAGAATGATTTTTCACATCCTTTAATTCTCTGCTGTTAGTTAATTTATTTACGAGGACCCAGCCAAGGTTTAGAAGTTTAAATGCGTTCTTTTTAATTTATCACTGTGAACTATTTAACTACTAATTAATTCTTTTTCTGCTTTTAAAATATTTTGGACTCAACAAACCCATATAATATTTTCCATATAGGTGATCCATAGGAAGATTAACACAAATGATTTGTTGTTAAATGAGAAGATTTTACAAAGCCTTATATCCAAATGTTGATTGTGTTCAATAATTAATGGAGCTAGGGAGCATCTTTTTTTTTTTTTTTTGGTGCTGTTCCTTTTGTGGGTCAATATAAAAAAGACAAATAAGAGAACAACAAAATTAGTCTTTTCAAGGAGTGTTGGGTATATGCAAACACCATTGTTGGTCTTCCTAGTAATCAATTACAGACATGGGAACAAAAATGATGCAAAGATTCTCTGAAAGAATACTATGATCTTCTCTCATGCTTGTGGATGGAAAGTAATGTGATTTTCTTAGAAACATTCTCCCTTATTCTCTCATGTGGGATAAGACTGTGCTCCCGACTTCTTTATGGTGTTCCAATGTAGGAAAAAGGAGCAATGAATATGAAGGATGAATCAAGAACACAAGATTTGATGGATCCAAGATCTATGTGCCATACTCTTGGCAAAGGCCCAAAGAACAATTCGAAGACGTGTATCTAAAAAGTTGCTGGAAATAATTGGGACAATACTCAAATTTTCAAAACTTTGAGCCCCTTTAACTCCCTTGAAATCCCATCCAGCAAGGGATACAAATAATTGTAAAGCCTTGTTATTTTCAAGTCTTATTTACTCTCTTTATAAACAATGATAGCAACCCTAATTCAGTAAAAACTATACTCATTTCCTTTCTTGATGATCCTAACTCAGTACCACAGCCAAAGCAATAATAAATGATAGTTGCATTACTCAAGCATCTAATACCATAATTTGTACTCTGCATCTTAATGCAACACACATTGTCAGACAGACTCAAGTACATGTACTAAGTGTAGGTAGTTGGGCCAATTGAATTCATAAAACATATGCATGTTCATATTGATTACTCTATGCTAATCATCAAAAATGTCTCTTATCGCACTAAATAGGTTATAAAAATCTAAGTTGCAATCACATTCCAGTGGAATCATATGTGTGTCAAGAACTTCATTGCACATAACACACTTAGTTGCTAAAACAAACACAATTCTCCTGGTACACTTTGGAGATAACCACATATTCAACAGACCCTTTGAAATTAGATACTTCTACATTTTCCAATGCTAATAAACAAAAAAACAAACAAAATGAATCATCAACTGAAGATTGCACAAATGATAGAGCAAAAAACTTGATAAAAATAACTACTCAAATTAAAAATACTTTACTTTGTGTGCAAAACAAAGACATAAATAATGTTTTTAAGAATGTAAGTGAAAACACAAACAATATTATAACACTAGCTTAACATCACATTGGTGCATATCTAACAGTGTAATGTGTCTCCATGTTTTGTCTAATTATCTATTAAATCTGCCATGCCACTATAAAATGTGTCATGTCCTAAGTCTTGCATCTAAGCCTACACTTCATAAACTAATGTAATGAGTAGACCAATTAAAACATAAATAAATAAATAAGTTTAGTTAAAGTGTTTTCCAAATTTTCACTTGGTCTTGAAAGCATCAGCACTCCCAACAAGGATCTGTCACTGTATTAGACCCAGATCACATCAAGGATAAAGAGATACATCTACCCTAGCTTGTTGAACAAGATGGAACTTTGTGCTCTCATCAAAACTATATATGCTATTTGACAGCTCTTGTATCCTATGACTGTTTTGTGTCCCAAAACCATTTTCAAGTCATATGGCATCAGAACTTTCATGTTTCCTTGTTACAGTTCTTAAACTAATGACCATCAGATATGGGACTAACCTTCAATGTTAAATTATGTTCTATTTATCTTTGAATTCCACATAAGTAGTCCCAACTTCCATTAAGAACTGGAGTAGTATCCTCTTAGATCATATCCTATCTATTAAATTTTCACATTATTATAGGTGTTCAAAACTAAAGGCTTGAGGTACTTCAACAGCATGAAACAAAGAACAACTCAATAAAGCTTTACATCTCACAGGTCAACGAAGAAAGCAATGAAATGCAAGATGTAAATGTCAAGGCCTCACAGTTCACATATTTGATATATGCAAAAGGAAATATATTTCAAAAAAAAAAAAAAAAAGAAGCGAACTGTCTATGAATGCAAAACAGAATGTAAAAGAGATTTGACATGTAAACTCCCAAATTTGGTTAATCACCTTGACAGAACCAAGCATATCATTCTCTTCTCCCTCAGCACAATCAGATGAGCCTGATTGAAGGTTTGATCGGTCCAGCAATTTCAAAATTGCCGGTTCATCCCACACAATTTTTGTGCTGCCATCGGTACATTTATCCTTGTACACATCTCCCAGGCCACCAGACCTTCTCCTGTGCTTATGTTCTGTATCGGGAATTGGTTCTTCCTTTTTGCTACAGCTTTCACTTGAATCCTTTATGGCCACATTGGACGAATCATTGAAAAGTTCTTCTGTTCCCCAACGAAGTATATCTTCCACTTCTTTTTGAGATCCAGATTTGTTAACAAAGAGCTGGTCAAGCATTAATTTCTTCTTTGCAAGCTGCAAGATGCGCTCTTCAACACTAGCACGAACAACAAGCCTATACACCAAAAGCCTATTTGACTGTCCAATTCGATGGGCCCGGTTCATTGCTTGGATATCAGCATGAGGATTGAAATCTGAATCATAAATAATAACAGTATCGGCAGTAGCCAAATTAATCCCTAGTCCACAAGATCTTGTTGATAACAAGAAGACAAACCGACTTTTGTCTTGATTAAAACGTACAATTGCGGCTTGACGATCAGCCACTGAAACAGATCCATCAACCCTCTCGTAAGTTTTTGGCCCAAATTCTACTGTTAAATAATCTTCAAGAATATCAAGAAGCTTTGTCATCTGTGAAAAAATAAGCACTCTATGCCCTTCCTTATATAATAGTTTAAGCATCGAATGCAACAAAGTCAGCTTTGCTGAAGCTTTTATACGCATTTCATGAAGAAACTCCAGTGATCCAGAATCAGGTTCAGTACCTGGTATAAGATACGGATGATTGCAGATCTTTCTTAACTGCATCACTATGTTAAGCATTGATTGTTGGGCAACCCCTTTACCTATATTCCGTAAGATCTGATAATTTTTGGTTAGCATTGCACGGTAGTATTCAGCCTGGATAGAAGACAACTCAACAGGAACCATCCGCTCAGTCTTAGGGGGGATATTTTGCATTGCGTCCTTTTTAAGCCTCCGAAGCATATGGGGGGCAACAAGTTTCTTGAGTTCATCCACCTTCTCTGCAGTTGTAAGATCACTGAATCTTTCCTCAAACATAGACAGAGAAGGAAATGAGGCTGGCTGCAAGAAATTCAGCAAGTTATACATCTCACCGATGTTGTTCTGGAGAGGGGTACCAGTCAACAATACACGGTGTTGGAAAGAGAATGTATTAAGCAAGCTGAAAAGCTTACTTCCCGAGTTCTTCAGACGATGGCCCTCATCAACCACAAGAACTTCCCAGGGAACTCCACGTAAATAAGATGAATCAGCAAGAACCATCTCATAAGTAGTTAAAAGTACATTAAATTTGCAAGAGTGAGACTTAATATTTGAATTATTTGGATCACTTGCATGCCATTCGTATTGGCGTATCATGACTCTTGCTTTTGCACAACCATGATAATCAACAAGATACAAGTGAGGAGCCCACAGTGAAAACTCCGCAAGCCAGTTAGGCATGGTCGAAAGAGGAACCAACACTAAACAAGGCAACTTGGCATTGAACTCAAAATATAAGGATGAAATAAAGGCACAAGCAGAAACAGTTTTTCCAAGCCCCATCTCATCGGCAAGTATAACATTTTTGGACCTATACCAACATTTACGTAACCAATTTAAAGCTTCAAGCTGATGTGGGAACAATGAACCACCTTTTAGTTCCTTTGGCTGTTCGGTAAGTGCAACTATCTCATTCTGTAGTAACTCACCCTTATTCCTTGATGAAACATCCTTGGTTGCATCTTTTTCTAAAGTCTTGCACTCAAATTCCTTAAACAGATCAACAAGATGTGAAGAATTTTTAATCACAGGTTCATCTAATTTTTCCCAAGTGCATTCATCATAAGGAAGGCCAGTCCACTTTACAAAAGCTTCATTTTTACCGTCATTGGAAACACGAAGAGCAATCACACGCTGAGGCTGCTTCCACCGCTCCTCACATATGTTTAACACTGCCGTTCCATACTTCGCTTTGTAATTGTCTAGTTTTCTCTTAGCCAAAACTTTCAGACGGGATTCTGAAATCCAGCTGTTATGGATGTGAGATTTCCCCACCCACTTAACTAAAAATTCTAAAGAGACAATTTGCTTAGCAGATGCAGATTCAACCAAGGGGGGCTCCTGAGTTTCATTTCCTGGACGACTAAGCTTTGTCAAGTCATCAGCCACTTCATTTGCTCCTATAGTTTGATTGGTTAGAAGTTCATCACAAGATGTGCGGACTTCATTATTCTCATAAGCTCTAATGCTATCAGTATTTTTGTCAGCATTAATCTCTTGAGTTGTGTTCCCACAATCGTTTATAGCAACAGCTGACTCATCTTGACCTGAATCAATTATGATAGTACTAGATTTGATGCCTATCCGGGATGATACCACCTTCCCTTCTTTACATTCTTTGGTCAGATATCTTCTGTATACATGAAGCTTACTCACTTCCATATCATTCCTGGTACTGTTTTTTACATCAATACGGTTCTCAATATTCTGACAACCTAAAGAACTAGGATCAGCATCTTCACAATCTTCAACTATATTCTGGGCACAGCTCTCCTCTGATGTTCTAATTTGGTACTCAGAATCAATGGGCATACCACTTGCACCAGTTATAGATGTATGCAGTAAGGTGGTTGTGTCATCTCGTTGTATGCGACATCCCAAAACCCTATCAACCTGAAATGTTGATCCAAATCTTGATAAATGACATGTCCTTTCCTGATCCCACATTATTAACAGATTGCACATAATCTTCAAATGACAGTGTATCTACAACTGCCATGATAAGAACTTACCTGCTGAAGTTCACCAGAATTAATATCTTCACATGGAATTGCTTCAGCTACAATGCTGCAGGCATTATCTAGCTCATGTGATGGCAATATCTCTTCCCCTCCAAGCCTCTGCATCCGTGGAAATAATACAGTACAAATGAGAAATAATGGTCAATACAAGGGAATGCAATAATATTAATAATAATAAAGAAAAATCTCCTAAATGACAATAGTGATGATGGGGAAAAGATGATGATGATGCTGTTTACAACAACATTGACATGACAATAATATGCATATTGAAAGTGAAGACTCAAAAATCCATTTTGGGGAACACACTGAAGGAGAAAATTATATATAAGAAGAGATACTGCAGTGAACAAAACAGTATCATTCTTTCATCATACATGAAAGTATAATAGATTAAAAAATGAATATTTAAGTTTGAAAAATAAAATAATTTGTAAACAATAATTCCAAATATTTCGGATGGGTATCCATTTATGAACTACCACCACTTTTTTCTTTTCTTTTTTATTTTGTGCTTCGTAATTATGAACTAGTTTGACACTAGTCAATTAGACTGCATTTATGAATATCAAAGCCAATTGATATCTTCACCAACAGAAATTCCCATTTCACTTGCAATATGAAATGGCTAACAGGTAAATACATAATCCCAAGTTCTTTCAACACACAGAGCCCAAGAATTGGTCCCTAATCCACCAAAGACTCAATAAAGGAACAGCTGACACCAAGCACACTCTTGCTACATTTGACTAGGATCATTTCCATAAGAACCAGTAAAATAATGTCGAGTCTGTTCCTTAATGTTGCCTAAAGTTTTCCCTCATCTATATGATCATTTGGATTTTTCCTCTCAAATGTGATTTATCCTATTAACAACTAATTATAAAGCATCTGCATTGAATCAGAGGCTAGTTAACCTTCAAGTCAGTGCATTAAACAAATCAACTAACTTGCAAACAGAATACAGATGTCTTCAACCATGTTTCAAGTACAAAATCAAGTGAGATCAGAATTAAGAGAGAGAGGAAAAAATAAAGCAATAAGGTATAAGCTACAGAAAGAGACACGGAGAAACAGACAAGAGGGAAAAGCAAGTATGAGATTTATTTAAACAAAATAAAGACTAAAAAAATAAAAAGTCACATGGAGTAATCTAGAAAAGACAGGATATTCCCCTTCTTTTCAATTTTGACAGATAGCTTAAGTGCTAAGAAGGACATCTGAGGAAGAAAGATCCTTTAACGTTCAAAATCTAAAATAGAGCCCAATTAAGTAAACCAGCAGATCAAAAACAGAAGCAGCAATTCTAATACTACAAAGAACACCACTAGATACCAATGCAGCAACCACTGTAATCAAATGTGACATGCATTGTGGTACTAACCATATAAAGAATTACAACTAGTCCTTGCTTTGATAACACTTGCAAGACAAATGCCATATTTGCGCATTTTATTAGCAGGGAGAAATGAGTTACGCATAGCTATGTAAGTAAAAACAAGAGTACCTCTTCTTGTTGCTGGACTTTAGGATCCTTGCTTACTAGTTCTTGCTTTGATAACGATACGGAACTAGGTTGGTTAATAGCTTTGCGTCTTGGGGGTGCTTTGCTGACTCCTGCAATAGGGGAATTGGCTTTACTTCCACATTTTCGAGCATTTATGACAGTTTTTCCTTTATCAGCCTTAGACTTCTTTCTGCTGTCTGATCTTCCACTGTGCTTTCTTTTTCTGGTTTTGTGGGTTGCATCACCCAATCCAGAAGTAGCTTTGTCTTCTTGGGACCCATTTTTACCATCCAAATCAGGCTTCTTCTCAGTAGTTTCATCATTTGAGTCCATTCCTGCACTTAGAGAAACAGGCAGGACATCTTTAACAGAAGATGCTGAGTTTCTGTTTGAAGTTTCTTTCACTGGAGACAAGTTTGGTTTCTTGTCACTGCTGACATCTGCATATGATGGACAGTCCTCGAGTGAACTAGCAAGAAATAAACGTCTTGGCTTGCTGTTGCAAGTTACATCCAACCGGGAAAGATCAGGCTTTTTCTCGGAGGATTGGACTGCTTGAAGCAATTCAGTTTTCTCTTTTCCAGATGATCTTTTCTTAGCCAAGATAGAGCCACCAAAAATTTGGGATACCTTGTCCATGCTGGAAGATTTCATTCCAGATCTTGATTTGTTAGTGTTAATCTTTGTGCGAGCACGTTTTGAGACCGAATCCAGATGGCTCAGAGGTTCTGAAGAATTCCTTTTCTGGCAGCAGTTCGGGCATAGCCACGTACCCGGCGGAGTTCGCTTGAGTGATGAAATAAATAAGGCAAAACAATATCCAAAGAAAGGTATTATTCACAAGATCTGGTTTTTAGGAACCAATAGGTAAAATAATCATATCTGACCCATTTCAATAATAATAAACAAAAGAGAAAAGGAGAGCAGTGAAATAGGTAGTACATTGTTTCCTGAGCAAAGATACCTTAAGTGGTGGATCAAGGCACTGTAGATGATAGGTTCGGGGACAACTATCACAGCAGAGAAGGTTGCCACCAAGATCACAGACCACACATTCATAGTAGTACTGAAAAATTCAGCAAGTATCCATCTCAGAAGCAGCTTTTATACAGAAGTTAAGAAATCCATCTTCAAGCACTCGAGCGTCAGATTGCACCAAGTTAAATGTAAAATTCATCTCAGTTTAAACAAATTTCTTCAATAATAGAGATTCCTTATGCTAAATTACACAATTGACAAAAAGGGGGCAAAGGAGAAAAAAAAATTGAAGGATAAATAACATGGTACTCAGACAATTACTGTTATGATCATGGCTCTGTCTCTAGCAATGCTGAAACAACTCAACTTCATTCAAGTGGAGGTCAACACCCAACCCACATGGATTAGATATATAAATGCCTTTATTTTGAATACTATTTTTTGTAACATCTGTTGTCAAATTCCAAAGAACATGGCTTCTTATCTCACTGCTTCCTCCTATGTTTTCCCCGGGAAGCACATGGACACAAAATCACATGAACATGGAAAATTTATAAAAAGTAAAACAAGCGCATAGTTAGGACATGACACTGAAGTAATATTATTTTCACATATGGAGAAATAAAATTTAATTAGTATTAAGAAGCTTTACCCTAAGTATTGCAATAGCATGTATGCAGATGGTATAATAGACTTCAAATATGAAATCTATGATTATGTACTTTTAGGCAAGAGACTCTTGCAACTATATTAAACACCAAAATCGTTCTACTTTATTTAATAATAACAGCTAAAGTGCCTCCTAAATGTTTAAAAATATCCAGGAAATGTCCAATACACGTCCAGCCTTTCAAAAAATTAAAAATGGTGAACATGCCACATGCCATATCCAACAAGAGCCCAGTAAGTATCCAACATGGTGTCAAACACGTGTACGCTTATACTTTGAAGTGCACACGCCTAAGAGTTTTAACATCTTTGCATCTAGTTCTAAAGGAACCAAATCAATTTGCATATTCTGACTAACTTCTGCTGATATTGTCAAAGTCTTTTATACACAACTAAACTGTCCAATTCTTAATTTCTGGAGGCGTAAAGAACCATAGATCTTAAATCTTTAAGCTCTGTTGTATAAGTTACTTTAAATTATCCAAAAGAAGATAACAGCTTGATCGAGGACAAAAGACACATGATGCAGCCATTTTGACAAGAGGGTAAGATTGTTAAAATGTGAAGTTACTAGCTAAAAAATATAAGAGACACTACACAACTCACCCCATCATTTCCTCTTTTTTTGCTTGAAGCATGACCAGAATTTGTCTCATTCTTCAATTTGTGTTTAAAAGAAGCAGGATTCCTTGAAAATTCTGAGGCAGCCGAAGCATCTTCCCTGCCATTGGCTACATCTGGTCCACACGGAAGTTTTCTCCTTTTACGTTTTAGCACCCAGTTTTTGTGCAGCATTTTTCTATTTGTGGAGCCATTTTCCCTCATCTCTGGATCCTCAGCTTCGCATTTGTGGTTAATACCAACTGGAAACATATCATAAGTAGCTTAAGAGGTTCAGTGCATTGAAGCAATATTAATCTTTTCCCTTTTTTATCCGTTGATAGGTAGAATAAGATTATTTCAGTAAGAGAAGAAGAATATTATGAGGAGAGGATAAGAAACTCTCCAAGATTTGCTTACATGTCGTATTTCATAAATTATCAACAACCCTCCCCCCAACCCACCCCCAAACAAAATGTACATTGCATTTGACATTTTCTTTTTTTTTAATTGGAGAAATGAAGGGATTAAGACGTTCAGTACATTGAAACACTATTAATCTAGCTTCTAAATCCTTTGAGTTTGTTTCTATGTTCAACTAAGAAAAGCACCAGCAACGCAACGCAGCCCCACCCAAAAAAATGAAGAATATGAAAGCAAAAGAAAAAGGAACAAGAAACAATAGCACATTAAGAAACAACAAAATGCCACATATTCCAATCAGTTACCATATTGTGTTATTTGCAAAGGGACAAGAAAAATAGATAAATAAGCAGAAGACATGAAACAATTTCTGTATGGATCAAAACACAGATATAATCGTATTTAGCAGAAACCCCAACTTCCATAACCAGCCATTAAAAAAATAACAACAAAGAAAGCAACAGGAACAAGGTTTTGCAAGATCTCAAAAGATACAAGTCATTCAATAAGTTAACAACAATTTAGGACAAAGATGACAGATAAGACATACAGTAACCATTTCTATAAGACAGATTCTGTCAGATATCTTAAAGTTAAGGACTGCAGAGAGTAATGAGGATGCTTGAGTGAGCAATCATCTTGCAGAGTTAGGCTACTAGGATAGACAACAGAGATATACAAACACTATAAGGTATTGCTTATTTTATATATTTTGATCAATAAGAGGGTATCCATATTACCGGAGATCAAGGAATATTCGGACATGGGTATGGACCTAGAATCATTCTCCCCCTCCTTATTGTTACCAATAGAACCTTTTTGGGTGTACATTGAGAAGCCAGACAAAATTGAAGGCCCTTCCAGGGATAAGTCCTCCAGATTAATTTCTGTTAAGAAGCAGTGGCAACTGAAAACATCGAGGATGGAGCAACCTTCCTTTGCAAAGCTATATGGAAGATTTCCACTGCTCTCCGATTAAGATAGCTTTAATGCACATGGGAATGATTCTAAATATTGAATTTGAAAGTCAAGGAGGCGGGATCAAATGAGGAGATCATGGGAAACCATGTATACAGTTTGTTGGTTCTTGAGGGGTCCCATCAAGGAGAAGCTGTGGCTTGGAGCAATCTTAAGGTTTGCCAGAAAATATTTATTGCATTCTGCATTTGATTTCCCAGGGGAGGTGTGGAGATAGCACATTTAATACATGAGCTTTTGAGGAAGGAAGAAACAGTTCTCTTAACCTTATATACCCAATCACTAACTTTTCTTTTCTGGTTGCACAAGTCAATGTAGCATAGATGATATATATTCTCTTAAATTTTCTAAACATCTCAGCTGTAATGAAGACTATAGACAGAACAGAATCAAAAGAAGTAAAGCTTACTATCTGACCAACAAAGCACTCAAGGTTTACAAACACACACAAAAATCAGGAAGCCAAAAACACCAAACAACACCAGGAACACAATATGATTGCTCGTGACAATGTGTTGAAGAAAACATGGAAAGTCATAAAAGAGTCAAACCAAATGCATCCAAAAATCATCACCGGACAGGCACATTACATTAATCCAAATTATACAAGACCAAGTATGAAATAAGTTGCTCTCCAGCTATCAGTTCTCCATGGGATGCACCTAGAAATAAACCGGTAAGCAGAAAACAGTCCAGATTATCAATCGGACAAAAACCAATTCCAGAATTTTCACTTTTGACTTGGCCCCATTTACGTTACACCATTTTTTAGAGCATGCAAAAACCCTACACTACTCAGTTGAGCCAGAAAATTAAACACAAGATCACAATCAAATAAAAAAAGCTCAAACTTAGATTTTAAATTGAATAAAATCCAATCAGTTACTGACAATTTCAAATGTCTACAAAAGCAGCTAAAATTAAACATGCAACCAAACACATTAACTGGAATTGAAGAGAAAAGGCTAATTATAGTAAACAATTGCCAGAGAATCCACTAAAACTCACAATTGTCAGACAATCTATCAAAAAATCAAAAAAAAAAAAAATCTAGACCAAAATCAGCAATCAAACAACAGTCAACAAGAAATATCAGCTGAATACTGCACGAGGATGAAATTAATGAAAACCTCAGAACACGAACGATGAATGGGAGAGTCAAGCTTACCAATCTTGTTGATTGAATCGAGTAGTCGTACTTGAAGTGAATCCAAGGGAAAGAGAGACAGAGAAGAGAATATTATGGAGAGAGAGAGTATGTGTTTGTGTGAGAGAGAGAGAGAGGGGGGGAAGGAAAGAGGGGTTAGGGCTGGCGAAAGGTTTCAGATGAGAGAGAGAGAGGGGCGACAAATGAATTGAATTAATAGAGAGAGAGAGAGAGAGGAGAGAGAAAAGGAGGGGCATATGATACGGATTCGCCGGGGTCGAAGGACGGGGCTACTGACATGGCAGGAGAGGTGTTTCGAGTTGTGAGAAAAATCGATCACTATTTTCCCTTCACCAAACCACTCCGATCTTGCCACGTGTCACACCCAGAACGCATGTTCCCCTATTTCTCTTTCCTTCTCTCTGCATTCTCTGTCTTCTCTATCTTCTCTCTCTCCTGTTTGCGTCGAAAACGGAGAGAGAGAGAGAGAGAAGAGAATGGTCTTAGTTTTGCTTTTCTTTTTCTCTTTCGCATTGTCGCCCGCCATCAATTGCTTGCTGGGGTTGTGTGTATGGGAGTGTCCGGCTTCTTTCTTTTCTTTTCCATCCCTTTTGTATTTTGCTGCCTTCTTTTTCCTTTAATCTAATCTAATCCGATCTCTCTCCCTCTCCCTCTCCCTCTCCCTCACCCCTGGGGGGGCAAACGTGGACTAAATTAAATTCAAGTCCTCAATTAGGTACATCTGCATAGGTTTGAATACCAATTAAGAATTAAAAAAGAAATATCAATTAAGAGTAGTTATAGAATAAATAATTCAAAGTAGATGAATATGAAATCTATGGATAATCGATAAAAAGAAGATTTCTCCTTTTTCTTTATATTAATGAGACAACAATTTATTATGATCTATCATAAAATAAAATAACTCGTATTAATTTGATAAAATCAACAAACTATAGCCTCCCTTATCCCCACCATGCTCTCTCATGGGCACAGCAAATTTTTCTCATTTGGATAACTATCCCCGTCCAGATGGCTATGAATGAAAACCCTAATTATCCCCTTCCAATCTCTTAAAAATTTAGAATAATTCAAAAGACTAATTAAAATATATATATGTCAATTAAATCCATAGTATAAAATTAACTATAGTGTGTGTGTATCATTTGGTACACAACCGTAAACACCTTATTTATTATGACCAAATCAGTAGAAAGTTTTCATGAAAAAATTTGAGTTGTAGCACAAATAGATCCAATTCAATTTGACCCTATTTTCTACACATTTTCTCACAACCAAATTGGCATGCAAACATACATATTGAGAGAGATAATCGAGTCTTCTATAGATTTTGATGAGACATGGCCCAAGGCATAGTAAGAAGGGCCAACTTTTGAAAAGCCCGTGAGGGATAGCGACCGATCGACACCCTAATATCTTCTATGATTATCCATCGAAGGGTCTCAATCGTTCAGACTTCCCGAACGATAAGGTCTTAGTTGTCCCACCAACCGATGTAATCCTCCAACGAAGGATTATCGCCCTGATCGGGTATCTATTCATTGCTCTATTGATCAAACCAATCCTGAAGATCCTTCATTGGTCGAACGACCAATCGATAGCTAGCGACTCAAACAATTCTAAATGAAGGTCAAAGTATCCTATTAACTAATGTTTCCTATTGAGAACTGCATCTTGAAGATTTTTCAATTAAGAAAATGATCCCTCCAGATTTCGAAAATTTTCCAAATGATAAGGATCACAATCAATTCGAAATATTAGATCCTCTAGATTTTCGGATCAGCTCGATAAGGAAAATAAGGTTGAAGCATTTCGGCGGCATATAATTCTCACAGGTATAAGACATCTCAAAACCCTTAAAGTCAGGTACGCTCTCTTGGCCTCACATATTGTACACTCTAATCATAGAGAATTACTCCTTTAAACTCACAATCTGTTTCTATCATTCGAAAACCGTTCTTTCTTATTTAAGTGTCGGAATCTCCCCGCCAGAGCACCTTCCAATGGTTTTTGCAGGTACATCCCTTTCGACGACAACCGTTCTAGTCTACAAGGAACCAATATCTGTGGAGTCATAACCCACCTCCAATAGATTGGCGTCGTCCGTGAGAAACAGACTAGAGCAGTTTCTGTTATTCTGACAACTATACCTCCGAGAACTAGAGCGTCCTCGAGGGTCGCCCCACTCTAGAAGGGCACGCCCCTAGGCCCGCCGTGCCTATCACCCCTCCGGCACCCAATCATCCTATTAATGATCACATGTTTTCTCCTCGGCCGTCCCGTTTGGAGCAAATCCTACAACCCGCGGCTTAGGAGCAGTGGGTCATGGCCTCAGTGCCAGTGCCAGAATAGGCGAACTAGCCCCAAATGGAGAGATTAGAGTCGAGACTCCAAAGAATGAGTAAACAATTGGAGGGACTCAGCCGAGCCCTCGGTCCAGATGGCCACTCATCTGCAGCAGAGTCCAAATATGAGCGACCGCCAAGACGAGAGTTTCCTGAACCATCAGCAGTCTCCCAATATGACCCTGAGGATCTAAAAAAACAGAATAAACAAAGCTTAAAAGAGAGGGTAGAAGGGGTAAAGAAGATCCCTTACACCCTCTAGGTGAATAGCCATTCGATTCGAAGATCTCTTCAGAACCAATGTCGAGAGATGTCATTTTACCTCTCATGGAGTGATATGATAGAACGAATGACCCTCGCGACCATACCGCCCACTTCATAATAGTTATGGTCTTCAGAGACCTCTCGGATGCAGCGATGTGCAAGCACTTCCTTACTACTCTCAAGGGTAATGCCCTGACATAGTTTAACTCTCTCCCGCCGCTCAGTATTAAGAGCTTCGTATAGCTCCGAAAACAGTTTGAGACTCATTTTGTGATCAGTCGGGGAGCCAAGCGGAAATCTACCTCTCTGCTATCCTTGCGGCAACGGAGGAAAGAGTCTCTGAGGGATTTCATGGAAAGATTTAAGACAGAAATATTGAAAGTCCCCGTCTTAAACCAAACATCGCACTGGCTGCTCTCCTGACAGACTTGTATTCTTCTGACATAAAAGTCTCTATCACGAAAAAGGCCCCAGCAACCATCCAAGAATTTTACTCCCGAGCTGAGAAATATATTACGGCAGAAGATGCAAAGACGTTCGACCGACAAGGGAACCGCCCTAGCAGAAAAGAACTCAGTCGATCGCCTCGTCAGTCCTCTTCGAAGAAAAGCAAATCAAGAGTTCTGCCCTCATGAAGGTTCAGTGTCTACACTCCGCTGAACGAAACCTCAAGCTGGGTTTTATATCAGATAAAAAATAAATCATACGTCAGATAGCCCCCCGTCCCGTGGAAGAAGATCCTAAGAAAGATAAGTCCAAGTACTGTCATTTCCATCGGAACTACGGCCATATAACCGACGAGCGCAAAAAGTTTAAGGATGAATTGGAATTCCTGATTCGTAGTGGTAAACTACAGAAGTTCATTAGTATGGAGGCCCCACAGGCGCAGTGTACCACGGGAGAATGAGCCACCTAATAGGCTGGATACTAGATCGCCACATGATGAACCAGGAAGGATGATCCTCCAAGTCCACGGTGAAGACAGTTGGCACAAGCCTTATATTCCTACTGGCATCTGCCCAACCTACAATCCGGAGTTCCCTATGCTTTTCTCTTGATAAAGATTTCGATGTTCTCCTGTTACTTGTTGATGGCACATAGTACGGGATTCTTAGCGACCTGCAGAGGAAGCACCTCTCCTAACTTCTAAAGTTCCTAATCGAACGGTGGGTCTCAGTCACCCAGATTCTTCCGAATGAATGTGTCGCTAAGTTGGGATGAAACTCCCCGAACAGGCGAACACAACCCTAATTCCTAAAATCTCTAATCGATCACAGGGTCTTAGGCGCCCTGATTCTTTCGAATGAATGTGTCGTTAAATTGGGATGAAACTCCTCAAACAAGCAGACACGACCCTAATTCCTAAAGTCTCTAATCGATCGTAGGGTCTCAGACGCTCAGATTCTTTCGAATGAATGTGTCGTTAGGATGAAACTTCCCGAACAGGCAGATATGGCCTTAATTCCTAAAGTCTCTAATCGATCGCAAGGCCTTAGGCACCCAGATTCTTCTTAACGAATATGTCGCTAAGTTAGGATGAAACTCCCCGAATAGGCGAACACAACCCTAATTCCTAAAGTCTCTAATCGATCGTAGGGTCTCAGGCACCCAGGTTCTTTCGAACGAATGTGTCGTTAAGTTGGGATGAAATTCTCCAAACGGGCGGACACGGCCCTAATTTCTAAAGTTTCTAATCGATCGACGGGTTTCAATCGTCCAGATCTTCCGAACGTATGCGTTGGGATGAAACTCCCCGAACGGGTGGATATGCCCCTAACCTTGGAAGTTTCCAATCGAATATCAGATCTTGGACACCCTAGTCCAACCGATCATGCACGACATCATAATGGGGTGAGTCCCCCAAACGAGTGGATATGGTCCTAATATTAGATGTCTTTTACCATATGATAGGTCTAAGTTACCCTGACTCCATCGAACAAACGGAATAAAACATTCAAAGGTCTTTCGTAGAAAACTATTACATCTCAATGAAGCATGGAGAAGAAAAATTTCCCTATATCAGAATGATACATAGTTACAGGGGAGCAAAAGGAATGATAGAAGCAACCAGGGCAAAATTTGGATCCGCCGATCCCTCAAGAGGAGGAAGAGCCTCATACTGGCCAATATGTCGAAGAATCTTCTCTGCACACCTCTGACGCTCAAGCAACCTGCGTTAGAAAAATAGAGGTCAACAGTATCTTTAGCAAGCGATGCCTTGAGATCAAACATCTCTCGTTTAGTATCTCAAAGAGATTCCTCCCGAAGACGAACAAATGTCTCAGCGGCTGTTAATCTTGCCTCCCGCACGTGCTTTCGCTTCCAGTTTCTCATAACGTTCTCGAGTCGAAACTAGGTCCACCTGGAGATGCTCGATCTGCCTATTTTTCTCCTTTCCGATGTTTTTCTCCTGGTTTTCCAGAGCGTCCCTCGGAGCTAGCACTTGGCTGCTTAAACGGATAACTTGCTCATCACGCTCTTTTCTCCGTCTCCTTTGAAGCTTGGTCAAAGCCAAGGCCTGGAAAGAAAAATACTTATCAGAACCATGAGATAACAAAACCAAACATAGTTTGAGCAAAGAAAATACTTACCGTAAGGCACAAAGAGTGAATGACCTTGTTAACACAATCCAGCGGCATCGTTCGAATGGCAAGCTTCAGAGAAAATTCGAATCGTTCAACCAACTGCAGTGCCACTTGGGAATCGACAAAGTTGAACTGACGACCCCCTATACAGACAGCTACCGATCCTTCTTCGAAATCATCCTCTTCACTGGTGAGAGACCCGACCAAGATAGGCGGTGGGATGCAGTACTCATCCTCAATATCTTGCAAAAGACATTGGGACCCCTGAGGATATCGTTCCAATGATCCTCCTAGAACAGGAGCAGAAGCATGTGTCACTAGGGCCTTTTCCTGTCTCTATGAATCCTGGGTTGGAGTACTCCCAGTCATCTCAAAGGGTCTTTCGTCCGGAACATTTCCCACCTTGATCTTAAAAGGTGCATCAAGAGTCGCCGGGTGACTCATCGATTGGCCCTCTCCCATTTTAGAGTGTTCTAGGGGAAGCTCCTACCCTCCGTCCTCAATCAACTCTTCTTCTTCAGCAAGTGGGCTGTGAAATTGAGCCCTTAGCCTTTTCAGCTGGGACTCAGGGGAAAAATCGACTGCTTTCCTCTTCGTATTCGGCCGCATCTCCCGCTCTGTGGAGATCTCATTGAAAAGATAAGCATTTACAACCGACACGGAATCAACCAACTCCATTCCCTATCGTTCCAGTAAGAGAGGCTTGGTAATTTGTCTCGTTTTATCCTGCAGCAAGCCGGATAACAACAACATCTCATCTTCTACCAAAAAGTTTATCCATAGGCTCCTATAATAGGCCTCATAATAGAGGGCGACAACTCACAAAAAACGAGAATTACGAAGGAGATCCGCGATCTTCATGTTCAAGAAAGGCGCTTGATTGGCATATAGAAGCACTAGAAGAAGACCTCTATTTAGAAACCTTACATAGAAGAATTTCTGCATCCAATGTTTGTCTTGAGATTCGCTATAGAAGAACCTCCAATGAGATTCCTGATGGGTTTGAAGCTTATACCAGCCATGGGTAGAACCTTTGGAGCTGCACCACCCCAAAGAAAAGAGGGCCCCCAAAATCTCCAAGTCAAAATGAATGCAAAAAACCCCTAGCAGGGAAATCAAGGCGATCACAAAATGCCAGGCGCTTGGGATGAGCAGCGAGGGATAGATGTTTTAATATCTCAAGACCTTCGCCAGCGGACCCGTGTACAGGAACTTCAAACCATACTTGACACATTGCTTGTACACCGGAACATAACCCTCGGGGGCATGATTTGCTCTATCCCCTTCACCGGGCAACACCAATTCAAAGTCGCATCCAAGTAACATCTCCCTTTGGACTTCCATCAGATCCTTTTTGGTCATAGTATTCTTAATGCTGTCTATATCGCGCGACGAGGAAGAATCTTTCGACATTTTGTCTGAAAAGAGAGGTTCTCCAAGGAAAAGTTGAAAGAGCAATAGAGGATATTGGGGTTTGTGACCCTCCAAAGAGTGTGAATCCTTACAAAGCATGCAAAAGACGATTCGTAAAAACCGAAACGACGAGAATCACATTAAAAAGTTTAGTGCCTTTTCTAACAATCATTACTCATGACGCCTATTTGTCAAGAAGGCTATAGTCAGGGGCAAATGATTGGACATGGCCCAAGACCCGGTCAAAAGGGCCAACTTTTGAAAAGCACGTAAGGGATAGCGACCAATTGATCCCCGAATATCTTCTATGATTATCCACCTAAGGGTCTCAATCGCCCAAACTTCCCAAACGATGGGTTTTAGTCGCCCCACTAACCAATGTAATCCTCTAAGCGGAGGATTGTCGCCCTGATCAAGTATCTATCCGTTGATCCATTGATCGAACCAATCTTGAAAATCCTTTATCGGTCGAACGACCGATCGATAGCTAGCGACTCAAACAATTTTAAAGGAATGTCAAAGTATCCTATTAACTATTGTTTCCTATTGAGAGCAGCATCCTGAGCATCTTTCGGTTAAGGAAAGGATCTCTCTAGAACTCGAAAGTTTTCCAAAGGATAATGATCACAATCAATTCAAAATATTGGATCCCTGAGATTTGCGGATCAGCTCGATAAGAAAAATAGGGTTAAAGCACTTCAGCAATGCACAATTCTCATAGGTATAAGACATCTCAAAACCCTCAAAGTCAGGTACGCTCTCTTAGCCTCATACATTGGGCACTTTAATCACAGGAAATCACACCCTTAAGCTCTCAGTCTGTTTCTATCATTCAAAAACCCCTCTTTCTAACTTGAGAGTCGGAGTCTCCCCGCGGAACACCCTCCGACGGTTTTTATAGGTGCATCCCTTTCAACGGCAACTGTTCAAGTCTATAAGGAGATGGTATCTATGGAGTCATAACACACCTTCAACAAATTTAAAATCAAAACGATTAGATTCTAATGAATATACTTAGAGAGAGAGAGACAGGAAACTAAGATCAAAGGAAAAAAATTCTTACAAGAGAGAGAGTGTGTGTGTGTGTGAGAGAGATAGAGAGTCGATATGTGGTAAATGGAAGAGGAATAGAGAGTTAAAGAGAAGATTTGTGGCTAATCTAATCTTGATGAGATACTTGTAAATCTTTCCACTAGTTTGGTAGCTAGATCAGTAAGATAGAGGTATAGTCGGAGGAGAATGAGCGAGAGAATGATGAGTTCTCTAAAGAGAAATAAATGAGCTTTAGAGACTTTAAAACTTAAAATTACTAAAGTTATAACCTAAAATTAGGATTAAAAATAATAAAAAATATATTGGGATAAATAACCACGAATAAAATACTTAAACTATCCCTGTGCCCCCAAAAAATGCTTATTCGGTTATTCCCTTGAAACTGAACAAAAACTTAATTAGTACATTGAATAATCATGCAAAAACCCGACTTGTTATGTACTCCAATGTTCACTGTATTGATGAAGTCATACTACATCACTTTCACTTTGCATTTGATTTTATCCGTTTTATTCGAGTTTTACTTTTCTTTTGGTGTTTTGCCTAGTAGTGATTTTATAGTTGTAAGCTTTAGATTTTTCCGGTGAGTTTTCAATTGATGTGATGTTAAGGACTTTTTTTATGTGAAGTTCAAGAATGCCTTATCGAAAGAGTTACTAGTACAAAATTATGGGTGACTTTGGTGAAAGCTTCAAGTTCTTAGTCTTAGAACTACTTTAAAGATCCTCTTTTCATGATCGAAACAAATCTGAACATGTAAAACTTTAAGTTATTAACTATATGTAAATTTGTTGAATGCCTAGTGTTGGAGTCAATTTTTACTCCACAGATACCTGCTCTTCCGATATAAGTAGGGAGCCGATGATGATGGTGTTCATCAGTTATTCACATATTAGAAACCTACAAAAACCCCATCGGGGCTGACCCGGTGGGAGGACTCTGACGCTCAAATCAGTATGAGTGATGAAATAAAGACTAACAGTAGTCGTAGATATCATACCTCCGATTATATATAGAGTAGAATACGAAAACATACCTCTGATCTTATAAAATTGAGCATGAAAACCCTGCCTTTGTCAGTATATGTAAATGAGTATGAAACCCCCTCTAAATGACATATAGAATTGAGTATAGAACCACCCTCCGAATGACATATAGAATTGCCTCTCTTTTTTGTGTAAAAACTGAGTCCCCCCTTGAGAGCTGTCTATGTTCTGTATTTATAACCTTCCAGGGATATAGAAAACCCTAATTTCTTTTTATTTGAAGTCTTTCAAGATGGTTAGAATTGTAATTAGAGGCTTCTGAAAGATTTAGGAAAATTTAGAACTCTAGAAATATTCTTTTTCTTTATGAGAGTCCACGAGAATATGGAAAGATTTTATCTTTGATGGTGATTGTTTTCCTTATCGGATAACCATGTATGATTTTAAAAACTTATTAAATAGGGTACTATCATTTGCCCCCACTCTTAATTGTATTTTGAAGAAATGGTATTAGGAGTAGAGTGGATTGTAAGAGGCCTCCCAAAAGATCGAAAGGTCAAGAGATCAGTAGATCAGTAGACTAAGAGATCAAATGATTGAGAAGTCGAGTTATCGAGAGATTGAATCATCGAGTGATCGAGAGATTGGCAGATCGACAGGTTGAGTAATCGTGAGATCCATAGGTTGAACGATCGAGCGATTTCAAGACCGACGGTCGAACGATCGAATGATTGGAATACCGATAGGTCGAACGATCGAGAGAAATTTAGATCGACTGGTCGAATGATCGAGAGAATACCAGACTGACAGGTTGAATGATCGAGAGAATACTAAACCGACAGGTAGAATGATCGAGAGAAATACTAGATCAATAGGTCAAATGATTGAGAGAAAACTAGACCTACAGGTCGAACAGTAGATCAGGGCGTTATAGGCCCGTTCGGAGAATTAGATCCCATCGGTAGATCAGGGCGACATGGGCCCGTTCGGGGAGTTCCATCCCTTATTATTGACACGTTCGAATGATAGGATTTGGGTGACTTAGGCCCTCCGTGCAATGTGAAACTTTTAGATAAAGGGGTCGTATCCACCCATTCGAAAAGTTCCATCCCATATTGACGACACGTTCGAATAATAGAATCTGGGCGATTTAAGCCCTCCATGCGATAGGAAACCATTAGATAGGGGGTCGCGTCCACCCATTCAGGGATTTCCATCCCATATTGATGACGCGTACGAACGATAGGATTTGGGCGGTTTAGGCCCTTCAAGCGATAGGAAATCTTTTAGATAGAGAGGCTTCATCCACCCATTCGGGGAGTTCCATCTCATATTAACGACGTGTACGAACGATAGGATCTGGGCTATTTAGCCCCTCCGAGCGATAGGAAATCTTTAGATAAAGGGGTCGCGTCCACCTGTTCGGGGAGTTCCATCCCTTATTGACAATGCGTACGAACGATAGGATCGGGACAACTTATGCCCTCTGTACAATAGGAAACTTTTAGATAGAGGGGCTGTGTCCACCCGTTCGAGAAGTTCCATCCCTTATTGACAACACGTTCGAACGATAGGAGACTTTAGGTTGGGGGCCATATGACCAGAAGTTCAGGCGAGCAGTGGTCAGGAGTACATAATGCTTACGCTAAGAAAAGCAAAAGTAGAAGATCCGAAGACTGACTTGGAGTTTGTGTTCTAGCCGAATGATGTAACTCTCGGTAAATGTAAGAGGCTAGAGACCGATATGAGAGAATAGTGTCAGGTTTTGCATGAGTGCTGGCTTATTGTCGAAGGTGTTATACCCAAGAGAATATACTGGAGTAATGTTGCAACTAGTGTGATGCAATTTCGAACAAAAAAGGAGCTGAATCCTATCTGGAGGTTAGAGCTCGTAAGTAGAAAACTGAGAGAAAGTGGATGCAGAACCCATGTGAGACGTATGATTACAAGTATAAGTTATATGTATTCGGTTGGAAGTTGTATCCGAGAGAGTTCCATTGAGAGATTTCAATCGAAAGAGTAGACCAGATTTGTCCGTCGGGGAGATACATCTTTAGCGATAAGCTCTGTTCGGAAGGACTTATTTGAAAGATTTCGTTCAAAAAGATGGTCTATGTTTGCCCGTTCGAGGAGATAGATCCTAACGATATATTTCATTCAGGAGGACTCGTTCGTTCGATAAATTGGGCGATATTTGCCCATTCAGGGAGATACCAACGGGTCGACTGATCAAAGGATAGAGAGGTGATGAGGAGATTGACAAGTCGAGGGATCGGGAGATCGACTAATTTACAAATCGAGTGATCGAGAGATCAACATCACCAGGTTGAGTAGTCAGGGGATCGGGATATTGAGATACTGAGAGGTCTGAGCGATCAAGAGATTAAGGTATGGAAAGGTCGATAGATCAAGTAATCAGCAGATTAGATGATCAGAAGGTTGAGAAACCGATAGGTTAATAGATCTATTAAGCGAGTGACTGAGATATCGACGGATCGATAGGTCAAGTGATCAGCGGATCAAGTGATTGAAAGGTTGAGATACCCACGAGTCGATAGATTCATAGAGCGAGTAACTGAGAGATCAACAGATCAAACGATTGGGAGACTAACAAGTCGAACGATAGAGAAATCGACAGGTCGAGAGACCAACATGTCGGACGATTCAAATGGCCAGGAAGTTGAGAGACTGTCAAGAGATTGAGAGGCCAACAGGCCGAACGGTGGAAAGACTTACAAGTCAAATAATCGAGGGTGACATAGGCCCGTTAGGGAGATAGATCCCGTCGGTTGATTCATGGTGGCCGAGGCCCTTTGGGAAAATAAATCCCTTCTGTTGGATAGGACGACTGAGACCATTCGGGGAGATAGATTCCTTCGATTGTTCGTAACGACTGAGACCCTTCGGGGTGATAAATCTTTTCGATAGATCGAGACGACATAGGCTCGTTCGTTCGATAATGTACCATGAGACAGATAGTCAACAATTATCCACACGAAGCCGAGAGAATGAGGGTGAGAGAATTACCTAACGAGGGGTACCCCCGACTACCTCATCCCGATTGTCGCATAGTCGAATGAACTCAGACTGTCAAGTAGAAGTGAAGGCAGGTTTAAAATTTCCATAATTGGTCAATCAGTCGTTTCCCACATATGGCGCCAATCTGTTGGGGTCAATTTTTATTCCACAAATACTTGCTCTTCTGACTCGAGTAGGGTGCCAATGACAATGGTGTTCGTCGGTTCTTCATGGATGAGAAATATGCAAAAACACCATCGGGGCTGACCCAGCGGGGGGACTCCGACACTCAAGTCAGTATGAATGATGAAATAAAGACTGATAATAGTCATAAATATCATATCTCCGATTATATATAGAGTAGAATACGAAAGCATACCTCTGATCGTATAAAATTGAGTATAAAAACCCTACCTTTGTTAGTGTATGTAAATGGGTATTAAACCCCTCTCTGAATAATATATAGAATTGGGTATAGAACCCCTCTCTGAAAGACATATAGAATTGTCTCTCTTTCGTGTGTAAAAACTAAGTCCCCCCTAAGAGCTGTTTATGTTATGTATTTATAGCCTTCCAGGGGTATAGAAAACCATAATTTCCTTTTGTTTGAAATTTTTCAAGATGGTTAGGATTGTAATTAGAGGTTTCTGAAAGATTTAGACTTCCTTAAGATTTAGGAAAGTTTAGAACTCTAGAAAGATTCATTTTCTTTATGAGAGTCCACGAAAATATGGAAAGATTTGATCTTGATGGTGATTGCTTTCCTTATCAGATAATCATGTATGATTTTGGAAACCTATTAAATAGGGTACCATCACCTAGTGATCCTTGATGTCCCATGCATTGGACTGACCTCGAGCTCACGTCTATCTACACTTTAATAGCGTCCCAAACTTTTTTATCTGGGCTTGTAGCTAGAGTTACAATGAAACAAGATAATTACACTACTGAATCTCCTCAACAGACTCCTGGAATGTGCCAACACTACCAAAAAAGTGTAATGCTAGGACGTATCTTTGCGATGCTAGGGTTATGTCACAAAAAAGTAATGCCAACTGCGATGCAATGCGATGAAATGGTGATGTAGGAAAAAAGGGTGTCATTAAAAAGTTAGCATCACTAAATGATATCCCAAGGATATCACAAAAATTTAATGTGTATTAGTGCCAAAAGTTTGTGTCGCTGTTTGCAATGCTATGTGCGTTGCAAGAGTTAGCATGTATTATCGTCAAAAGGTGACACCGCTACTTGCAATGTTATGTGCATCATGATAGCCAAGGCGCCCATGACAAGTATGGCATTCGGAAAGGCAACGGAATGTTAGCAACACCAAAGCGTTGTGTCATGGCATAATGTGATGCCAAAATTTTTAATGATGGTAACAACGCATATTAGCTTCGCCTTGCGTCACTAATTTGTGATGACCTTATTTAGCATAACTGATGGTGTCGCTATGTGTCTTTTTGGTGATTTGTTTCCTCGAGTCACGAACGTACTTCAATGACGAGTGTGCTACGCATCGTTGATGGCATTGTTATATGTCTTTTCAGTGATACTTCACCTTAAGAAAAGAACATATTTCTATGACAATTATATTTGGCATTGCTAATGGGATCACAAATTGACACTAGAAAACACCCACCACCATTCCCATACTTATCGCCCCACCAAATTCTCTATTTTTTTCTCTACCGTTGTCACTTTATTCAATTTTGTCTATATCTTTTCTATTACCAAAATGATAACAATTTTTAATTGTGAAATTAGATATTATCGGTCAGTAAAGTGACAATCATTGAAGTAAAAGGCTTATAAATCATGTTCGTTGCTTAAATGTATATATATTGAATGATTGTAATTACACTTGTTTAATTTTACTTCTAATCTATTGTTGATGTTTCACAAATGTTTGGTTTTTAAATTAGTGTGATCTTCAAATTAGTATTTTTTTTATCAATCTGAGCTCGAGTAAGTGTCCATTCTCTTCGCATTAGAGTTGAATTCACAATTTAGATTTAATGTATAACTAAATTGATGGACCCTCTTTTAGAAGGCCTTACTGTATAAAGTGGGCCTCCCTTTCTTTTGATACCAATACATTCAAGCAAAAATGGGTCTGTGTCCCCCCGATTCACTGAAAAGATTCATTTTTGTGAATGGACCTCAGTCGCCCCAATTACTCAAAGGGACTTGCCTCCTCGAAGGGCCCCAATCACCCCGTTTAACTGAAGGATCTATTGTTTGACTCGATTTACAAAGGGGACCAAACATCCTCAACCGATAGCTACCAAAGAGGCCGGACACATCTGTTGCACTCGGCTACTAGTACCCAGTCTGTTTTGCTTAATTACCTGAGTTCTCCACTTTGGCACGGAACATATCTTCTATATACGGAAGAAAACCTAATAGATCTAAACGATAAAGGAAAGAATCTCCTCGTATAATTTAGTTGCCTAAATAGTCGCAATATCGAATCTTTCATAATCATAGATCCGGAATTCTCGAACGAATTCTTAAGTAAACTAGGGTTTTACAGAGTCCACAGCGGTATGGATCTAAGAAAGGCATTATACAACATCAATGGGGACATCAGTCCAGATAAGTCCTCTAACCCTATACGAGGCACACAGAGTACAGAGGGAGATCCGTCTTCCCTCCTTTCTCAGTTTGTTTATCTTTTCCTTTTGAAAACCGCTCTTTTTGACTTAAGTATCAGAGCCTCCTCCACCGGAGCACCCTCCAGCGGTCTTTTGCATGTCTCAAGCCTCACAACCAATTGTCCGATCGAGTCCAGTAAGAGTAAGATCTATGGAGATGAAATCCACCTCCAACAGATTGGCGCCGTCCATGGGAAACAAACTTGAGAATTCCTGCTGAACATCTGAAAGCATCAAAGAGGACATGCCTCTAAAACGGAGAACTAGAGCAGCTCCAAAGGCCACATCCGCTGTAGACGGCCATGCTGCAACTCCCACTGAGACCGCCCGTTCGGCGACACCCATTCGATCAATAGATCTTCCTACTCGCAACTGACCTCTTCGGTCAGAACCAGTCCCGACCCGCTAAGGTTCTTGCCCCAGTACCTCCAGCCTCGGCCAGTCAACCCCAGATGGACAGATTATAGTTAAAAATCTAAGATATGAGGAAATAGCTCGAGGGCCTTAGTCGTGCTGTAAGACCCGAAGGTCATTCATTTTCAGGGGGATCAGGTCGCAATCGTCCCCATCGATGAACTCCACCGTTTTATCATGAGCCCTCGGTGACTTCTCACCGTAACCCTAATGGCCTCTAAAGACAAATCGAACAACTTGTTGTCGATGAACTCAAGCGAGTCAATGCTCAAGGAAGCCAAACTCCCCTTCATTCTAATGCTTCACCTTTTGATCTAAAGGTCTCTTCGGAGCCTATGCCTCGTGATATACTTCTATCTCCTATAGAAAGATATGACGGGATAATAGACCCCTGCGATCACGCGGCCCATTTTGTGACGGTCATGATTACAAGGGACATGACCGATGCAGCTATGTGCAAACATTTCTGCATTACTCTTACAGGGAATGCGCTGACTTGGTTCAACTCACTCCCATTGAGAGCATAAAAACCTTCTGTCAACTTCGAGAATAGTTTGAGACGCACTTTGTAATAAGTAGGGAGGCCAACAGAAAGTCAACTTCTCTATTGTCATTACGTCAAAGGGAGAACGAGTCCCTGAGGGACTTCTTGGAAAGATTAAAGGTAGAGATGATAAAAGTTTCATCTTTTAACCATTCTATCGCGCTAGCCGTGCTACTCACTGGGCTGCGCCCTTCTGGTATGAAAGTCTCAATCATGAAGAAACCTCTCTCTATTATCCAAGAGTTTTATTCTCCCGCTGAAAAGTACATTGCTATCGAAAACGCTGAAGTTTTCTACCAAAAGGAAAGCCAAACATCTAGGAGGGAACGTAATTGATCACCTCGACGACCTATGCCCAAGACAAATCAATCGTTTCCTTCGCCTCCCCAGAGATTTAATACTTACACCCCTTTGAATAGAACCCCCAGTCAGGTTCTGTTCCAGATCAGGGACCATCCTTACATTCAATGGCCCCCTTAACCCATAGAAGATAACCCTAAGAATGACAAAAGTAAATATTGTCACTTCCATCACGATTACAATCACATGACTGACAACTGCAAGAGGCTCAAAGATGAACTTGAGTTCCTTATCAAAAGTGGGAAATTATAGAGGTTCATCAGTAAAGAAGCTAAGGACGAACCAAGCTCCGACAAGCGAACATTGAGGCCAGATGAGCAAGGCAACTGACTTGTTGACCTAACATCGACAAACCACCAAGACGGAGTCATACTCCAAGTTCACGAGGAGAAAACTCCTCAAACCCCTCAGCTTCTATTGAATATTTGGAACCATCCAGATGACACACGAGAAGACATGATCGAGTGCTTGATTACGCCTATCTTTTACTTACCTAACGCTCCTGTCTCCCCTATGCCAGAAGTACTTGCGACTCATACTGAAAATGAAACAAAAGGCAAGTGACCGATCATTGGGTTCACCGACGAGGAGCTAGTCGAAGTAAATTCCAATCGCCACGATCCATTAGTCATCACGGCCAAGATAGGCCTATACGAAGTGCGAATGATCTTTGTTGACCAAGGAGTAGGGTGTGATCATCTATATTGGGACGCTTTCAAGCGAATGGGTTATGACCCTTCGCATTTGCAACCTCACATGGGTTCAGTCAAGGGGCTCTTTGGCGAATAGATATATGTCGAAGGAATTATCTCACTCCCGGTGCCTCTAGATACACCCCTAATCACACGACAGCCACAATGGCCTTCAATATGATTAAACTCCCTTTGCCTTATAACGCAATCTTAGGGAGACCGGGCCTGAACGCCCTGGAAGTCTTACTTAGTACCAAACACATGAAGCTAAAGTTCAGGACTTCGCTCAGAATAGGGACCTTGTCCTGCGATCGTGAGCCCTCAGCTTCTGCCTCGAAATAGCTCCCGATTACCTTTCGATAAGCTTTGCACAACTTTTGCATTCTTATTATGATGGTCTTCCACTTAGAAATAGACGCATCTTTTTTCTACTACATTCCACTAAATTTCTGCCCTCTGTAAGAGAAACGACATTCGAAGGGATTTATCTCTCTGAAGGGCCTCAGTCATCTTATACATTTGAAGGGATCTATCTCCCTAAAGGGCCTCAATGGCCCCGTACACTCGAAGGGATCTACCTCTTCGAAGAGCCTCAGTCACCTTGTACATTCGAAGGGATCTATCTCTCCGAAAGGCCTCAGTCGTCCCGTACACTCGAAGGGATCTACCTCCCCGGAGGGTCTCAGTCGCCACGTACATTCAAAGGGTTTTACTCCCCGAAGGGCCTCAGTCGCCCCGTACACTCGAAAGGATCTATCTCCCCAAAGGGCATCAGTTGTCCTATACATTTGAAGGGATCTATCTCTCCAAAGGGGCTCAGTCGCCCCATACACTCAAAGGGATCTATCTCTCTGAAAGACCTCAGTCACTCCATACATTCGAAATGGATCTATCTCTCCAAAGGTCCTTAGTTACCCCCTATAGTCGAAGGGATCTACCTCCCCGAAGGGCCTTCATCGCCCCATACATTTGAAGGGATCTATCTTCTGAAGGGTCTCAGTCACCCCGTACAGTTGAAGAGATCTATCTCCCCGAAGGGTCTCAGTCGCCCCATACACTCGAAGAGATCTACCTCCCCGTAGGGTCTCAGTCACGCCGTACACTCAAAGGGATTTATTTCCCCGAAGGGACTTAGTCACCCCGAATATTTGAAGGGATCTATCTCCCCGAAAGGCCTCAGTCGCCCCGTACACTTCCCGAAGGGCCTCATTCGTCCTGTACATTCGAAGGGATCTATCTCCCCGTAGGGACTCAGTTATCCTGTGCACTCGGAGAGATCTATCTCCCCGAAGGGTTTCAGTCACCCCATACACTGGAAGGGATCTATCTCCCGAAAGGGCCTCAGTCACACTGTACACTCGAAGGAACCTATCTCCCCAAAGGATCTCAGTCGCCCCATTTATTCGAAGGGATCTATCTCCCCGAAGGATCTCAGTTACCCCGTACATTCGAAGGGATCTATCTCCCTGAAGGGCCTTGGCCGCCCCGCCTAATGGAAGGAATCTGTCTCCCTGAGACTACTAAACCTAGGAATTCATTCGAAATCGCAAAAGGAATATCCCTAATCATCAGCACATGTTGAACAAAAGCAAATTTTTATTAAGAATCATTATGAGCCGATGAATATGAAGTTATAGGGGCCTTAAAAGTGCAGATATCAACTGAACTTGTTTCAACCTGGACATTGGCTGATCTTACGGGAGTTATACCTCCACCTGCTGTATTTTAGCCGCTTGCCTCACTAGTGGGGAGCAAAGCTCCCTCCAATCCCAACCGACGAATCATCTCCTCAGCACACCAAAGCTTTTCCATCAACTCACGCTGCGCATCTCTAGCAGAAGCGACATATTAGAACAGAGCTCTTTTGGATTCAAGGTCCCTCTTTTCTGCCAGCCAGAGAGACTCCTCATGCAATTGGGCCAATACCTCGACAGTGTGTAACCGTGCCTCAAGAGTCTTCTTTTCAGATTCCAACTGCTCACAATAGCTTCGTAGGCCCTTAACCTCCTCTTCGATCGATGAGACTTTGAACACCTCCATCTCTGTGCCCTTTTCTTTTCGACCACTAGAATCCTGAAAAGCCATATCTTGGGTGCTTAACCAGCAAACTTTCTCCTCTAAATGGCCAACATTCTGCTTCCTCCGTCATTCTTGAAACTCGGCGAGGGCCATCGTTTGCGAAAAAACAAAAGTTACTTATGATGAAAACAAAGAAAGGAGAGAATCTGCAAGATAGTACCATCAAACCAAGGGACTTAAGAGCCTTGTCAGCCTGCTCCATAGATATCTTGTGTAATTCCAGATCGCAATGATGAAAGTCAAGTCGATTGGTTATTCTTTTCGCCTCTGACAAATCTACATAACTATACTGTTTGTCTCCAGCGCTAATGGCTACCGTCCCTCTCTCTTTTGAGCTCTTGTTACCATGAAAAGAACAAATGTGAATAGAGGGAGGAATGACTGTTCCATCATATACCTTACGTTTTCCCTTACGGGAAGGCCACAAAGGATCGCACTTGATGAACTGGACAACCTTTGAACAAGCACTCTTGCCCCTCTCGATGCTTTGGTTTCCATATTGGCCGATGGATTTCTGATAGGCCCTTCCAAGGGCAAGGCCCCCTCATTCGCACCTGGTAGAACGTAATCAGTATTACCCGACTTTATCGGTTCACCTTCAAACCCCATGGATGGAACCGAAGAGGCGCATCCCCTTTTTTCATCACTTGCCTCATGATCGTCTTTCGACAGAGAATCAAGACGAACCAATTTCCTCCTCTTTGGTGAATGAAGTACTACCAATGGCAGGGCCTCAGATGATCCACTAGCCTCGGTGAAAGGATTCTTGAGGGGTGCGTCATTGTCAATTGTAACCTCCTTTAACACGGAGTCATCAACAAACCCAAAGATGTTCGTTAACTCTATAACTCTCCTGTCAATAAGTCTATACTTCTCTTCTCCCCTATCAACAGGCCTGCCCATGAAAGCATCTGATCATCTGTTAAAATATCAATCAAAATAACCCTTCGCGTGGAACAGCTGTAACTACCAATTGAACATATGAAACGAAAATGATAAGAAAGGTCTGAAGGCTGTAACCCGAGTGTAGGCCTTCCCTCAGCGCTAGGAAGCACTGGCATAAGATCATTATTCTAGAATTCCACAAAGAAATACTTATGTGCCCAATCACTGCTAGTAGGTCTTCCATAACAGAATCCCCAATTAGACTCCGGGCAAGTTTGTAGTCTATACCAATCTTGGACCAAACCCTTCCTTATACATCTCACCAGAGAAAAAGGTGCCGCTAGAATGTCGAAATCAAAATAGAACCCTAACAAAGAAACTACGACAACAATAAGACGCTAGGAGCCGAGAGTCTACAAGGTTAGAAATATATTCCATCGTTGCAATACTTTAGTAAATGAGCCAGTATATGGTACCTTTAAACCAAACTTCACCATTTGCTTGTATATCGGGACATAGCCCTTAGGAGCCTTATTCACCATATCTTCATTAGTAGCAGAGATTAGGGCATAGTCATCGCCTACTAGCATAGCAGTTTGGACCTCTTGAAGCTCCGATACCGACATGGTACTCCTGATGTTGTTAATGCCTTGAGCAACAGGACTCTTCATCATAACTTTCACATAAACTTTTCAACGTATGGAGAAAATTTCAAAGAAAGCATAAGTACGGAGCAATGAAAATGACAGACTTCGTCTCATGCAAGCCTTTATAATGATAGTTAAAAGTCGGTTTACAAAAGCCGAAGAGACACTCTTTACCTTAAAAGATCAGCACCTATTTCGAACAGCCACTACTCATGGCACCTTTCTCACAAAATGACACCATGTGTCGGAGGCAAATGATGGACCCACTTTTAGAAGGCCTTACTGTGTAAAGTGGGCCTCTCTTTCTTTTGATACCAATACACTCAAGCGAGAATGAGCCTGTGTCATCCCGATTCACTGAAGAGATTCATTTTCATGAATGTGCCTTAGTCACCCCAATTACTCAAATGGACTTGCCTCCTCGAAGGGCCTCAGTCGCCCCATCTAACCGAAGGGATCTATTGTTCAACTCGATTTACAAGGGGGATTGAACATCCTCATCCGATAGCTACCAAAGAGGCCGGACGCATCCGTCCCACTCGGCCACTAGTACCCAGTCGGTATTGCTTAACTAATTGAGTTCTCCACTTTGGCATGGAACATATCTTCTATATGCGAAAGGAAACCTAATAGATCTAATCGATAAAGGAAAGAATCTCCCCGTATAATTCAGTTATCTAAGTTGTCGCAACATCGAATCTTTTATAATCATAGATCTGAAATCCCCAGACGGATTCTTAAGGAAACTAGGGTTTTACAAAGCCCACAACGGCATGGATCTAAGAAAGACATTATATAATATCAATAGGGACATCAGTCTAGGAAAGTCCTCTAACCCTGCACAAGGCACGCAGAGTACAGAGGAAGATCCGTCTTCCCTCCTTTCTCGGTCTGTTTATCTTTTTCTTTTAAAAATCGCTTTTTCTGACTTGAGCATTAAAGCCTCCCTCGTCGGAGCACCCTCCGACAGTCTTTTGCAAGTCTCAAGCCTCACAACCAGCTATCCGATCGAATCCAAAAAGAGCCAGATCTATGGAGATGAAACCCACCTCCAACATGAATTAATTAATTCAGTATTGCTGATTACATATATATTATATATACAGGAAAATGGAAAAAAGTAGGAGTTAAATATACAATAAAAATTTATCAAAACATTGAGACGTTACATTTGAATTTGCTATCAGAGTGTAATAGATTTTAGAGTTTGCAAACAATCAATCCAACTTTATGAGGAGAGATAATATTCGGTATCTATGTAAAAGGTATTGCAATTATAAATTTCTGGATATGAAAATAGTCATGCAACACCTTTACACTAAAGGGTTCACGTCTTATTATAAGAATTTGATTTGTCATAGGAACCGGTTTTTTTTCGTAAATAAAAAGGTGAGGATGTTATTGTAATAAGGGAATATAGTGGTATCCCAATTATATGCAACTGAATCCCTACTAAATAATTGTTGTTGATATTATTGCTAATGAATTTGTTTCACCATGGGAAAGCATAAGATAGTCTTCTTCCGATATTTAATCAGGTAGGCCCTAGTGCCAGAGACAATAACTGTGATTGAGAGTCATATCTCGTCGATCAATTGATGGATGTGCTAAATGTTGTTGATAAACATTTGTATGATGGTTGCAAGAGGCATACCATGTTATAAATGATGATGAGATTGCTAAACATCATGGCAGAGCACAACTATTTGAGGATGCATTTAGTGCCATAGCAAATCTCATGGGTGAAGTGCTGTCGCAGACCCATCACTAATTTAAAGAAATTAGTTTGAAAGTTAGGACTTCCTATTTGGTGGATAGATGTGTGTAAGGAAGGTTATATGTTGTTTTAGAGAAATAATATAGGTTACAAAGTTGTAAATTTTGTGGTGCGTCAAGATATAAGCCTACGAAAAATCGTGAAGAACTAGTTTATAACAACTTATAGGCGATGAATAGTTTATTTTGGCACTTTTGAGATTTTCTGTGTTTTATGAAAAATTTAGAAGAAAGAGAGAAAAAATCAGGACATGAGAGATTTGTAGTAGTTTTATATTCCCTAGTGTACATCCACTCCCAAACTCCATATGAATTTTTCAATCCACTATTTTCTCCAAAATAGTACAAACAACTAGATCACATAGGTATTAGTTAAAACCTCACGAGCATTTCTTTCAAACACTCGCCACTAGCTTTCAATAGGTGCTAACAAACTCTAAAAATGTTTCAAACTATCGCTTTTAAGCCCAGATCAAAAGAACTTTTTTTATTTTTATTTTATAGAGATTACGAAAGTATAATAATAAACACAAGTATGAAGTTTTAACTTCCGATGTGATCACTAAAGCCCAAGAGAATTAAGTATAGAGGAATGAACTTAATGATCAAGTATAAACTTGTTCAATATTCTCAGAAAACTTCTCTAACATCATTCACTTCATGTGCAATATTTAAATATGTTCAAAGTAAGAGAACCAATGAGCTTCATTTAATGGCATTGATTGCTTCATCGATAGCTGATGAGGGTGGTTGGGCTTTATAAATTTTGTGACAACTTTTCCCTAAAGTAATTGTTACTCACAACATGTCGACTTATTTTTCTTGATGGGTCGACTTGTTCTTCAGTTTTCCTTATGCAATTTGACCTAATTTCCTATGGAGTCGCCTTATTTCATCTGTAGGTCGACTGTTCTTGTTGCTTCGGTCAACTTGGTCATCAATTTGACTAGTTTAAGTCAACTTGTATTAGGCCTGGATCGACTTTCTCTTTAATGAGTTGTCTTTAGATTTTTACTAAGTTGTCATTACTTAGTTAAAAATCCTTTCTAGGTCAACTTAACTCTATACTAGGTCGACTTCTAAATATTACTGAGTTGACTTTTCCTCTTCTTAGGTCAACTCAATGTGTTTCAGAGTTTAGATTTCTAAGAGCATGCTTGGTCATGCCGACTTAAGAATTTCTCATGTCGAATTCTAAATGTTACTGAGTCGACTTGTTCTCTTCTTAGGTCAATTCAATGTGTTTCAAAGTTTAGATTTCTAAGAGTGTGCTTAGTCAAGTTAACTTAAGAATTTTTCATGTCGACTTACAAATGTTATTGAGTCGACTTGTTCTCTTCCTATGTCACCTCAATATATTTCAAAAACTAGATTTCTGTGGTATGTTTTGTTTGGTTGACTTTTCTATGAGATGGGTCGACTTAATATTTGAAATCTAGGTTGACTTAGTAAATTCTTTGGTTGGCTCTTCAATCCTTACATAATATATGTGGGTTGACTTAGTTTAGGTCTATGTCGTGAAGTAAGTCGACTTGTTCTTTACCTAGGTCTCAAATTCATTTATAAGTTATGATTGAGTTGACTTGTCCTTCTCATAGGTCGACTTAAAATTTTACAGTATTGAGCTTTTAAGGCTTTTATTCCTCAGGTCGACTTAGTTTTCTATGTGAGTAGACTTGTGATATTACAGAGGCCATCTTCTAAGACTAGATTTCATCCAATTGACTTGTCAAACTATCTAGGTCAATTTGTTTAGCTTTGTACATAGATTATTGAAAGAATATGTTCTAACAACCTAGAAAGAGTGAATAAGTTGTTCGAGACTTTTTGGTTTTTTTGAAAATTTAAGAGTTGAATAACAGAGAAGAGAATAAAGAGAGAGAGGAAGAAGACTCGACACAAGATTTTACAGTGATTCCACTCTCCTTAGTATACGTCCACTCCCACAGTACATCTGAATTTTAAATCTACTATTTTGTTCTAAAAATAATACAACAACTAACTTGAACAAACACTAGTTAAACCTCACCAATTGTTTAACTCAAGCACTCACCACTAACTTAAATAGATGTTAGCAAACTTAACATGTCTTCTATGAGACAACTAAACTTTGACCAAGAAGACCCTTTCCTCTGGTTAATTACAAGTATGACATAGAAAAACAAGATTACAAGCTTGAACCTTAATGTTCTGATGTGATCTTGGCTACTTAAATAAATATGACTCGAGAAATGAAAAATATAGTGAAGATCTTTATACAATTAAGAGCAATAAATATTCCAAAAGTTGGTTGATCTTTAATTAATGTTGTATTTATAACCTCTTTTGATGATCTACCCATTGTAGAATATTTAATACATATTTGTAGCCATTGAGGGTAGTTAAGACTTCATTTATGGCTTGAAAAGCTTTTCTGAACAACTAACAATTATTCACAATGAGTCGACTTCCTCTTCTTTATGAGTCAACTGATGTTTGAATTTTTTTAGCTTCTGGCTAGGCTGAGTCGACTACCTTCATGTCATAAGTGGACTGCCTCTTGATTCTATTTAGAAATCTGAGCTCGAACTCTTTGTTATGTCAACATAAACTTTCATTGTGTCAATGTAACTCCTACATTGCTTGAACTTTGCTCGTTAGTGTTCTATGCAAGTCAACTTGCATTTTTTATGAGTCAACTACCTTTCAGTATTGCTTGAGTTTCCTGGCCTGTAGAGCTTGTTTGTGTCGATATAACTATTTCCTTATGTTGACATAAGTTTTTGATGTTTAGTCATTTTTTATCCAAACTTTGCATGAGTCCACTTGTATTTCTTTATGAGTTGACTTCCTCTTATCCTTGCTTATGTGCACATGCATCATGCAATGTACAAGATGGCTATCTGGTGTTGACTTAGTGCATTTTGGCTCAGGCTATATGGCATTTGGCTCGGTATAAGTAGGTTTCTCATGCTCTCAGTTATTGAAGTGTTCAGTGTCACATGCAAGGCCTATACAAGTTGATGATAGCAATAATTGTTATACATTTGAATTATATTATTTTATTTTTGCCTTTATTTATAAATTTTAAGATTGTTTTAAATCTTATTTTATGATATTGCACTAATTAAATTCATGGATTTTGATTTAGAAAATATTAGACTTATTTAAGAAAATTCAAACTGGACAAATGGCTGTTAGTATTTTAGACATAACTTTTTAGTCTGATATTCGATTGAGATAATTCATGTTAGGTTGGAAACAAAACTTCGAGGTCTACAAATCTTATGAAGACTCCAGAACCTAATTCAGGCAAGAAGATATCAAAAATTTGGAAAGAAATTGCTACAATATTGAAAATCAAGATAAGGATGAAGTTTCCAAATCTTGGAATAACAAGAAGATAATGTTTATCAAGAACAAGTCTCCAAATCAACCAAGTTTCCAAGAACTCAAGAATTCTTATTGATTTAAGGTTTTAATTCCATAAATAAGAGGCAAACCTCTAGAGCATTCATTCCTCCTCCCCGATAATTTTCTCCACACAAATTTTAGGGTTTTATTTTTATTTTTATTTTGTTTTTCTTTAGTATGTTTAGTTAATTTCTTTTATTCTTAGAACTCGATGAATTCTATTCTTTGATTAATAGAGTGGTATGAATTTATTTCTTTCTCTTAAATCCTTATTGTCACGATTATTGTTTAATAAGAGTTTATTGTTGATCTTAATGCTTCAAACGTATAAGTACCTACGTTTTGATGATTTGAAATCGAATGTATGCATGACCAATATAATTGTAGGAGATTAGTCCAATAAAATAAAATCTACATAGGGTTATGTGATCGACGAATGATTAATTCCGCATGTAGGGTTTTAGGAAAAACCTTAAATTACAGATATTTTATAGAAATTAATGCAATTCAATCTAATCAAAATTATATGACCATTAAGTTTGGTTAGTCGAATTAGAGATTTATTGCATGAATTTAATATAGAAAAAGCTACCATCATCAATGATGATTCTTTGGTCAATAAACTTAAGGGGATTGACAAGATTTAGCCATGTGAAAAGATTGAAAACAGATGAATTTGATATCCTAGAGTTTTTATTCATTGATTCAAGTTTTTTAATATTTTCTTGATTTTTAATATCTTTATTATTGTGATTTGATTTATCTAACTTAGATAAGGTAATTTATAGTTGGCTGTACAAAATATCCTTGTGGGAATGACAATTGCTTGCACTACACACAACACTCAATTAGGATATATTTGTCCAAAATCATGATATCAAAATTGCATATCAGTTGACTTAGGGTGTAGTATGAGTTGACTTCCTCTAATGTCCTATGAGCAATTTTTTATTATATACATGTTGTCTCGACATAACAAATATCTTGTGTTGACATAATTTTGTTTGTACTTAGAATTTTTCTAAGTCCTAGATTGTTGAGTCGACTTGGGTATATAGCAAGTTGACTAGTGTCTAAGTTGTGTCGACATAAACTTTCACTTATATTAACATAACTCTTGCGTGCCATAGTTATGTGATGTCCAATGCCATGGCATTTGTCATGGTCTATGCCTTGGCTCATGTTGTGGCATGGTGTGGCTTGTGTCATGCATGTGCCATGGTTCATGTCATGGCTTTGTGTGCCTCATGTCATGCATGTATCATGGCATATATTGTGGCAAATTATGGCTCATGCTAAGGCTTGTGTGGTGGCATGTGTCGTGACTTGTGTTGTGCTTATTTTTCTAAGTTCCCATAGTGTGAATCGACTTAGGGTAACATGTAAGTCAACTTGGCCTAGTTGCGTGACTTAGTTTCTAAGATTTGGTCTATGTCTTGACACGTGTTGTGGCTCAAGACATTACATGATTTAGCTCATGACCTTAATATCTTGTGCCCTATGACCTACCATATGTGTGCTAGTCGACTTATGGTTTATAACAGGTCAACTTGACCTGTCTATTGCATGTCCTATTTTTCATTTTGACTGTTAATGTTTTAAATATTCGACCATTACCACTTTGAGTTTTAGTTCTATTGCTCTATAGAATGAGTGAGTCGACTGGTCCTTTGAGGTGAGTCGACTTGAGTGGCTTACTGTCTAAGTTTAGTTTGCCTAAGGTGCATGGTGAGTCAACTTATATTCTTACCTGAGTCAACTGGCCTAACATTCTATCTAGACTTAAAGGTTTATCTAAACTTAGTGAGTTGACTTGTGCTTAAGGGTAAGTCAACTACTCTGGGTCTAAATTTCATATATGTGACTTTTACCATTCTAACCCTTCCTAATATTTTTCAAACCAATTTTTCATTAATCTAACTTAATATGCTCTTCATATACTCATTATAGCTCATCATTTACTTATCATCAAAACTTATTTTGCCAACAGTCTCCCTCTTTTATATGATAATAAAACTATCCTTAATGAAAGATTTGACTAAGTGTTCTAAGTGCATAAATACTACCCCTTTGTGTTTGTTTCTATGCTCTCAATGCTTCTCCTAAGTTTATGCACCCTTTTCCTA
Organism: Dillenia turbinata; assembly: GCA_037126225.1. Lineage (NCBI taxonomy): Eukaryota > Viridiplantae > Streptophyta > Magnoliopsida > Dilleniales > Dilleniaceae > Dillenia > Dillenia turbinata. The sequence goes on from JBAMMX010000010.1 coordinate 1,543,951, forward strand.
CTCATTTTAGTTATAATACCAATTAATTATTTGAATTCCAATTTTTATTCCAATTGTTCTCCCTATTTATCTCCCATTGTTTTTCTCCCCTATCTATTTCTCCCCCATTTGTCATCAACAAAAAGGTGAACCTAAGTGTGGAGATCTAAGTTGTAAGGGTGGTTTTAAGGAGTTATTGGAAATGTTGAGTAAAGACCTAAGCATACATGAAGTTTTAAGTTTAGTGCCTAGTGAATATGCAAAGGTGCAAGCATTGACATTGGCATAAAGTGTCACGCCCCGAACCGGAATCGTGAACAGCCGCCCGTTACCCTGGATGCCGGCTGTATTTTTACAGAAAATCGGACAGAACCTCCCCATAAATCAGAGGTCTCCCATGTACAAATAAACCTGTTTAATCATGTAAAATTTAAAATCATCCTGTAATTTAAAATAAAAGGGGCCATCCCGGCCTCACAACAACCCACCAACTATAGCAGACATCCAGGACAACGCCATGCTAAATAAACTATCAACAATCCTAACCATAGACCTCTACTATCATGACCAACTAGAGCATGAGTAGCCGCCACACCGAGCGGGCCTAAGTTTTTATACAATTTACAATAAGTTTTTATACAATTTACAATAATTTTTCCAAGTATCATTCAAACACGTACAATTGCCTCAATGCAAATGAAATATGAGAGTTTCGCAAATAAATATACATAAATTATATATTCATCCCAAATTAAGTACACGTCCAACAACGGACCTCAATAAGACCTCGCAAGGTCGAAAATAAAATACGTAATTCATCTTTCAAATTAAACTTAAGATCTCACCTTCCTGAACACCAAGTACACCCGAACTCTATAATCTGAAGTGTCGCTCCAGCACAACAATCCTATCTGAGGGAGGGAAAGAAGAGGGGTGAGTATCTATGGGAGGATACTCAGTGAGTGAGGAGATTAATCTCAAGTACTAATAGTGTAGGTGAACATTGGAGTGTCAAATAATATCATTCGTAACCAATGATTCAAATTTCGCAGTAAATCATGATATTTTCGAATAAAATGAACTCATTTAATCATTCACACGATATCATACATATATGCATCCATTTAAAATCAAGTAGATCATAGAGCAAGCCGAAAGGATCCTGGCAAAGGTCAACCATGACCTAGGACAAGCGCATTGGGGGTTTTATTATGCAAAGTGTTTCAAAAGTAGCTCTTTACCCTGACGTTGGCCGTGGGCTTAGCCCTTGCTTATCCAGATTTGTCAATAGGTCTCCGCCTGGTGCTAGACGGTGGCGTCACAAACGTCCTCCTCCAATGAGGGTTCAACCATTCGTGCCTACGAAATATATAAACTGGCTCGTCAATAGGTCACCGTCCGGTGCTAGACGGTGGCGTCACACACGTCCTTCCATGATGAGGGTTTAACTGTTCGTGCCTATGAACATATATACATGATGTTTGCGGATACCTCCTGCAGAAGTGTATCCGGGCAACCCGTGCCTTTACAAACGCCCTTCGTAGTTACGGAATCAATCAAATAATGCCATATCATCATATCATCTCAAGCTAGTAGGCATCCAACCTACATAGCCAAATCATCTGATCATATCCTCAAAACAATTCAAATCCGTGTGCCAATACAATTTCATCGAAATCATTTAATTTCAACAAACCAATGCAATGGTAGAATAGAAAACATTCTGTTTCTCAAATCTTTGCACAATTTCATTTCTTTTCAAACATGGATGCATAATCGTAGAAAATATAAGTACGACACTCCAATAATCACAAAACAGATTTGAATTTCAATTCCATACGTCGAGACAATGCATATCAAAAGCATGTTTTATTAAAAACACGATAAAATCAGGTTTCAATATTTCATGCAAGAGATTAGGGTTCCACTCACATTCTAGGGAGGGTAATCACTTCCTATTTCCACAATCAAACCAATTCGACTCCTCGAGTCTCCAAAAAGATCAACCTAACCAATCAAAGTCGGAAATATGCTTAAAGTAAATAAGTTTCCTACAAAATGGAAAAATCTTTGAAAAATCATACACTTTTCAATTCTAATCCGATTTCTTAAACCATATGTCATTTTAAAGGTATTGAAACCTATTTTCATATTACAGAAATTTTATTTTGATTTCCTATATGCAGGATAACTTAAAATGAAAAATACTGAATCAATCCTTAAACTTAAATCCCAATTTCTGACTATTTTTATGCATACTTCAAATTAAACTCTAAAAGAAACTATTCTAATCAAGTCAGCCTGATTATATCATCCGAAACAGCCCAATTCGTATATTTTACCTAAATAATTACATATAATATCCGATAACGTATATAAATCAAATCTAATATACATCCTATCATATGAAATACATTCTTACTCTAATTTAACCTAAATTTATCCTAAATGCATTCAATTAATTGAATCAATCAGAAATCCCTCACCTAGGGTTTTCTCGACTCGTAAATCTAGTCTCTGTTCGCCTTTCGGTTCAGTCTAAAACCTGTAACATTTCAAATTCGGAGCAAATGTTAGCAATTAACCCTAATTACTTAGAAAATTCAAAACCCTAGAACTAGGGTTAGGAATTGGTCCTCACCTGCGTAGAAGATGAGTGTAGACCTGGCCTAGGGTTTCGAAGTCTGCCGATTTGGGACTCTGCAAGAGTGGCAGAAGGCGCGTGAGCGTGCGAGCAGGGAAGGAGCGCTGTAGCCGCGCGCGCAGGAGCTGTCTCACGCGCAGGGGCTGGCGCGCGCGCTGGAGGTATCGCGCCCTGCACGGGCGCACAAGGTTGTCGCGTGTTGGCGCGCGCGCAGGAGGGGGCTGTGTTTGTACGCGGGAAATAGAAAGGGAAACAGAGAGAGAACAACGGAGAGTGCGAGTGAAATAGAGAGAGACTGAGAGGGACTGAGAGAGATCGAAACTGAGAGAGAGAAATAGAGATAGAGAGAAGGTGCGAAGTGGAGAGTGAAACAATGGGAGTTAGAGGGTGAGGGAGAGGTGTCGGCTGATGGTTGAAGGCGGAGGAGGGTGGTTCGCGGTGGAGGGAAGGCGGTGGCGATAGGAAAAACCGCGGGAGAGATCGCGAGAGGGGAATCGAGAGAGAGAGCAGAATCGCGAGGGATAGAGAGAGAAAGGGAGCAGAGATAGAGAGAATCGAGTGGGAGGTAGAGAGAGAACGGTGGCTGAGGCGGTGGCTGGTGGTGGTGATGACGGAACAAGGCGGAGACGAGCAGTGGAGGAATGGATGGAGGCGGCGGCGGTGGGTTTCGGTGAAGAAGATGAAGAGGCGGGTGAGGGTAGAGTGAGAAAGGAAAGAGAATTAGGGCTTTTAGCCCTAATTCGATTCTTTTTTTTTAATAATAATAATAATAATAATAATAATAATATTATTATTATTATTATTATTATTATTATTATTATTATATATTTATATGGATAGATTAGGAAATAAATAAATGAGGAAATAAATAATATAATAAATGAAAAGAAATATATATTTATATATATTTATATATACTTTATTATTCTATTTTAATAATTGAATATACCAAAGGTTTGAATTAAAACCCCAAAATCGAAATTCAATAAAATTAAATATTTTTCTCTATATATATAAATTGAGGATTATTTTATTAAATTTAGGAATGAGAGTACAAAAGTACGGCACCGCAGAGTCGGCGTTACATAAAGAGATAAAGTCATATGCATATAGATAAGCAAACATGTTCCAAACTATATAAAGGCTCAAGAACATAATACCATAACATTAAGGACAAGTTCATTCAAAGTGCAAACGCTTTTATTACAACCAAGTAAAGAAGAAATCAAAGAAAAAAAATGCTCAAAGGAGCAAAATACAGATTATCAAAGGAAAGAAAAACAAGACAAGTAGGTAAACATGTCACGTGGGATCTCTTGGACAAATGGCTCACTGAGGAGGAGGATCCCTAGAGCTAAACCAAGCATTTACTTTGTCTTCAACTTTGTGAATTTGCTTCTATATCCTGGAAAGTTCATTTTGCATTCCAAAAAGTTGATTTTGAACTTTATCATCCATGCTGTGCATGAAGTCCCAGAGCATTTCTAGTGTGATTGGTTGTGAGGATATTACATGAGTTCCAATATCTCCTTCATGAGTAGCAGCAAATACTGTTGGCTAAAATAGGTTGGAATTGGTGGATGAAGGCTGAGTCAGTTCTGCAGTGGGTCTAGAAGCATGATCACGTTCTCATCTTCTTTCTTACATTCTCTTCCTTCTCCTTTTCTCCATACTCCATCTATTAGCACCCATTTAGCCTTAAAAAGAGATGAGGGTCTGATGCTATATCTAGGATTTAACTCTATTCCAATTTCATTTGATATATCTATGTTGTAGAACCTCACAAAGTTTGCCATTTGTACTCTTTCTATTTGCTTTAATCCAGCAAAGTCTGTCCAAATATCTATGCATCTGGAAAGATGAATTCCTATCATACTATGACCTAAATTGCATGTTTCCTTAAGATATCTAAAGATCCATTTGATTACAGACAAGTGTGACTCCTTAGAACTAGATTAAAACCTAATACACGAGTATACACTATAGTGTATATCAAGTCTAGAGGCTGCTAAATACAACGAGAATCCTATCATATCCCTATATAGCTTTGAACACACAATCTTTCCATTCTCGTCTTTGTTCAGCTTGACTGTAATGTTCATTGGAGTTACATTTCCCTTAACCTCTCCCAATCCAAACTTTTTAATTAATTCCACAATGAACTTGGATTGGTTAATAAATATGCCCTTCTCTGTTTTCTTGATTTGTAATCCTAGAAAGTAGTTCAACTTTCCATCATACTCATGTCAAATTTACCATGTATAGCTTTTGCAAATTCATGGCAAAACTCATCATTTATGGCTCTAAACACTATGTCATCAACATAGATTTGTACAATTAACATCTCTTTGCCTTTCCTCTTGATGAACAAAGTTGTATCAACCTTGCATATCTCAAATTCATTCTCTATATGGAAGTTGTTAAGCCTCTCATATCAAGCTTTAAGAGACTACTTTAGACCATACAAAGCCTTAGATAGTTTGTACACATAGTATGGATGTTTTGGATGTTCAAAATCGAGAGGTTGCTCTACATATATAGTCTCATTGATTATACAATTCAAGAAAGCACTCTTGACATCCATTTGGTAAAATTTTAAGTACATACAGTAAGTAAAGACAAGTAACATCCTTATAGCTTCCAATCTCACTATAGGGGTTTAGGTTTCAACAAAATATATTCTTTCATCTTGAATATAGCCCTAAGCTACCAATCCTGACTTATTCCTAGTGATAATCTCATACTCATCTAGCTTATTTCTAATGATCCATTTTAACAGATTGGTTTCTAGGCTTAGGAACTAGATCCCAAATATCATTCTTTTCAAATTGATTCATCTCCTTTTACATTGCAAGATTCCAATTTTCATCTTCCAGTACTAATCAACATTCTTAGGCTCTATTTGTGATATGAATGCTACAAATTCACAATGATCTTTGAGGGACTAATTTAATCTTAACTCCAGATTCTAGATTTCTTATGACATTTTCCATATTCATACTTCTTACTACAGAAAACCTAATCTCTTGCTCCTAAGGGGTTTCATGATCATTCTTAATTTCTTGTTCTAGATCAAAAGGCTCTTCCTTTGCATCATCATGCTCTAATGGTTTTAGTTCCCTAATAGGCTCATTATCAAAACTCTTCATGCCCAAGGGATCATTTTCATCAAACTCTACATGAATTGATTCTTCTACTATCATAATTCTCTTTTTATATACCATATAGGCTTTACTACTGATTGAGTATCCTAAAAAGATTTTTTCATCATTTTTATCATCAAATTTCCCTAGGCACTCCTTTCCATTGTTTAGAATATACCACTTATATCCAAAATACATGGAAGTATGCTTAGCTTAGGTTCCTACCCTTATAAATTTCATACGAAGTCTTTTTGAGGATTGATTTTATTAAGGCTCTATTAAAGATGTAGCAGTCTATGTTCACAACTTCTACCCAAAAATATTTGGAGAGATTATGCTCATAGAGCATTGTCCTAGTCATCTCCTCTAATGTTCTATTTTTTCTCTCTACAACTCCATTTTTTGAGGTGTCCTAGGAGTTGAGAAGTTATGGTTTATGTTATTCTCTTTATAGAAGTCCTGAATTAGCTTATTTTTGAATTTCTTCCCATGATCACTCCTAATACTCTTTATTGTGCAACCTTTTTCATCTTGGACTTCCTTGCACAATTTGATAAAGACATTGTTTTCCTCCTCCTTCTTGGCCAGGAATAACATCTAAGTGTGTCTAGAGTAATCATCAATGATTATAAATCTATAGTGCTTTCTCCCTAGGCTCTGAGTTCTAGTTGATCCAAAGAGATTTATATGTAGCAACTCTAAGCGTCTATTAGTTGACATTATGTTTTTAGACTTGAAGGATGAACTAACATGTTTTCCCTTTATGTAAGCATCACATATTTTATCTTTTTCATATTTTAGTTTGTTGAGCCCTTTAACTATGTCTTTTTAGCTAGTTTTGAAATTAGATCCATGCTTGCATGACCCAACATTTTATACCATTACTAGGCATTGTCATGGTTCACTGCCATTAGACATGCCTCATCTATATGTTCTATGTTGTTTAGGTTGATTACATATATATGCCTTGTCTAGATTCTATGAATCTAACATCATTACTTATTTTATCTATCACCTTACAACATTTACAATCAAAGAATACAACATAGCCTTTGTTACATAGTTGGCTAATGCTAAGTAAATTATGCTTGGGAGACCTTTAACTAAAAGAACATGCTCAATGTGTGTAGGGAACTTACTTATATTGTTAATACCCATGATCTTGCTCTTTGAGTTGTTCTCGAACACCACTTTGCATCCCTTCTTTTTCTCTAGGTTGCTTAATCTTGTGACATCTCCAATCATATGTCTCGATCAGCCACTATCCAGGAAACAAGTGTTTCAGAGCCTTCAGCTTTGAGGCAAGTCTGTACAAGGAAGAGTTTAAATCTTTTCTACCCAAAACCTTTTTGAATTCAGTAATGTTAGTCATAATATAAGTCCAAGCTAATTCCTTTGGCATTCATTGCAGTGTTGTTCTTTTTGATATCCTACTTCTAAACAAGCATGCATTTATATTATGTCCTTTCCTATGGCAGAGAGTGCATTTTTAGTGTGTTATTGTTCTTTGAGTTCTGTTAAAACTAGTATGTCTTTTAAGCTTGCAATATTATGTTTTATGTCCTAATCTCATGCATGTGTGGCATCTAGTCTTAGGTTTAATGTTGCTAGAACTAGGTAAAAAAAAAAAAAGTTGTAGAGCTTCTTCTAGGTTATAACTAGATTATAGCCTAAGCCAGTCTTATCATACATAACACTTCGGACTCCTAGCATTAGATCTAACTTTTCTCGTCCCTGAGCAAATTTGTGTAGTAGGGAGCTAGGTCTCTTATTTTTATCTTTTTCTTCTTTCAGTTTATCTTCTAAAATTATTGTGTTGGGTACGTCCCTTTCCTTGCAATCATAAGTATTCTTTAAATCCTCTAATTCAATCTTGACCTTATTAGCCTCTTCTATCTTCTCGTTTAAATTAGCATGCAAGCTATTCTTTTCTACGTTTAAATTGTCATTATCTTTCTTTAATTTTTCATTTTTTGTTTTCAGATTATACTTCTAATCTTCAAATTCAGCTATCTTTTTCTTTGTAAGGAGTTCTTTTTGGTTATTTTCCTAAGGTTTCTAAGGAATTCTATTAATGCGTCATGAAGTTCATTTGTAGAAAGCTCATTATCTGAATCCAAAAAAAAAAAGAAATCAAAGGAGTTATAGAAGTAGGAAGTTACCTCATCATTCCTATTTTCCTCCAGTGCCATGAAGCAGATGTTGGCCTATTCAGGTTCAATTTCCTCCTTATCTCAGCTGCTATCCTTATCACTCTAGACTGCAAGGGCTTTCTTCTTTCCCTTCTTTTCTTTTTTACTACCTTCTTAAGTTGAGAGCGCTCAGATTTAATGTAGCTAACATCTTGCATTGGAAGCACCTCACTACTTCCTTCTTTTTTGATTTTTTTAACTCTTTCTTTCCTCTATTCCTCTTTCTCATCATGAATCTCTTGAACTTCTAGGTAAGTATAGCTATGCTCTGCTCATCTTCCTCTGGTTTGAGGTGTCCTCTCCACTATCTGCTTTGAGGGCTATGTATCTCCTCTCTCCTCCTTTCCTGCTTCCTTTGAATTTATCTTCCTTTTCATAGGTTGTCATGGAACCCACTAGCTGGTCCATTATAAGAGTCTCCAAATTCTTTGATTCTTCAATAACCATGACTTTAGTCTCCCAAGACTTAGGTATGCATCCTTTGTCTACTGTGTCTTCTTGGCTTAGTCCTTTTTCCTAATAGTCTAAGTTTGTCTATTATTATATTAAACCTTGTGATTATCTCCCTAGAAATTTCTCTTTCTTTAATTTTGAAGGTCTTGTATTCTTGTTTTAATATTCGGATCTTGTTCTTCCATACTTGATTCATGTTCTCATATGTTGCCTCTAGTCTTTCCCATATCTAGAGATGGAACTGGGCCAGTTCTGACCCGAAAACTGACCCAACTAGCACGTTTTAGCTCGGGCCGATAACTGACTTGGGTGAATAGTAACCTGAAATAGGACCAGCCCACTATAGTAATCGGGCCCATCTGATTCAATATAATCTGATACCAGGAACCGGTCAGACAGGGGCCCAGAACTAGCCCAACCAGTTCCAATGTTCACTGGAACTGGCCTGACCTAACCGGTTCCTAGGGCTACTTCAATTTTTTGTATGTTTCTAATTTTACCCCTTTCAACAATTATAAAATGGCTAACTGAAGGGTATTTTGGTCCATAAGGTGAAAAAATTTCTTATAAATAGGTCATAACTCATTTCCAAATTCCACATAACAAAATCTTATATTCTCTCTCACAATCTTCTTTTCTCTATTACGCTGTCTTAAAATATCTACATAACAATTCATTTCCAATTTCGTACAATTCTCTCTACGTATAATATTTTCTTCTCTCTCTCACATTTAACACATTTTCACAATCTCTTACTAATCACACCACCTATAATATTGCTCAAGATTTGGCAATATTTCAAAATTGAAAACTCAAATTTTCAAGTTTTGGTGATAAATAACCGTGATCTCCACCAAATCGATAATATTTTATTTTTTCAACTTTACTTTTTATATATATTTAATTCATTAGCATTAATTTTTTTACATATTTAAACTTAATTTAACAAAAAAATGATCAAAATACATTATTCACTATCTTCCCAACAATCTCCTCTCCCCTCATTTTCATTTTTCCAAGAGAGCATTTTGGAACACATAGATATTAATATTGGTTTTAAAGAAAATAAATCTAGTAATGTACAATCTAATATAACATACACTAAAAAAATGATTTTAATGTATGTATTATTTTGCTAAAAAATACTAGGAGAAAATGGCAACTTGTAAAATTTATCAAAAAATATAAATTTTGAAGGGTTGGAGAGTAGGGACATATAAAAGACACATATGAAGAGATCACATGGATAAATTATCTCAAATTGGGTAAATACAAATTGCCACTGGAGAGAAATGTCACAGGTACATTTAGATATAATATAGAGGTAAAAATAATTAGACAAATATAATGGATATCATGTAAAGAGTTACCGCTTAGTATAGTTGAATGTGAAGTTTTTTAGGAAAATATTCAAAAATACTTACAACCAAGTTACAAAAAATGTAATAGAAAAACGGGTAAGAGAAGATCACTAAACCGATTTCAAATGTTGAAAGATGGTTTAGTCGCAAATTTTATGAGGACTAATTGTAAATTTTCAATATTTCAAATACTTGGAAAAATGAACATAAAAATGAACATTTTATTATAATAACATGTCATTGAATTAATAATTCATAGAATTTAGAAAAAAAATTTAACTTTTCAACATTGAAAACTCCCTCATTCTAGTATTCACATAGTTATAGTAATTACGAATGTTTGCTATGAATATAGTATTAGTGATAAAATTTTTACTTTGCTTTTTGATAATATGTTGGTCAATACTAATGTCGTTAAAATTTTAAAAAATACTTTAAAGACAATATTGGATAGAACTTTTTTTTCATAATAAGTATGCATGTCATATTTTAAATTTATGTGTTAAAAATGGTTTAGAAGTAGCGGAACTAATTTTACAACACATTCATAATTTAATTTTCAAATTAGAAATTTTTAGACAAAAACGTAAGAAATGAGACAATTATGTAATTTACATAATATAAAAATTTAAACGATATAAATAAAAATATGACACTAAATGAAATTCAACTTATAATATGTTACAATGTGTAATTCTTTTTAGAAATATCTTAATTGAATTTGTTAATTCTAATTATGAATATGGATTTATTGATAATATTGTTTTTGATTTTGCAAATATACTAATTCAATTATTGGAATTTTTTATACATGTATAAATTTATTTTTCAGAGTTTACTATCCAACATCTCATCTAATGTTATCTAGTCTTTGTAAAATTTGTTTTGTATTTAATCAAATTGAAAATAAAGATATGTTTAATGATATTGTTTAACTAATGAATTTTTTTTTAAAAAAATATTATGAAAAAATTCATATTTTGAATTTGATAGCAAGTGCTTTAGTTCCACATGTAAAACTTGAAGGTGTTGAAACTCTAATAGATTGTTTTGTTGATAGTTTTCCAATAGAATTATATATTAGTGCACATCATTTAAAACAAAAAATATCTCATACTTTACAAATCATGTTTATATTAAACGAAAAGAAACATAATAATATAGATAGTAGTGATATAGGTGTAGTAGTAGTTCAGTAACTCGTTCATCTTCATTTTCATTTAATGCTTTACATATATTAGGAAAAAAATAAAAAAATTCCTTATTGTTACTAAATGAATTGATTTTATATTGACAAACATATAGGTTAGAAGGTTGTGATGATATTGATCATTTTCATATATTAGGTTGGTGGAGAAATAATACAACTTATTACCTAATTTTGGCCAAAACGGTAAAAAAATATACTAACCCCTTTGGTGTCTACAGTACCATTAGAAAATATTTTTAATGTAGGTGGTCGAGTTTTAACAAAAAAGGCGTACAACAAATTTGACAAACGATACTTTAGAAATGTCGATTTGTATTAAAAATTAGAAGGATACCAAAAAATTGAGGCAAGGCATAGACAATAGCTCAAATACGGAGTATGAAGAAGAAAAATAAATTTTTAGTGTAGAGGAAAATTATGTTATAAAAAAATCAACCTTATATAAATAAAAAATATAACAATATTGAATTAGTGGATTTGAAAATAATTGAAGAGTTAGATAGTGGATATACATAAAATTTGGTAAAACTACTCTAAAAATTTTATGTCTCTAATTTTTTCTTTATCTATTTATTTATTGATTTCAAAAAAAGTGAGTTTAAAAAAAAATAAAAAAAGAAAGAGAGTTAAAAAAAAGTTTTTTAAAAAAAAAAGCAAAGAGAGATTTAAAAAAAAAAAAAAACCCAAAGAGAGATTGAAAAAAACTATGAAACGGTCTAGCTAGGCCCGGCAAGGCGAGCCTAATTCATTGGTCCGAGCAGGTTCCAAGTAATTTTTTTTGAATCGGCCCAACCCAACCTTGGAAAGTCTCGGAACCGCGGTTGAATCAGCCTGTGGTTCCTGGGCCCATCCAGGAACCAAACTAGAACCGGCCCAGCTCGGACAGATCCCACCTCGACCCATATCTCTTTTGCTATAATGCAAGAAGAGATCATGTTGTGTTCATTTAAGCTAAGGCGAGGTAAGGCGGGTTCTTAAATTTACAATTGGCTCTGTATGCCTTCTTCTCCTTCAGAATCATATTTTTCATTTTGACGAGAACCCTTACTCCATCAATTTCCTCTATTGGGAATTCAATTCCCTCTTCGATAATCTCCCATGTAATTTCATCCTAAGTAATTATGAAATTCCTCATCCTCTGTTTCCAGTAGCTATAGTTGTTACCGTTGAAGAATAAGGCTTTGTTTGTGGAGCAGGCTTCGAAAGAAACGCTATCGCCATTTAGTACCATGTCGGATCTTTTCTTTTGAGGGTGTTTGTAACACCAACTCTCGGTATATGATGTACTCTCCTCATATTCATATATAAGATATTGCATCCATTTGAGACACATGATTCAAAATTTCTAAAACTATGCCATTAAAATCACTTAAACTGAAAATTCCATCGATAAGCCGAAAATTTTTTCAAAAAATACCAGCAAGCCTAAAATCACTGAAAATGGCTAACAAAAGCCAAAACACTTAAGTATAAGTATAAAGAAGTGAATTTGAAAATAAAAAAAAAATAAATCGCATAGGATCAAATTTATAATTTTGGAAAGTTTAGGGATTAAAATGCAAATATGAGAACTTGAGGGACTAAGTTGCAAAACCATCAATTGAATAACAATTGGAGATCAACCATTGGCTAAGAGCACACATAGTGGCCACCTAAGCTCATTCCACCAAGGAGAAACCTTGTTGGTTGAAAAATCCTTGTATGAATTCTCATTGGTTGGTCAAAAATCCCTTTCTTTGTACTTAAATTCGTCATGAACAAATTTGACATGAAGGAGGTGCATGAAGGTAGTTTGTAAGCAATCTTGCATGGGAGAAAGACTTAGGACAAGTGTAGAGTAAAGATCTTGTATGGAAATGAATCAATGGTCAAAATTTTTGCTAGGTTTGCATAAATGAGTTGTTTCAAGTATTGGACCTCATTTTCTTCTCAACATTCACCCTCTTGGCCATGAGTTCTAGTGTAGGAAGTGAGAATTTCTTGTGTTCATCCAAGCACTTGAGGTGTTGAAGAGGTAAGGAAAATTTTTGATTGATAGGATTTTAATTGTTTAGATAGTATTTGTATGATGTAGAGGTTTTTATATTAATGTATATGTGTTTGCAAGATGTGGTAATCAAGTGCTAAAGGATAGTGTTGATGATGAATATTTGGATGTCAAGATCTTATTAAAGAGGTAATACATTTTTCTTTGAGTATACATTGGATTAAATTGATTCTATGAAGTAAGTTTGTTCAAGTAAGCTAGCATGGTTAGCAAGCTATAGTAATTCTACGATATCTTATTCTGTGATGATTGAAATTTTGATTGGTTTGTTTTTGGTAAAACTAGACTCCCTAATCTTTAAAATGAGATATGGTGCAAATTTTTTCATTAAGAAATGAAATTATGGGGAGTTTTAGAAGAAACAATAAAAAAATCGATGTTCTATTCATGGTCCTGTGCACGACTAGTAATTTTATTTAAATATTAAAATGAACTCTGGACAAAATTAGGAAAAACTCTAAACATAAAACTTTTAGATCTCTGTCTTATCTTTAAAATGAGATAAAATTCACTTGAATTGAATTAGTATATTGGAAGTTATGGTATTTTTACTCAAACTGTGCAAAGCATAATTTAGAATTGGAACTGAGATAGAAATGAAATTTTATAAAATTCTACACTTATAATTAAAGGAAATACTAAACATAAAAGTTGTAGGATTGTATCTTATCTTTTAGTAAAACTTAGAATCATGTAAATTTGAGATGTATATGCTGAGATATGGATTTGCTACCAAAACTGTGCAAATTTAGTTATATAAGTATGAACTGTATTGAAGATAGATTTTTATAAATTCGTGCAATGAGAATTTGGAGATCAGTTGAACATGAAAAATATAGATATTTATCTTAGCTTTAATTAGCAATTTGAATCCAATTTAAATAGAGAAAATTATCACGAATTTACTAAAACTGCTGAGAGGAAAATTGTGAAATTTGAAATTATTTTGCCAAGTGGAATTTAGGAGTTTACTATAGATATATAAGTGACCTGGTTTTATATTATATTTAAGTAGGAAATAAAGACTAGTTTATTTATGATGAGAATTAAGCCCTAACGAGGGAACGTCCGTGGAGACACATAGAGTATACATAAGAACGTATACATTTCATAGTTCGACGATGCGATGTTGTCAAAATGATTAAATTAATGAATTATACTTATTATTATCTTAGGCATAGAGCCACAGTTGTACGAAGGGTAACTCATTCATGAAATGAGGAGATTTAGGGGAAGTGTCGTATCCTCCCAGTGGATTTTACTGTTGCCATGTAATTAATAAGTAAAATCATGTTTTATCGTTTTTCGAAATATGATTCGTGAAATGATTTGTAAAATGGTTTTGTTAAATGTTGGTAACATACTTTGTGATAAATAAAGTGTCCCAAAATTTTAAAATATGCATCCATTAATTTTGATGAAAAACATATGTACCATGTTTTAATTCATGAAATGTATTTTGATGATACATGTTATAATATATTATATCGAATTTTTATGATTCTCCTCGACATGTATGGCACAGTTGGTTTATTAATGATTTTGATGCGAGACTATGTACTCAGGAATTAGTACCTAAATTCCCTTGATCGTAGATCGGGGATAGTACTTATAGCCGTGATACTATGATATGATAGGCGTCGTCCCGCGCAGACTTGCCTCGTATGCTATAGCAGACCCGTCTCATTATATAGACTGTCGCATGATTGTGATATCATCGAGATGCAGACACTCCACATGGTTAGGTGGCGTGTATACAATACTAGATTTTCGGACTATCCAAGTTGAACCGAAAGGAGAGGACTGAATGACTTTTCAGTTTAGCACTTGGGGAGGCCCGACACCAACGCCAAGGTGGGGTTGCTTTTTTGTTTACATACAAAAACCCCTTAGTGGCTCATCATTGGTCGAGGTAAACCTTTGCCGAGAACATGATTTGGCATGATCCTATGATTTATGACATGAGAATTTTGGATGCACATGTTTTGATTGGATGGTAAACTGTGTTGAAATTTCTATGATTTTGATAATATGTCGGGTATGGATATATATATATATATATATATATATATATATATATATGACTTTGACACTCTATCCTCACCTCACTTATTTTTTATATGTCACCGATTTCTCACTCACTGAGTATTTGATTATACTCATCCTTCAATATCTTTAAATCTCTATAGAGTTAGTCATTGGGGAGACACGTTGACTTATTTCGACGTACGTAGAATCGGAGACCGCTTATAGTAATTACCTTCCTCTGTATTTTGAGGTTATTAGATTGATCATATGGGTTGACTGTATATAGTAATGGAACTCTCGGTTGAAATTCATATTTGTGCTGATTAAGTACTTTGCATATATATGAGAACTTTATATTTATTACTTTGAGTTGAAAAATGACCTGGGAAAATGATTTTGACAATATAAGTGACTGTTTTATGATTAGCCTTGCATTGCCTTGGGATACGTGATACGGTTGGGCCAGTATCCAAGGAACGGGCGATGTTCACGACTTCTAGATCGTGGATCGGGGCATGACAGTGTTACTCCTTTTCTCCAAAAGATCCACTCTAATACCAATTGAAAGACTATATTCTAACAATCTAGAGGGAGTGAGTAGGTTGTTTGATACTTTTTGATTTTTTTGGGAATTTATGAGTTAAAGAACAGAGAAGAGAATAGAGAGAGATAAAGACTCGGGACAGGATTTTATAGTGGTTCTACCTTTTTTAGTTTATGTCCACTCCCAAACTATATATGGATTTTAAATCCACTATTTTGTTCCAAAAATGGTACAACAGCTAGCTTAAACAAGTGCTAATTAAATCTCACGAAGTGTTTAACTCAAACACTCACCACTAGCTTAAATAGGTGCTAGCAAACCTAATTTGTCTTCTCCGAGGTAACTAAACCTTGAACAAGAAGACCCTTTCTTCTGGTCAATTACAAGTATGAGAGAGAAAAACAAGATCACAAGCTTGAACCTTAGAGTGAAGATCTTTGTACAATTAAGAGCAATAAATGTTCCAAAAGTTGTTTGATCTTCAACGAATGTTGTATTTATAGTCTCTCTTGATGATTTAGCCATTATAGAACATTTAATTCACATTTGTAGCCGTTGAGGGTGGTTGAGACTTCATTTATGGCTCAAATAGTTTTTATAAACAACTAGTCGTTACTCACAGTGAGTTGACTGCGTCTTCGTCATGAGTAAACTAATATTTGAATTTCTTTAACTTTTGGCTAGGATGAGTTGATTGCCTTCATGTCATGAGTTTATTGCTTCCTTTATTGCTTGAACTTTGCTTATCAGTACACTGTGCAAGTAAATTTGCATTCTTCATAAGTCAACTATCTTTCAGTACTGCTTAAGTTTGCTAGCCCTTGAAGCTTGTTTATGTCAACTAACTATTTTCTTGTGTTGACATAAGCTTTTGATACGTATTTATTTTTGCTCCAAGCTTTGCGTGACTCGACTTAGACTTCTTTGTGAGTCGATTTCCACCTATCCCTACTTATGTGTACATGCATCATGCAATGTGCAGGATAGCTGACAAAATGTCTAGTGTCGGCTTAGTGCATTTTGGCTTAGACTATATGGCATTTGGTTTGGTGCAAGTAGTGGAGTGTTTAGCGTCACATGCATGACCTATACAAGTTGACTTGGAGTGTAGTATGAGTTGACTTCCTCTAGTGTCATATAGGCGATTCTTTATCTTGTACATGTTGTGTCGACATAGCAAATATCTTGTGTCGACATAACTTTGTTCCTATTTAGAATTTTTTTAAATCTTAGAAGGGTAAGTCGACTTGGGTATATAGCAAGTGGACTGATGCCTAAGTTGTGTTGACATAAACTTTGTCTTATGTTGACATAACTATTGTGTGCCTTGCTCTATGTGATACCCAGTGCCATGGCATGTGTCATGGTCTGTGCCTTGGCTCATATTGTGGCGTGATGTGGCTCCTGTCATGCATGAGCCATGGCATATGTCGTGGCTTGTGCTATGGCCTATGCCATGGCTTATGTTGTGCTTATTTTTCTAAATCCTCATGTATGAGTTGACTTGGGGTAACATGTAAATTGATTTAGCTTAATTGTATGACTTACTTTCTAAGGTTTGGCCTATGTCTTGACACGTACTATGGCTAAAGGCATTATATCTTGTGGCTTATGACATGTCCTAATATCTTATACCCTATGGCCTAGCATATGTGTGCTAATTGACTTATGGTTTATAACAGGTCGACTTGATATGTGCATTGCATGTCCTATTTGTCATTTTGACTGTTAATGTTTTTAATGTTCGACCATTGCTACTTTGAATTATAGTTCTATTACTCCACAGAATGAGTGAGCCGACTGGTCCTTTGGGGTAAGTCAACTTGAGTGAGTCGACTTGAATTCTATTGCACTAACCAATCTTTCATTAATCTAATTTATTATGCTCATCATAGCTCATCATTTGCTCATCGTCAAAACTCATTTTGTCAACAATTATTTTCAAATTTCTCAATCATAGGTCGACTTGGTAACAAAATTGGATGGACCCAAAGTCTTATTGAGTTGACTTGTATTATAAACAAGTCATCTTCTTTCCTCGTAGCTCATCATTTGCTCATCATCAAAACTCATTTTGTCAACCATTATTTTCAAATTTCTCAATCCTAGGTCGACTTGGTCACAAAATTGGATGGGCCCAAAGTCTTATTGAGTTGACTTGTATTATAAACAGGTTACCTTCTTTCCTTAAGTTTAAGACAGGTCTATAATGCAAGTCGACTTACTTTTATAATTATTAGTTCTAACAATTTTTCTGATCTTCCAAATTCTTATTTCATTAATTCTAATATTTTCTATTAATATTTGATTATTATTAAAATACATTTTATTCAACAATCTCTCCCTTTTTATGATGACAAAACCTACTTAGAATTTAGAATATATTCCCCCTTAATTTATGCTTACTTTTTCTAAACAATTTAGAATATATTCCCTCTCAATTTATGCTTACTTTTTCTAAACATTTAACCACAGACATATACATGTCATTGACTCTATGTTTACTTTTTCTAAACATTCAACCACAGGCATATACATGCCATAGACTATATGCCTACTTCTTCTAAACATTCAACCACAAACATATACAAGCTATTGATCTCCCCCATTTTCTCCACCTTTTTGTCATCAACAAAAGAGGGATCAAGGCTGAACCCTAAACAATTTATATCATTTGAATTTCAAATTAAACAAACTTGATAGACTATTAAACATAATGTTCAAAAAACATTTCATTACCTAAGAAACAAACATTCATTCTAGGTAGTACTTGTAAGAAAAACATTCATTCATTTAAACATAATGTTCAGCAAATGATGACATCAAAGGATATCAAAAAATAAAAAAAAATAAAAAAAAAATCAAACTAGACTAAGAAAAATGACACTGTGGGTTTTAATATTAGCAGCTCAGATAGAAGAGAAATGGCAGGAAACGAAGGTAAGGTGCTCAAGATGTGCCAAAGGATCTAGAATGAATATGATCTTTTCCTCTAACTAGGGCTTCAATCCTAAGCATATGCTATCTCATTTTAGAATTCTAAGCCTCTCGTTGTTGGAGATGGCCTTACATTTGAGAATTTTGGTCCACAATTCTGGTCAACTACCCTTGCATCTGAACAAAGTGTCCCACATCATATCCAATGTTACCCCAGAAGAAGAAGAAGAAGAAGAAAATACACCGCTTGTAGGGATAATCTGGAGAGTCTCTTTCCTTTGGGCTTCCCTTTGCTCACTTTGTCTTGCTTTTTCTTCCTCTCTTCTTTCCTTAGCCACTGCTGGCCTAGCCACCCTCTCATTTTTCCTAATCCAAACTCCATCCCTACGTTTCCATTTGGCCTTGGTGAGAGAGGAGCCCCAATTCCATTCTTAAACAACTTAATTTCCATTTCTTTCCTTATCTCTACTCCATTTGCTGCTAGAATGTCAGTAATCATTGAGGGGCATGTGAGATTACACACTGAGGATTTCAAAACTTCAATCATTGTGTAGGGAACTATGAAATGTAGCCTCAAATTTTTTTTTTTTTTTTTTTGTATAATACAAGCCATAATCCAAAAGTCTTCCTAAGTGATACTGGTGTGATTTTCTCCTCGAGGCCTCAGTACATGTGTTACCAAGAAATGTAAGATTCTCTCATGTACATCCAATGTAGTAGTATTGGTGTTCACCTCTACCAAATTTGGATCTTTAAACACTATCCTTGCACAGTATAAGTATCCCATCGCCATATATTTTTCACATTTAATATGGGGTAAACAATTCATACCATTTTGTTGACAAATAGTTTTGGGCAATATAATAATCTCTTTGCCCTTAGCATATGTCCTAAATGTACATGATTCCAGGCTTTTATCAAATGTATAATGTGTCCCCAAAATACGATCATCCACATCATCAATCATTCTTAGGTTATTATTGATAGTGATATTTTTATGCATTTGAATTATTTTATTTTATTTTATTTCAGGCTTTATTTATGAATTTTAGAACTACTTTTAGATTTTATTTCGTGATGTTATACTGATTATTTTTGTGGGTTTTATTTTAGGATTATTGGGTTTATTTAAGGATATTGGACTGCAGAGATAGCTATTAGTATTTTAGATATAATTTTTTGCATTGATATTCGATTGACTTGATTCTTATTGGATTGGAAAGAAGACTTCAAGGCCTATAAATCTTATGAAGACCTTAGAGACTGGGTCAGACAAAAAAATATCCAAAATTTGATTCGATAGTGCTGGAAATAAAGGCCGATAAATTCTGTTCTTTTATTAGTAATATGGTTTGATTCGTTTTTTTCTCTTAAATCTTTATTGGAATGTTCTTTCTTTGACGAGATTTTATTATTGGACTTAATACTTCATTCATGAAGGGCCCTATGATGTATGAAATCGAGAGAAGATTGCATGAAATCTGATCAATACAAGAAAATCCTTATAGGGTTACGAGATCGACGGATAATTAACTCTGTGTGTGGGGATCTTAGGGGAAACCCTAGATTATAGATATTCCATATATCTTAATATAGTTCAGCCTAATCAAGATTGCATGACCATTGGATTTTAGTTAGTCGAATTAGGGTTTCATTGCATGACCATTGGATGAATCTAATTTAGAAAAATCTACCATCATCAAGAATAAATTTTTAGTTAATAAACTTTAAGGGATTTGAAAGAATTCGACCGTGGGAAAAAATTGGAGACAAATGAAATCGATATTTTAAGGTTTTCATTCATCGTCTTTCTATGTTTGATATTTTCGCTGTTTTTTAATTTCCATACTATCTTGATTCGTTCTATTCAATTTAGATAGGGTATTTCATAATTGGTAATATATAATATTCTCATGGGAATGACACTTGCTTCGCACTAAACACAACATTCGACTAGGGTATACTTACTCAAAATCGTGATACACCTAAATCGCGTAACAAGTTTTTGACACCATTGTCGGGAATATTCATGCATATCAATAAAAATCATCTTATTTGAGATTGATCATTATTTTTTTTTATTTCTTGTCTCTTTCTTGTTTTTGGTAAATAAGGTATATAAATTTTAGGGTTTTTCATATATTTCTTGATTCTTCCATATAAAATTAGGTTTTTTGGGGTTTTTTTTTTTTTTTTACTCTTTGAAAACAGGTTCAGGAATTAGGGTAAGTGATCACTTGTTTCAAAGGATTTAAGTCTGTTAAACAAAACCCATCGCTTTAGCTATGGGCACGACCCTATTTTCATCAAATTCCATCATTTTCATAGAATTTTTTACTTTTTTTTATTTTTTCGTGATTTTTAGGATTTTTTGATTGTCTTCTTAGGTGTCTTTTTATATTATTTTGTTGTGTTTTTGTGATTTATACATTTATCTAGATATTATAGATTTTCTTGAGTGGTTATTACAATCGGTTTTGAACTTTGAATTTTATACTCTTTTTTTGATGTTCGTACAGTGCATGTTGCGATTCAAGAGTCTTGACTTAGCTGATTTTGATCCTGAGATTGAGAGAACTTTACGAACAATTCATAGACAAGTTAGGGAAGTCAAGGAAGAAGAAGCAATGGCTCATGAAAATAGAGTAATAAGGAAGTATTCGATACCTAGATTTCAAGACATTCAAACTAGCATTGTGTGACCCACTGTGGAGGCAAACAATTTCGAGTTCAGGCCGTGTTTCATTGGGATGGTACAAGTAGATCAGTTTGGTGGTGAAACATTTGAGGATTCAAACAGTCACTTAAAAAATTTTTTGGAGATCAGTAACACTATTAAGCTAAATGGAGTTAGCCCCGATGCCATCAAGTTAAGGTTATTTCATTTCTTTCTTAAGGGAAAGGCGAAAATATGGCTAAACTCTTTTCCTGTTAATCATTTCACAACTTGGAAAATTCTTTCTCAGGCATTTTTAGCTAAATATTTATCACCTGATAAGATAGCTAAACTGCATAATGACATTACTAGTTTTAGGTAATCTGAGGGTGAGTCTCTGTATAATGTTTGGAAACGGTTTAAGGATTTGATTAGAAGGTATCCACATCATGGTATTCCTAACTGGTTGATTTTGTAAACATTTTATGGTGGTCTTTTAAATTTTATGAAAATTACCATTAATGCTGTGGCTGGAAATGCATTCATGAATAAGTCATATGATGAGACATATGCATTACTAGATTATGTTCATTACCACATTATGTGTATTACTAGCTTTAAGCAATCTAAGGGTGAGTCTTTATATAATGTTTGAAAATGATTTAAGAATTTGATTAGAAGGTGCCCACATCATAGTATTCCTGACTGATTGATTTTGAGTCGAGAACTTAAAATAGTGAAAAGTCACTCAATTTAAAATTTATTATTAAATTCTTTTTAAATTAGATTTTGTCATGACTTAATTACTACAACTTTATTACTACTTGTTAGTATGCATAATTGCAAATAACAATTAAATAAAATAGATAACACACATCTCAAAATTCTTCATCTATTCATAATATATGTTTATTATCCAAATTAAATGAAATTACATATAAATTAAATTAAAGAAATATATAGAATATATTTATATCGTGTGATATTAAATACAACAACAGTTGAATAGTGTTGAATAATTTTATTAATTAATTAATTAATACACTATCTTTAAAGTAAAAATGAACATCGAGATTGAAATTATTATTAATGTTGTCATTCGTTTATTTTGAAATTTATATAAAATTATATAATGTGAATAAATAATATGAATTCTTCCCTTTTTCTTTGAAATTTTATTGGTTCATATAATATTGATGATAAGATATTTAGTTTAAATATTACTCCTATTTATCTAATTTATTATATCAAAATCAGTAATAGAAGTGGCAATTGTAGTGTCAATATTAGATTAAATGTATATATAGTAGTCGTATATATTAATAATAAAATAGTAATTTATAATAAAATAGTAATTATACTTAAAAAAGTACTAATATACTAATATTGAACAAGATTATATAATAAAATAGTAATATATTGGCAGTAGTAATATATAGTAATAGATAATAATACATTGACACTTTAACAAATATAACCAAGAGTAATATATGAAAGATGATAAATGCAGCACTATACAAAATGAGAACCTTTTGATTTGATTATTCTAGATTGCATTGAGATTGCTTTTATTGTTAATCTTGTTTTCTCTGAATACTACTTTGATACTTCTCTTCTGATGATATTATTAACTTTTTTGAAAACTGAAAACTTTAATTATAGTTGGCCAATTTATTTGCGGAAAACAAAAGAGGGTATTTGCTTACAGAACTATTACTTCAGGATTTGGGAACTCAAAGAGTCTGCAAAACCTTTCAATGCAACTCAGGAAGTGTTGTAACCATCCATACTTGTTTGTGGGTGAGTACAATATTTGGAACAAAGGTTGATCTTGTCATGGGCATCAGGGAAATTTTAACTGCTTGATCGTTTACTCCCCAAACTTCATAGGGCAGGGCATAGGGTCCTGCTTTTCTCACAGATGAACCGTCTTATGGATATTCTCAAAATTTATCTTTGGCTTCATGATTTTAAATATGTTAGATTGGATAGCTCAACAAAAACCGGGGAAAGGGGTGTGCTGTTAAAGAAGTTCAATGCTCCCGACTCTCCTTACTTTATGTCTCTTTTAAGCACTCGTGCTGGAGGTCTGGGTCTAAACTTACAAACAATCGACACTATGATAATATTTGACAGTGACTGGAACCCTCAAATGGACCAGCAGGCAGAGGACAGAGCCCACCGTATAGGGCAAATAAAGGGAGTTAGGGTGTTTGTCTTTGTTAGTGTTGGATCAATTGATGAGGTCATTTTCGAGCGCGCAAAACAGAAAATGGGAATTGACGCAAAGGTCATCCAGCCTGGACTGTTCAACACAACCTCCATTGGTTTGTCATCTTGAATTTCATTCAACAATGTGGTATGTGGTCAATAACTAGAAATCGAGATTGTTCTAGAAGAAGTGCTACTTATCATCAAATTAGACAGGCTGGACTGTTCAAATGGACCAGCAGATTTGTCATTATGTAGCATATGCCCCACAAGTGTCTGACAGCATTTTTTTGTGCTTAGTATAGAGAATTCTTCAGTTAAGTTCTTTTTACTATCCAATAACTAGACAAGGTCAGATTAACAATAATCGAAATCATCTCAGTGCTTGGCTTTAGTTTGAGCTTTGCTGCGTTTTGCCAAAGAAAGAACCTACTTTCTGCACTAGGAAACTGAACCTATTACATTCCAGCCCTTTTATGTTAAAATACATACATAGGAGAAACTGAGGATCTAAGAACTTTATCGGACATAAAGGTCTGAACATATGGTGCACTTTGAAAATCAGGTGGGCAATGCAAGAGCTTAAGATCTAAAACCCTTTTCGGTGGGGCTACAGTGGATATGTATGGTAATGAATGAGGAGTTTCCCTGTTGCGGCTTCTATTATTACTTTAAGCGGAAGAAACCATTCTAATGGTTTCTATTTATTTTTGCAACTCAAGACAGATTAGAAATGTTGGCGGAAATCATGCGTAGAGGGAAAACTCACTTGGAATAGATGTGCCTAGTGAGAGGGAAATTAATCGCCTCGTAGCAAGATCAGATGACGAATTTTGGCTTTTCGCGAAAATGGACAAAGAGAGAAGGCAGAAAGAAAATTATAGGTCTCAACTTATGGAAGAACATGAGGTACCAGAATGGGGATATCCCATACTGGCAGATCAGGAAAAGGACATAGGCCTTGGATATGACAGTGGTAGCATCACTGGAAAGTGAAGGAGAAATGAGGTGGTTTATGTTGATTCCCTAGGTGATTTACAGTGGATGAAGGCTGTAGAAAATGGCGAGGACATATCAAGGCTTTTGTTAAAAGCAAAGGGAAACCAGCGACTTATCTCGGAGGGTAGGTATTTGACTATTAATAAAGGAGTAAAGAAGAAAAGACTAACAAATGTAAAGGATGAAAGTATTCCCATCCCAACTGCAAGTGAAGAACCTTATGTTTTTAGCCCAAAGGATTTCAAAACTGAAGTCAAACCTGAGAAACCTGAATATGAAAGTGCTGGAGGAAGTGATTTGAATGGGGATTTCTTAACATGGAAGACGGACAAAAAGAAGAGATCAAGCTATAGTGGCCCTAGGTGATTACAAGACTTTAGGAGGTCAAAATCACTGATTGAGAACCAATTAGTTCAATAAAATAGCTTAGGAAATTTACTTTCACAATGGATGAGGCCAAGTTTTAGTTGATTACATCTTCTGTACATTATCTCCGATTGGTGGTGGATTTGTCTGTAGCGTGCTGAATGGTGTCATAGTTATACCAAAAGCAAGAAGGCCTTTGACAGATATATAGGCTTCAGCAACTCCTCTGCTGATCACTTGATAATTTAAGGGCTCTAAAATGTTTTATGCCTACAGGCAACTTTATACAATTACCAATTTTATATGTATATCAGAGTGATTCTTCATTGTAATTGGAGTGTTACCTATATATTAATGAATCATATGTAGAGCTAAGCAAAACTATTCAATTGATGATGAGATTGTGATTGCAAGATTCCAGGTTTCAATCTTCTGACAGTTACTATTAAGCACTTGTAATTGCATGGGCAGAGTTATTATGAAGCACTTGTAATTGCATAAACTCCAATTTTTTCCTATATAGACATGCATTTCTAGTAGATCGTTCAGCAGTGGCTATCAAGCAATTAACTTGGAGGATTGAGGGTTCAACTATTCAAAATACAGATTTCTTGCATAACCCATAAATTGCCAACAACTGCTTGGAGCCAAATTAGGAGTAGCTGCTGCTCATGTGCATTAACCCATACAGGTCCAACTTTGCTATCATTTATATCAAAATTAGTGTGTAATATCAGTAAATTAAGCATTTTCAAGGGAGTATCTGGAAGCCTGATTGAAGAGCTTAGTCATTGCGTTTGGTATACTTCTATCTCCTTTATTCATTTTGCATAACGTGAGACAACAGACCACTAACTCTTGGTCACTACATGCATGCCAACCACACAATCCAATTCCTTTTCCAAAAGCGTCGCTGGACATACTAGATGATAAGTTTTTTCAAACCCAGCCAGAATTTAACACCAGTTACGAGTAGTTATAATAAGTAAAATTATTGCTAGTAAAGTTATTACTAGTTGATGCAAGTAATCACTACTTATCATTACTACTTATCATAAGTTACCACTAGTTATCAGCAGTGACACAAGTTATAAAATTAACACACTTATAGCAACCTTCCATATCTCAATCTTACTATCATTGTAAAATTATTCTGGTTTAAGGGTAGTGCTAAATAAAAAAAAAAAAACAACAAAAATCAAAGTACAAATAAAACCAAAGTCAGACAAAGATGGGTGTAGAAGTAGTTAATTCTTTAAACTTATTAGAGCAACCGCAACTCCAACTCCTATTCCAATGTATAATAATATAACCACATATTACTACACTTTATCATAGCAATTTCATACTTATAACACTAAAATCTCTACACAGTATTTCACTACAAATTTTACCACACACTGACTTACTATAGCCATTATTGAAACAAATAGTTTCTAAAACTCTCTGCCATATTTATTTACCAGAAATAGTAAGCGTTCAAATTGAATAGACTTTATGAAGATGATATTTTTGAGTATGCAGTAAAAAGAGTCATATTGATACTGTTTTCAAACCGTCCCTAAAATTCTATCAAATTTACTAACCACAAACGATAACTGTCAAAATTTAGTAGAACTTATGAAGACGATATGCTTAAGTAGCAAGTAAAAATAATCATATCGAAACTATTTTCAAACCATCTCTAAACTTCTACCATATTTACTAACCACAAAAGATAAGCATCTAAATTAAACATAGTTTTAAAAACCAGTATATTATATGAGTTAGTATTGATATAAAACTTATACAGACAATATGGTTAGGTAAACATTAAAAACAATCATATAGTGATAGTTTTCAAACCATCCCTAAAATTCTTGCATATCTAATGACCATAAATAATAACTGTTAGAATTGAATAGAACTTATGAAACTGGTATGTTTAAGTAGACAGAAAAAAGAATCATATCAAGACTGTTTTCAAATCGTCCCTAAAACTCTACCATATTTACTAACCACAAATGATTTTGCGTCAGAATTTAACGTAGGTTTTAAAGACCGTACAATATATAATTTAGCATATATATAGAGCTTATGCCAACGGTTTGTTTAACTAGATAGTAAAGAAGAGTCATATAGAGACATTTTTCAAACCATCTCTAAAACTCTGTCATATTTCCTAATCACAAATAATAACTATCAAAATTGAGTAGAACTTATGAAAGCGATATGGTTAAGTAGTGAGTTAAAATAGTCATATTGAAAATGTTCTCAAACCATCTCTAAAACTCTGCATATTTACTTACTACAAAAGATAAGCATCTGAATTGAGCAAGCTTTTAAAGACTGTGTAATATTTGAGTTCGTATAGATGTAGAACTTATACAGACGATTTGGTTAGGTTGACAGTAAAAATAATTATATAGTGACCGTTTTCAAACCATTCCTCAAACTCTATATAATAACTCTCAAAATTGAATAGAACTTACGAAATTTGTATGCTTAAGTAGACAGAAAAAAGAAAAATATCGAGACTATTTTCAAACCGTCCTTAAAACTCTATCATTTTTACTAACCACAAATGATATGTGTCAAAACTGAACATAGGCATTAAATACTGCACAATATATAAGTTAGCATAGATATAGAATTTATTCCGATGGTATGGTTAACTAGATTGTAAAAGATGAGTCATATAGAGACATTTTTCAACTCATCTCTAGAATTCTGTTATATTTACTTACCACAAATATTAACAGTCAGAATTGAGTACAACTTATGAAGACAATATGCTTAAGTAGCAAGCAAAAATAGTCTTATCGAGATTGTTTTCAAACCTTCTCTAAAACTCTGACATATTTACTGACTACAAAAGATAAGCGTTTCAATTCAATATAACTTTTAACGACTGGATAATATATGAGTTAGGAAAGATGAAGAACTTATGCAGACGGTATGGTTAAGTAGATAGTAAAGAATAAACATATAGAGACAGTTAAATAACAGTCCCTAAAACTCTACTATATCTACCGACCACAAATAATAACTGTCAGAATTGAATAGAACTTACGAAACTGGTATGATTATGTAGACTGTAGAAAGAGTTATATCGAGACTGTTTTCAAACCGTCCCTAAAACTCTACTATATTTACTAACCACAGATGATAAGTGTCAGAATTGAACATATATCATAAAGACTGTACAATGTATAAGTTAGCATAGATATATAACTTACATCCACGGTATGATTAACTAGATAGTAAAAAGAGTTATTTAGAAACATTTTTCAAACTGTCTCTAAAACTTTACCATTTTTACTAACCATAAATAATAATCGTCAGATTTGAGTGAAACTTATGAAGACAATATGATTAAATAGTGAGTAAAAGTAGTCATATTGAGATTGTTTTCAAACCGTTTCTAAGATTCTGTCATATTTACTGACCACAAAAGATAAGCGTTTCAATTGAACATAACTTTTAATAACTGAATAATATTTGAGTTAGGATTGATGAAGAACTTATACAGATAATATGCTTATGTAGATAGTAAAGAATAGACATATAGAGACAGTTTCCAAACCATCCCTAACACTCTACCATATCTACCGACCACAAATAATAACTATCAGAATTGAATAGAACTTATGAAACTAGTATGCTTAACTAGACTGTAAAAAGAGTCAAATCGAGACTGTTTTCAAACTGTCCCTAACACTCTGTCATATTTACTAATCACATATGATAAGCATCAGAATTGAACATATATTTTAAAGACTGTACAATGAATAAGTTAGCATAGCTAAACAACTTATGTCCATGGTATGGTTAACTAGATAGTAAAGAAGAGTTATTTAGAGATATTTTTCAAACCGTCTCTAAAACTTTGCCATATTTACTAACCACAAATAATAATCATCAGATTTGAGTGAAAGTTATGAAGACGATATGCTTAAATAGTGAGTAAAAGTAGTCATATCGAGACTGTTTTCAAATCGTTTCTAAAACTTTGCCATATTTACTGACTATAAAAATAAACGTTTAAATTGAACATAACTTTTAACGACCGAAAAATATATGAGTTAGGATAGATGAAGAACATATGCAGATGGTATGGTTAAGTAGATAGTAAAGAATAGACATATAGAGACAGTTAAATAACAATCCCTAAAACTCTACCATATCTACCAACCATAAATAATAACTGTCAGAATTGAATAGAACTTACGAAACTTGTATGCTTAACTAGACTGTAAAAAGAGTCAAATCGAGACTACTTTCAAATCGTCCCTATCATTCTGTCATATTTACTAACCACAAATGAAAATCGTTAGAATTGAACATAAGTTTTAAAGACTGTATAATGAATAAGTTAGCATAGATATGCAACTTATGTCCACGGTATGATTAACTAGATAGTAAAGAAGAGTTATTTAGAGACATTTTTCAAACCGTGTATAAAATTTTGCCATATTTACTAACCGCAAATAATAATCGTCAAATTTGTGTGAAACTTATGAAGATGATATGCTTAAGTAGTGAGTAAAAGTAGTCATATCGAGACTGTTTTTGAACCGTTTCTAAAACTCTGCCTTATTTACTGACCACAAAAGATAAGCGTCTAAATTAAACATAGTTTTTAAAAACTGTATAATATATGATTTAGCATAAATGTAAAATTTATGCAGACGGTATGGTTAGGCAGATAGCAAAAACGGTAATATACTGACTGTTTTCAAACCGACCCAAAAAGTTTTATATTTACTGACCACAAATAATAACAGTGAAAATTCAGTATCGTTTTTAACAAACGGTTGTCCAACCTTTACTGATAATTGCTAAACTTTTCCTAATGAATAATATTATACCGTCGTAAAATATATACAATTCCTAACGGTTTCGTTACAAGGGTTGCTATACACCATAAAAAACGGTCGCTATATGTCACCGCTTATAAATGTTACCGTCACCTCAATACTTTAATTTTGTAGTGTATGCTGCCTTTAAGTTGTCTTTAATAATAAACTTGCCTTCTTTTATCATCTCTAAGTTATAGAATTTTGAAGGCTCTCTAGTCATATGCTTGGAGCATCCACAATCAAGAAACTAAGTGTTCCCAAAAGTTTTGACCCTTAAGCAAGTCTACACAAAAATTCAATTATGTTTTGGCTTTTGGTATCCAAATCCTTTTGGCTCTCACAATGTTAGTCTTCAATAATTCTTTTGGCATCCATTGAAGTTTTGTTTTCTATTGGTTTTTAAATATACATCCATTTATTATGTGACCAATTTTTAAACAGTAAGTGCATTTGTAATAAATTGTTTGTCTTTTAATCCTATTATTGGTATATTTTCTAAGTTTATAGTGTCACGCATTGTGTCTACTCTTCATGCAGATATGACATCTAGTTTCTGGTTTAGGATTCTTAGAACTACAGACAAAAAATGCATACAATTTCTTTTATATTTCAATAGGATTATGACCTTGTTCTGCCTTGTCAAACACTACTCTTTGGGCTTCTAGCATTAAGTCAAGTTTTTCTTGACTTTGAATGAATTTATATAATGGAGAGCTCAATTTTTATTCCTTTCTTTTTCTTGTAATAGTTCTTTTTCTAAATTTTCTTTTCCCTTTTTATTCTTGTTATTATAGATTTCAAGTTTTCATTTTTTGTATTTTCAATCTCATTTTGTAGTCTTTTTACTTCTTCAGTTTTGTTTTCTACTTCATCATGTAGCCTTTTCTTTTCTTGTTCAAGAGTGCTATTTTCATTTTTCAGTTTCTCTTTTTCTATGTTTAATCTATTTTTCTCTTCTACTATTTTAGATATTAATCTTTTAATAAGGCATTTTTCTTGCTCATTTCTTTTGAGTTCTTTGAGTGATTCCATTAATGTTTCATGCATTTCATTCATGAATTGCTCATCATCAGAATTAGACAAAAAAATAGTAAGAGGAAGAGATTACCTCATCATCATGATCCTTCTGTAGTGCAATAAAGCAAAGATTGATCTACTCTTGTTTAGTCTCCCCATCACATGAACAGCTGCGCTCCAAGCTAGTAAGGCTTTCTTCTTCCCTTTCTTCTCTTTCTTTTCTGGTTTCTTGAGTATCGAATAGTTAACCTTTATGTGACTTCTTGCACTTATAGCATCTGAAACTATTAATGTAACGCCGACACTGAGATATTCGTACTGTTGTACTTCCATTCCTAGATTTAAATAAAATAATTCTCAATTTATATATATAGAGTAAAATATTTAATTTTATTGATTTTTGATTTTTGGGTTTCTAAATTTAATTTTTGGTATATTCAAAAGTATCCGTATTCCAATTCGTGATGTGAAGAATATATTTTTCATTTATTAATTTAATTATTTACTCAATTATTTATTTATAAATCTATTTATATAAATAATAATAATAATAATAATAAAATATAAAAAAAATAGAATTAGGGCTAATAGCCCTAATTCTTCTCCTTGTCTCTCTCTACTCTCTCTCTCCCAAACCGACTCTTCACCTTCCTCCCGCGGCGATTCCTTCTCTTCCGTCGTCGCCTCCCTCAGCTGTAACCTTCCCTCCCTTCACCGCCACCACTGCAACCGCAACCACCATCACCGCTCACCCTCCCGTCACTCTCCCTCTATCCCTCGTGGTCTCACGGGTTCTCTCTCCCTTTCTCTCGATCTGTCCCGTTCGAACTTCCTTCTCCCTCCGCCGCAGTCTCTGCCGTGCTCCACCACCTACAGCTACCACCGACCACCACCCTTCTCTCTTTACCTCCCTCTGTTCTCTCTCTCTCGGTCCCCTTTTCTCACGATTCCTCTCTCTATCGCGCGATTCCCTCCTCGGTCGCGCTATCTCTCCGCCGCCTCCATCCGCCAACAGCCACCACGCCACCACCATCTCCATTCTCCCTTCGATCACTCTCCCTTTTTATCTTTCTCTCTCTATTTCCCCTTTCTCTGTTTTCTCTCTCAATCCCTCACTGTATCTCTCGGTGTTTCTCTCTCTCCCTACTATCGTTTTCTTTTCCTCACTCTTTCAATCTCTCTGTCTTCTCTCTCTCTCGATCTCCCTCTCTTCGATCGACTGCCTCAAACCATTCTCAGTCTCCCTCAGTCTTCTCTCGGTCTCATTGTTTCTGTCTCCCTCTCTCTCACCATCTCACGGTCCTCTCTCTTACTCTCTCTTCCTCCTTGGCTTGCTCGCACAGTGCTCGCAGTGAGCACTGATTCCACCTTTGCTACAACCCTAAACAGACAGGAGTAGGAGACCTTTAGGAGCCCTAAGTCGCGATCTGAATCCATTCCCTACACAGGTGAGGTTCAATTGAATTTTGATAAATTGATTTTAGGGTTTCAATTTCTCTTGATAATTTAACCTAATTACTGAATTTTGCATCGGTCTAGAAGCACGACAGGTTTTGGACTGAACGGAGTATACTCGAAAGCTAGGTTGGCGAATCGAGAAACCCTAGGTGAGGTAAAATACTAACTCATTCGATTTATTTGGATGAATGTAGGGTAAATTAGAGTAGGAATGTATTGTGTATGTTAGGATGTATGTTAGATTAGATTTAAATGCATTATCGGACATTATATGTAATTGTTTAGGTAAAATATACGAATTAGGCTGTTCTGGATGATAGAATCAGGCTGACTTGATTAGAATAGTTTCTTTTAGAGTTTAATTTGACGTATGCATGAAAATAGTCGGAAATTGGATCTAAGTTTTGGGATTGGTACAATCTTTTTCATATTAAGTTGTCTTGCATATAGGAAATCGAAATACAATTTCCATAATATGAAAATAGGTTTCAATACCTTTAAAATGAGATATGGTTTGAAGAAATCGGATGAGAATTGAAAAGTGTATGAATTTTCAAAGATTTTTCTAACTTGTAGGAAATTTATGTATTTTAGACTTATTTTCGATTTTGAACGGTTTTAGTTTTGAATTTAGCTTGATTTTGATTTGGCTATTTACTTATAATGGAATGAAATTGATAACATTGGAGTATATTTATAAATTGAGGAATTAAGATTTTTACAAACTTAGGGAAGATGATAAACCCTAAGAATAATTGGAAATTTGATGACAATTGTGATAATTTGATTAGGTTGAGATTCAAGGAGTCAATTCGGATTTATTTTGGAAATAGGGAGTGATTACCCTCCCTAGAATGTGAGTGAGACCCTAATCTCTTGCATGAAATAGTGAAAATCTGATTTTACCGTGTTTTTAAACAAAACATACTTTGATATACATTGATTCGATGTGTGATATTAAATCTCAAATCTGTTTTGTGATTATTGGAGTGTCTTAAACTTATGTTTTCTATGATTATGCATCCATGTTTGAAATAAAACAAAATTGTGTCATTACTTGAAAATTTGATAAGTTCCATTTTCTACCGTTGCATTAGTATACTGATTTGAAATGATTTGATGAATGTATTGGCACACGGATTTGAAATGTTTTAAGATCTGTGAGGGTACTAGGATGCCCACTTGTGATGATATGATATGACTTGATTGATTCCGTAGCTACGAAGGGCGTTTTTTGAGGCACGGGTTGCCCGGATACGCTTTGGCCAGAGATATCCGCAAACGTCGTGACTGTGATATATATGGGCCCGGTTGAACCATGTATTGGGGAGGTCCGTCAGCATAGGCGGTCTAGCACCGGGAGTTGGTTGTACATGATTGTGATGTTCCGTATGGGCCCAGTTGAACCGAAAGGGGAGGTCCGTCAGTATAAGCGGTCTAGCACCGGGAGTTGCTTGTACATGCCAACGTCGGGGTAGAGAGCGACTTTTGAACAATTTGCATAATAAAACCCCCGATGTGCCTGTTCTTGCTCATGGTTGACTTTTGTCAGGATCCTTTCGGCTTGCTCTATGACCTACTTGATTTTAAATGGATGCATATATGTATGATATCGTGTGAATGATTAAATGAGTTCATTTTATTCGAAAATATCATGATTTACTGTGAAATTTGAATCATTGGTTACGAATGATATTATTTGACACTTCAATATTCACCTACACTATTAGTACTTGAGATTAATCCCCTCACTCACTGAGTATTCTCCCATAGATACTCACCCCTCTTCTTTCCCTCCTCAGACAGGATTATTATGCTAAAGCGACGCATTTGGTTCTAAAGGGCTTGATAGCATTGTTGGTGTATTTGGTGTTCAAGACGGTGAGGTCTTAAGTTAAATTTGAAAGATAAATTTCGTATTTTATTTTTGACCCAGCGAGGTCTTGATATTGAGGTCCGTAGTTGGCCGTGTACTTATTTTGGGATGATTATATAATTTATGTATATTTATTTGCGAAACTCTCATATTTCATTTGCATTGAGATAATTGTACGTATTTGAATGAGACTTGGGAAAATTATTGTAAATTGTATAAAAACTTAGACCCGCTCGGTGTGGCGGCTGCTCATGCTCTAGTTGGGCATGACAGTAGAGGTCTGTGGCTAGGATTACTGATAGTTTATTTAACCTGGTGTTGTCCTGGGTGTCTGCTGTGGTTGGTGGGTTGTGTGTGAGGCCGGGATGACCCTTTTATTTTAATTACAGAATGATTTTGAATTTTACAGGATTAAACAGGTTTATTTGTACATGGGAGACCTCCAATTTATGGCGAGGTTCTGTCTGATTTTTTGTAAAAATACAGCCGGCATCCAGAGCAACGGGCGACTGTTCACGATCCCGGTTCGGGGCATGACAATTAATATAATATTAAAGATTTTGGAGATTAATTTTTTTTTTATTATTGTGGATGAATCATAAGATATACCAGCTAAGAAACAGATGGCTTTTGCTATTCGTTAGATTGATCAAGGGGGATGTATGATTCAATATTTCTTTGAATTACACATGTTAGGGAGACTACTGCTGCAACACTTAGAGATATTGTTATTTCAATGCGTAATAACAATGATTTAAGCATTAACAGAGTGCATCAATAAGAATATGATGTAGTTACCAACATGCGAGGGGAGTTAAATAGTTTTAAAACACTTATATTAAGGGAGCTGCACATTATGTTCATTCTTTTGTATATCAACTTCAATTTACACTTGTTGTAGTTGCAAAAAATCACATTCAAATTGTTAATTTTTCCTTAATTTAGTCTATAGCTTATAAAATGTTTTTGGTGCTTCGTGCAGACCTCAGGATTTGCTTCATGAAAGATGCAAAAAGAAGTTGATGAAGCATTGCAAGCTAGTGCAATATCCAGTGGTAGTGGTGTGAATCAAGGAATTACTTTGAAAAGCATGCATACACACATTGAAGTTCTCACTGTTTTATATTACTTAATCTTATTCAGTTGTTCTTTTAAGTAACTGAGATGATTGAAATAGTTATTAAAGATAGTTTAACTTCAAAATAACAAGGTGAAGTTATTGTATTGATGGAAAATATTAAGAAATTTGATTTTGTTTTAAACCTGCATTTGATGAAAGAAAATTTATAAACAACAAATGGTTTGTTAATAGTATTGTAAAGAAAATAATACAACATGAAATTGGTATAAACTTCAAAGAAACACTTACTAACTATTGAGATATCATGGATAGAACTCTCTAATCGCTGAAGTTTCAAGTTTTTGTGTCAAGTAAAGAATTTTTGGTTCTGACATGAATATTTTACATGTGTTACAGATTACTATCATAAAAATCAATTTTAGTTTTGAGGGGTTAATAGTTGTTTTGACGGGATAACTTATGAGCTATTAATTTGTATTGCATGTTTAAATTCTCATGATAATTTTGCTAAATTCTATCTTATTTTTCAATACAATTGATTGTTTTTACATAATTAAGTTGAAACTTACATAATTAACATGCATAGTGATAAGAGGTTTTGGGATGTCAAAGGAATTAGAAAGTTTACTTAGCATATACAAACAAAAGTCATGTTACATATCCATTGGTTTTTTTTCTTTGATTAATTTACCACTATTATTGCATGTTTACACTGCTACACTTGGGGAATTTTTTTGCTATGAATATCATAAAAAGTCGAGTGTACAATAAAATTATTAGGTGACATACATCAAGAAGAATATATTCTCTACTATTGAGAATAAAATAATTATCTGACACTCTTTGAATATGAAGACTCAAAAGCAACAATTAAATAAATTTTTTTTTAGACATAAAAGATAGATAGATTACTTTTTTAATTATGATCACATATATTTTTTATATTTTATATTTTAGATAATTATTTTTTTTATGTTTTTAATATATATATATATATATATATATATGAATTCATATATTTATAAATCCACAAATATTAGTTTTTCATAAAAGTGTTTTTATGAATTCATATACTTATGAAAAACACTTAGACACATATATGACCTTTTTTTTGGTTTTTGAACTTCCTTATCTTTCGTTGATTCTAATCTTTCTCGAAATCAAGGTAGTGATTTTGTCCTTTTCATCCATCAAAAACCATCCCATTTGCAGCCACTCAGGCTTCTCAAACATGTCCAACCTGCACCTAACCAAGATATTTGATCTATCCAAAGTCCTCTTAGTTTCTCCTCCCAACCGGTTTGAGAAATCGAGGGCTTATAACTTAGGAAGGATTTTCTGTTGAATGAACGGTTCAAAATATTAGTGGGATATCATTTAGAGAATGTGATAATTTAGTGGTTAGTGGGTATTAGGAGTTAAAGTCAATAATTTAGTGGTTAGATGTTCACGAGATTAAGGAACTATTTTTTAGTTCTTCGGTTACTCTTTCAACATTATTTAATGGACAATGGTACTGAATGTTTTGTAGTAAAAGTAGTAGAAAAGAAATCAAGTTTGAGTCTTTAATTTGCCTTTCAATTATAGCAAATTCCTTCTTCCTTTACCAACAATTGTGGTATCAAAGCATTGACACAAAATGCCAAATAAACCCACCAGGTTTTGGTCCTTTTTTTACTCAAGCAAGAAAAAGTAAAGTGAGAGAGAGAGTAAAAAAAAAAACATAAGTGAGGCAAAAACATATCGAGAGAAAAAAAATAAGCCATGGTAGGCATTGGAATAAACCCATGAACTATGGGACTTGGTGAAGGAGGGATTTGAAGACACGAAGCTGACTAAGCCTGACCAATGGTTGGGGAGAATTGCAAGAAGGATGCTAAGGCCTTGTTCTTAATTCAGTAGGCTATTAAAGATGAAGTTTTTCCCTTGAATGGCAGCAGCCAACACTTCCGCTCAGGCATGGGAGATTTTGAAGCAAGAGTATTTAGATAACAAAAAAGTAATTACAGTAAAATTATAGACCCTTCGTCATGATTTTAAAATGTTGATTATGAAAGAAAAAGAATCCGTGCAAGAATTTTTGTCTAAGGTGCTGGGATTGTTAATCATATGAAATCAAACGGTGAAAATGTTAGTAATGAAATTGTTGTGAGCAAGATTTTAAGGAGTTTAACCTCAAAATTTGATCATGTTGTTGCTATAATTGAAAAAAAGTCTAAGGACTTGTCCACTTATACCTTTCATGAATTAATGAGTTCTCTATTAGCCCATGAAGTTAGACTTAGTAGATCCCATGAAAAGGTTAAGGAGAAGGCTTTTCAAGTGAAAGGGGATTCTTCTCACAAGGGAAAATCAAAAAATTTAGGAGGCCGAGGCAATGGTAAAGGTGGAGTTCAAGGTCGAGGTCGTGGAAGTAAGGGAAAAGGCTTATTTGGTGAATCACATCAAAATAGGAGCACAATCCAATGTAGGTATTGAAAGAAATATGGTCACAACGAAGCTGAAGTAAGCAGAAAAAAGAGCAAAAAGATGTCAATTTTATAGAAAATGTGAAAGAAGAGAGTAAATTGTTTACGGCCCATTTCCCCATAACTGATGCTATGAATGGTGTTTGGTTTATCAATAGTGGATACTCTAATCATATGTCGAGTTTGAGATCCTTGTTTAGAGATCTTGATGAGACACAAAATGGTGAAGTTCAACTTGGAGATAACAAGTAAATTTATGTCAAGGAAAAAGGTAGAATTGCCATCAAAACTATGCATGATGTGCAATATGTGCCTAGTTTATCTCATAACTTGTTGAGTGTTAGACAATTGATGACTATTGGATATTTGGTTGTGTTTGATGGTGATTCATATGCAACTCATGATAAAAAATTTGGTCAGACCATGATCATTGTCTATATGACTCAGAATAAAAAGTTTTCCCTTGATGTTTCAAATTTGGGAGTAGTGCCTTAGTTGTTAGGGGGATAATGAAGCTAAATTGTGGCATCTATGTTATGGGCATTTGAATGTGAATAGTTTGAGATTATTGAGTCAAAAAGAAATACTTGTTGGCTTGCCAAAAATTAGTGAACTTGATTTTTGTGAATGGTGTATTTATGGGAAGTAGAATAGGAAATCATTTCCTATTGGAAAACCATGGAGGGCTTCAAATTGCTTTGAATTTGTGCATGTTGATCTGTCTGGGCCAATAAAAACTAAGTTGCTTGGTGGAAGTCGGTATTTTTTGCTATTTACTAATAATTATAGCTATATGAGTTGGATTTATTTCTTGAAATTCAAATAAAAAACCTTTAAAAATTTCCAAAAATTTTAAGGCATTTGTGGAGAAATAAAGTGGTAGAAACATAAAAGCACTTCAAACTAACTGAGGTGGCGAATTTTTATCTAATGATTTCACTGTGTTCTATGATGAGAATGGCATTTGCAGGGAATTGATAGCACCATTCACACCAGAGCAAAATGGTGTTGTAGAGCGAAAAAATTGAATAGTGGTGGAAATAGCCAGATGCTTGTTAAAAGCAAAGGGGCTTCGAGATCAGTTTTAGGGAGAAACAGTTGCCACAGTAGTATATCTATTAAACATCTCTCGAACAAAGGCCGTTTTGAATCAAACACCATAGGAAGTTTGGGTAGGCAAGAAGTCTTGGGTACGTCACTTAAAAGTTTTTGGTTATATAGCATATGCTTTGGTTAATATTTGTTCTAAACTTGATAAAAATTTTGAGATATGTATTTTCATTGGCTATAGTCCTAAATTCAAAGCATATCATATATATAATCCTATATGTGGTAGTGTTAAAATTAGCAAGAATGTTGTGTTTAATGAAGAGGTTGGTTGGGTGTGAAATGATAACAAGGTATTGTTCAAGTTCTTACAGAATTTGATAATGTACAAATACAATTGCCATCACCTGCAAGTCAAATTTCTTTCTCACAAGGTAACAACAATACTACAAGTTTAGAAAGTTCTAATTCTCCATCATCTAGCACCTTCAGTGAATCACCACAAAAAAAATCAGATCTTTAAAGGAATTTATGATTCTTGTAGCTTTACTTTATATGCCTTTGACCCAACATGTTTTGAAGAAGTTATAGAACAACCTAAGTGGCATACTGCTATGGTAGAGGAGATACAAGCCATTGAAAAAATTCAACATAGGAACTAGTTGATTTCCCTGAAGGCAAGAATGTTGTAGGGCTCAAGTGGATGTTTTAAACAAAGTATAATGCTGATAGAATCATTCAAAAGAACAAAGCTCGGGTTGTGGCCAAGGGTACGACAAGGTATAGATTTTCAGGAAACATTTTCTGTTGTTGCTCGATTCAAAACTATGAGAATAGTTTTTGCTTTAGTTGCCCAATTGCATTTACCTATGTATCAATTTGATGCAAAGTCACCATTTTTGAATGGAGATTTAAAAATGGAGGTTTATGTTTCATAACCTCAAGACTTTGTTATCAATGACAATGAAAACAAAGTTTATAGGCTACAAAAAGCCCTTTATGGGCTGAAGCAAGCTCAATATGCATGGTATAACTAAATTGACTTATTTTTTTTAGGATGATGAATTCATGAGAAGTGAAAATAAGCCCACTCTTTACTTGAAGCAACAAGGTAATGGAGAATTTTTGGTAGTTTGCCTTCGTGCGGATGATATGATTTATATGGGTTCCTCAAAGTCCTTAACTGATAATTTCAAGTGCTGTATGATGAGAAATTTTGAGATGACAAATTTGGGCTTTTTGGAATACTTTTTTGGGCTTAAGTTGATGAAAGGTGAAGCTGGGGTTTTTGTAGGTCAAAAGAAATATGTTGCAGTTCTTTTTGAAGAGGTTTAATATGACCAATTGTGAAGTGGCAGCAGCCACACCAATAAGCATCAATGAGAAGTTGAAGTGTGAAGATGAGACAAAGAAGGCTAATCTAAAATTGTTCAGAAGTTTAGTCGGTGGTTTAAATTATTTAACACACACTAGACCTGATATTGCTTTCTCTGTTATTGTTGTGTCCAGATTCATGCCCAGTCCTATGAAGCAATACTTCTGTGTAGCAAAAAGGGTTTTTTGTTATGTGGCTGGAATAATTGATTTTGATATTTGGTATTCTAAAGTGCCAAATTTTAAGTTAATTGGTTTTACTGGCAGTAATTGTGTAGAATGTTTGGATGATCGAAAGAGAACTTCTAGCAATATTTTTAACCTTGGTTATGGGGCAGTGACCTAGAATTCAAAGAAGCTAGAAACAATAGCTTTATCATCATCAAATGAAATAGCAACTTTAGCAGTACAACAAGCTTTATGGCTCAGAAAACTTCTTGCAAATTTTTATCATCAGCAAAAAGAAGTTACAATGATATTTTATGATAATAGGTCCACAATTGCAATGGCAAAGAATCTTGCACTCCATGGTAGAACTAAGCACACCGAAGTGCAACATCAATTTATTTGAAAGCTAGTAGCTGATGTATCAATTTATTTGAAAACTTCTACTAAAATTCTATGGCACTAATAAGCAAGTAGCAGATATCCTTACAAAATCTCTTCCTCAAGTCAAGTATCAATTTTTCAAGTCATAGTTGGGAGTCTATGATTTTGAATCAAGGGGAAGTGTTGAATGAATGATTCAAAATATTATTGGCATATCATTTGGAGAATGTGATGATTCACTGGTTAGTGGATATTAGAGTTAAAATCAATAAATTTGTGGTTAGATATTCATGGGATTAAGAAACTGTTTTCCAGTTCTTCAATTACTCTTTCAACATTATTTAATGGACCACTATATTGAATGTTCTATAGTAGAAGAAGCATAAAAGAAATCAAGTTTGAGTCTTTACTTTGCCTTTTAATTGTTGCAAATTCCTTCTTCCTTTACCAATATTTCAATATCAGCCTTGACCTTCAGTCAAGGTTCTAGTTGTGGTTAGTCTGATGATTCTATGAGTGGTGGTTTATGTCTCAAACTAAAACTAACCAGTTAAAATGAAAAGATAAAGGAGTCTGAAACTAGGTGGTGGTGGCCTTTATGGTAGTTCGAGGGTTCCCTTAGGATATAAAACATCCTCATAATCATTTAACCAATTCTAACACACCCAGCATAGTGAAGAGAAGCAAGCAATAGCGTACCAAACCATTGCTTGGGTTTTACACCCATACTCTGAATCACATGTGAGAACACCTATACAAGTTTGATAAAAACACCAATTTTACTTTTGAAACTACTCTACTCATAGAAAAATTGTTAAATACTTTTGAAAGGTTTTAATTACATAGAATACAGATCTCAACAAACATTTTTATAACCAATGCCAACTTATTGCCAACAAAAAAGTTTTTTGATATATTTATGATAAAAATTAAAGAATTTTTTTAATAACCAAATTTGAATATCATGAATAATGTTTGATTGCAATTGTAAATTACCTTTTTGAAATAAATTTTGGTACATGCAAAAAGCATTGCATATCAATCTTATGAATCTCTTAATTGTCACTTGACACATTGATATATTGTTTGCATGTATCAATAATGTGTATGTGTGTATGCGCGCGCTTAATACATATTGTTTCCATATATCAATAATGTGTGTGTACGTGCGCGCATGCTTAACACATCGAACTATGAACAATGAACAATACTTTATGCATAACTGGTGCAATGTAATGATACTTGGTTTTCCTCCCGCAAACAAGCTGAAGGTTCAAATTTCCTTCATTTATGTAAGGATCACAAAAAAGTTCTCTCATATCTTACTATTTAGAGTTTATACTATAAGATATTTAGCAAGTAAGGTAATGAATTATAAAGATCATGACAAAAATATATTATTTATACCATACGATATTCAGCTGATAAGGCAATGAATTATGAATATCACAAACAAAAATGCAATATTTGATTGGAAATTATAAGATTAACCTTTTAAAATAGATTTAGGTACAGACAAAAATGTTTCTATATTTATCTTTCAAAATCTTTTGATCGTTACTTTTCTCTTGGATATGCAAATATCCTCGTATTTTTTAAACTATGAACAATAAATAATGCTTTAGACATATTTGGTACAATATAATGATACCTTATCATGACTATTTAAAAATTATATTATACGATATTTAGCTCGAAAAACATGAATTGACATATAAGTTATGCCATTATCATGACTTTCCCATGTATAGTTTAGTTCGATTACCTTATTTTCTTCCTACTTAATGATTTTCTAGTGATAAAATTCTCTAGATTTTTCCCAAAAAAAAAAATAATAATAATGTTGTGATGACGAACATCTGTGAAGTAAGAATATCCTTGCTTTCTCAACATTTACTTAAACTTATTAAACTCTCCTGATCCCCATATTGCAAATTTTATGGGGCCAAATTCATTTCTTCAAGCAAAACTAACAAAAAGTTAATAATCAATATTGGGAAAATTGGTTCAAAACTCCAACCGGCCAACTCCATGACATGCAATCATCAGAAAATCTATGTTAGGTTTCAAAATTTAAAATTATTTTTGGTCAAAATTATTATTTAATTAATTTTTCAGGTTTAAAATTATTTTTGAATTAAGATTACTATTTTTGAAAAATTATATCTCGAAATTTTGACAATCTAATTTTGAACCGTTGATTTATTTTGATCTATTAATTTTAATTTAAAATAATAGATTTCAAACTTTCTAAAAATCTCAACCCATTAATTTTGAGGAATTTTTAAAAATCTTTGCCATCATCTAGTCTTGGCCATTTTTTTTAAAAGAAGAAACCACGAACCTAAGCTCCCGTTTGCCAGGTTTCCCATTTTCATTTAAACTTAATCTTCAAGGACCTATTTGTAGAAAAATAAAGTTTGTAGGTTTTCTACAAGCCTACACAGACCGAAGAGTCAGAAAAATTCTTGTAGGTCTATTTTTGCAATTGTTAAAAAGTTGAGATGTTATTTTAAATTTCAAAAATGTTGAATGGCTGATTCAGATTTTCAAAACAATTGAAGGGTTCATATGAAATTTTAAATAATTTATAATTTTTTTAAAATTTTGCGCTTAGATATAAAAATTTATAACAAAGAAGTAGTTGGCTAAGAAATTGGGAATTCCTGAAATTTTTGGCTAATCTTACGGAAAGAAAATATTAAACAATGTAACTTTTATTGAAACTCCGAAGCAACAGTAGTCTACATTTGTAACAATCCTCTCTCTTAAAAAGTGGCTTGTAAAGCCCCAATACTTTTTTTTTTCATGCATTTTTAAATTTTTTGGATTTTATTTTGAAGTTTTTATTTAAGTTTTAGATGTATTTTCAACGCCTTGAAGAAATTATTTTTTGAGTTAAATATCTTGTTTCATAATCCTTGGAACCCTATGATTACTTTGGCAATAGAATCAAAATTTTTATAACAGTACATTTCGAAATATTCATCTATTAAATTTTAAATCATTAGAAAATATTTATTTTTATGAAATTTTAATAACCTAATTGCGATTTCTATCATTTAATAAAATTTGATTTAGAAATCTAGACATCTTAGTGGTTAAGAATTTGGAATTGATATGAATTGTCCATCTTCTTTCAATCTGAATCAATTTATTTTACAAATGAATATCGTTATCATCATCCCGATATCCTTTGATCTCAATCATCCCTTCTCTTTTCATTTTAGCCATAGATTACTTTTAGCAATAAGCTATAAATGTCTCAATGTTAAACCTCAACACAAACATTTTATCTCCTCACCCTACAAGAGCATGCAGTCCTCCTTCTATGCTTAATCTCCATCTTTGGCATATTTTAGCCATGGATTAACTCATGTACGTCCCTTGATTTCTCCCTTGTCCACCATTGACTCCAACCTTAAGTAGTGTGCGTGTCATCCTTACGTAGGGCCATGCTAGTTTTCTTTGTATCGTTCCAATTTTATCGGATATCCCCGAAGAGACCAACCTTAAGTAGTGTTCATCACTCGCAAGACTACAACAATAACAATTTGAGCCTTAATTCTAACAATTGGACTTGTCTATTTGAGAAACAAATATGAGAAATTTAAAAAAAGAAAAAGAAAAAGAAAAAGAAGAAAAATAAATAGATTGATTTAGTTTGTGCGAATTTTTCTACGCCGCTCAATTCTATCCAATGCTACCACCTTATCTAAACCCTTAACTATCATGTCTTTATAAATAACTGTATCCAAATTTTCAACGGTCTACCTCTACGTTTTACTAAATCTCCTGTATTTAAGTTTTCAGTTCTTTTAACTGGTGCGTTTTTTAATCTTCTTTGCACATGTCCAAACCATCTTAGGTGACACTCTTGCATCTTATCTACAATTGAGATAACTCTCAACCTGTTATGAATTTTTTCATTTCTAATTTTATTTCTTCTAGTTTTACCACATATCCACCTAAACATTCTCATTTCTGTTACCACCATTTTTTGTTCTTGTTATTATTTAATAGCTCAGCACTCGACGCCATAAAATAGTATAGGACTTACCATGGTCCTATAAAATTTTCCCTTCAAATGTAGTAGCATCGTGTGATCGCAAAGAATTCCGGATGCCCTTCTCCATTTTATCCAATTCGTTTGAATTTTATGATTCACATCTCCATCTATATTGACATTATTTTGAATGATAGAACCAAAATATTTAAAACA
Organism: Dillenia turbinata; assembly: GCA_037126225.1. Classification (NCBI taxonomy): domain Eukaryota; kingdom Viridiplantae; phylum Streptophyta; class Magnoliopsida; order Dilleniales; family Dilleniaceae; genus Dillenia; species Dillenia turbinata. The sequence continues at coordinate 1,588,654 of JBAMMX010000010.1, forward strand.
TTCACTTTTTGGCATAATTTGTCCATCTAACGTAATCGTTTCTTCTTTATCTTGATGATTGTTGTTAAATCTGCATCTCATATACTCAATTTTTTATCTGCTCAATCTAAATCCTCTGGATTCCAGTGTTGCCCTCCATAACTCTAGTTTAGCACAAATTCCCTATCTGGTTTCATCCACTAACACTATATCATCTACAAAAAGCATAAACCATGGTATTTCATTTTTGATATTTTTTGTCATTACTCGCAAGACTGAAAACTCAAAACTGAAAATCAAATGCATCTTATTTCAATCCTTGGAACATGTTTAAAGCCATATTAAGCTTCAACCATTTAATCAAGCGTAATCTCAAATCTTGGCCTCAGTTTCCTTTCCTCCAAATAAAAACAATCCTTTGGCATCGGCCACCATTTAAAAATGGAAATCATGCCTCCAAGCTTTGAAAACACATATTCCATTATCAAAATAAATCAATTGAAGCCAAAACCCTACATTTCTTCGCTCTGCCTTGATTAGTAGAAGCCTTATTGACCCAAGTGTAAGAAATCAAAAATTTTGAAAACCCAATGGACATCAGTGAAAGAAAATGGAAGTTTTTGTAGCAAAAAATATAAATACCCAAAAGTCCAAAGTTGATTTATAATTTTAGAAAAATATATCTTTGGAAAAGCCTTAAATTACTGTTAAATTTTATAAATTATGTTCAGATTTCAAATTTGAGAAAGATTTCTGAAACCATGGCTGATTGGAGTTTTATGGATTAAGCAACACAAAAATTTTATTAAAGTTTTAAACTTTAATCAACTTATTTTGATTTATGTCTTATATATGCTACTATATCTACCATTTATCTGGTTAACTTCTTGTTTATTTATTTTGTTCTACATTTTATGATTCATGATAATTTTGCTAATCACCGAACTATTTATCAGTTACACACATACTCGGATTATTTATTTTTCTGAATAACTTGGTCCACCTTTCATGCTATCATGTTTTCTAATAATCCGATGTTTTGCTTGCCTTACCATTTGATAATCCAACTATTTCGTTATCTATGTGTGTATATATATACATATGTATATATGAAGTGAGCATTAGGGTTTTTCAGGCTTTTCCTGTTATTCTGGGTGACTAAGCATTACATGCTAGTTGGGTTACGATTAAATTAGGTAAAACATTAGCTCATGAGCTAGCAATACTTATTTTATTATCTAATTTAATTAGTAGACATTTACTAATTGAGATTGAATTATTCCAAGGAGAACATGAAATTAAACTTTGTAAGCATGAGTTAATAAAGTTGCTTTAATTTGTTAATAAATAATTAAATAAATAACAAATATGAATACAAAGATAATTTTTTTTGTTACACAAGGATTGGAACATTAGATGTCCAAATTAGGGGAGGGGGTTGGGACCACTAGTCTGTCCCCTTGGGGACAAACACAAAGATAATCTAGTTGTGTGCTGCATGATTTTTATCTCACTAAACATGGTTCAAGGCACATAATATAATCCAGTATCAAGCTACAAGAATTGTCTAAAAGAATTGATAAAATGCACATATAAATAACGTGGGGAATAGCCAAAATAGGTATATTAGAAAATATGCAATACATTAAACATAAAAAATAATTCGGAAATTTCTCAAAGTAGATCATCTAAAATGTGTAATTCAATAAACATGAAGACGATATGGAAGATTAACTCAAAGCATATTATCTAAAGATGTGATAAGCAATAAATATAAAGATGATCTAGAGATTTACCCAAAGTAGATGATCTAAATGTAAACCCCAAAAAAAAGGTAGATGACCCATGTTAATGTGTTAAGAGGGGGTGAATTAACACTCTTGACTCCTTTTTCACCGGAAACTAGATGTCTTGAAGAAATGTTAAGAATGAGAAGAAAAGAAGGAATGAACGAAAGACACAAGGGATTTTTAGAGTGGTTTCACCAAAACCTAGTGTATGTCCACTACCAAGTTTCTCATTTGGATTTTTAACTCCACTAACTCAAGATGGTTACACTCACTTGATTTTTACAGGGAACTCAAGAAACCCTAACCCAATCTTGTTTTCTTAGGTACAAGATTAAACTCATACAAGTGTTCACTCAACAATTGATTTCTCTCACTACAAATTCAAGATCAAGATACCCCTTGATCTATTACAATTTGGCTTTTAAGAAATTTACAATGAAATAGTGAAATGAAAACTTGAAGACTTGAACTTTGAAACACAGTAAGAGAGAAACTTAAATCACACGATTTGGCAATGAGTCTTGCAACAATACTTTCTTTCTCTTCAACAATGATTTATATGTGTCTTCAAAGCTCTTGTTTGATTGGCTAAGGAAAAAGACGTTGGAGCTCGTTAAAATCTTCATTCAATGCTTCAACTACCCATTCGTTTTTGTCAGATTTGAATGTTGTGGCTTGATGGGTTGATATGTCCCTTTGATTGGTTTATATATATTTGAATTTTCTTCATGGCTTTGTGTTTTGAAGGTTGATACATAGTAGCTTAGGTTGATATACAATTCGTGCTCTGTTTTTTAAACCTGTAGTATTCATCCAAAGGTTTATACACAGACCATGAGTTGATATGATGCATTGGGGACACTTTTTTTAGAGTTCAACCATTGCATATTGATACATTTGTATGCTTGGGTTGATATATTTGACTTTCATGAGAGCACATTTTTTGTATATTGATATACCATGTAAACATGTATCGATATGACTATGTGTCTGTTACAACCTACTTAGAGCACATTTTTGTATATCGATATATCATGTAAGCATATATCGATATATATGTGTCTGTTACAATTCACTGAGAGTATGTTTTTGTATATCGATATATCATGTAAGTATATATCGATATATCTGTGTCTGTTACAATTCACTGAGAGTACAATTTTGTATATCGATATATCTTAAATTATGGGTTGATACAATATAACTCTAAAGGTAAAAATTCTAAGTTCAACAAATCATTTAACCCAAAAATCGTCATTAAATTTTTACTCCCAATCGTCATTGAGGTTTGAGTTCTAAACATCATTAAATCCTTTTAACTTAATAATCTCAAAACATCATCAAGATTTTAAAACAACTCTTAACATCATCAAAATCTTTTTAACTCAACAATTTCCAAACATCATCAAGATTTTAAAGCAACTCTTAATCATCATTAAATTAGGAGCTTTAAACTTCATCAAAGTTTTAAACTAACTTTTTGATTATCATCAAAACATATTTTATCAATAATCTCCCCCTTTTTGATGATGACAAAACTTTGATGAATAAAAGAAAATTTACTCCCCCTTAACAAATAACCTATTTCCCCTTAATGAGTGACCTAGAGCAGTGGAGTTTTTGTGAAGTTTTCACAACTCCTCCTCTTCTTCTTCCTCTTTTTATGGAGAGTCCCTTCTTTTTTTATTTCTCTTTTTATAGAGAGTCCATTCTTTCCTTCTTTCTCCCCCTTTTTGACATCATCAAACAGAAGAGGGAGATAGTAACTTGGCTACTAATGAACCCGGATAAAAAAGAACCCTGAAATTTAGGTCATTAACCTATCTTCAGAGGGAACCAATTAAAGACCTTGAAACTCCCCCTGAACATGTTTCCTTAAAACTTTCCTTTGTCCAAGACGATGAACAAATTAACATGGAGAGGGAGCCAATTAATAGAGGGAACCAACCATGTAGGGGAAACCAAGTTACATGTCATGAAATGAATCTCTATTTAAGACATGAGGTAGTTATCCGGATTTACACATCAATGTAAAGAAAATATTCAACAATAAAGATTGTTCACTAAGTATGCATTACATATTAGAAATTCTCACAAAATTGAACATAGCAACAAAATAAACATGTGATTTAAAGTAAATTCCCACACTTGAACATAGAAGAAACTTGAACATAGCATAAATTCCCACATTTATCAATAAAGAGTCTGTCTCCTCCTTCCTAGAGTATATTTGATTCAAAACAAACATGTCAGACATTCATAGTAAAGCGACCTTTGTTTGTCAGCAAAATACACAAAAGATATGTGAGTCAAAATACATTAGCTCATAACAAAAAATGTAGGTCTACATTGGTGGAGAGTTTAGTGATCAAAGTCAGAGGAGTTTGACTATTTATGATATTGTTTAATGATGGCTTGGATGAGTACAGATGGTAAAGGAGATGTAGAATTAGGTGCAGGAGCTGTAGGATCATTTGCAGGAGCTGGAGAGGTGTGTGCTATTAGAGGGACTATGGTATGATTGCAAGATTAAGAGAACCCTCATGTGTGGGAGAGATAATAGATTCACGTTGAGGAGAGGTTCTAGGACTATAATATGATGGGGATGGAGATTGAGATAGAGAAGCATTTGAGGTATTTGTCTTGTCTTCAACCAATTTCACTAATAAATTCTCCATTTTTTCAATCTTTGCCATCATGGCTACATTGGTCTCCTTCATAGCATATATATTTGTTTGAGTTCCAAGTTTTCTTCTTTCAAGTTCAAAACCTCTTTCAATTTTCAAGAAATGGGATATCAACTATTCTAACTTCTCCTTAGGTACATCCTCACTGCCTTTACTACCACCATCATGAGAAATCTTTTTTCTTTTCTTCTTAGAAGACTCGGGAATCTCATCCACATTTCTTTCAATATTTCTTCTTTCTTCCCTTTCTTCTTCTCCTTCTTCAATTCCTTGAATATAACAATCACCCCTTTTTGTTTTGATCTATCCCTCTAATGCCCAACCAGATTTCTTTAGAGATGATTTGTTGATTCCTCTAAAAGTGTCTAAAGTTGTTCTTGGTTCCTTTGCTAGTGATATGTTATGCATCATAAGAATGCCAGTGATCATGAACCATGTGGAAGTTTGGTCTTATCTTTCTTTTTATTTTTCACTTTGGATGCCTCAGTTATGAAAGCTGGAATTAAGAATGCAATTCAGGATTTTTTTTTCTCATAATACAAGCCATAATCCAAAAATCATCCTTTGTGATAAGTTGGTGATTTCCTCCTTGAGGCTTAACGACATGAGACACAATCAGATGAAGAATCCATTCAAACATCCCTAAAGCATTGATGCTTTGATCCACATAAGTGAGATTTTGATTATTCAACACAGTTTTAACACACTCAAGAATATTCTTATCCCTTTCCTTATATGGCTCACATTGTGTTTGAGATATCCAATCCATTCCACACTGAGAAGTCAAAACTCTTGGGGTTCACAATTATGGTTTATCCTTTGACAAAGGTTAAAAAATTTATTGATTTTATACCAGTGTCAAAGTGATAATAGGTTTCTAAAATATCCTCTCTATCATCATCTTTCGCTTCCAAATTGTTGTAAAATTTTCTAACCAGTTCATCTGAATATTAGTGTTTTGGTGCATTAACCATTCCGGCACTACCTTCTCCAAAGTCTCATAACACAGAAACCCAGTCTCCTTCAAGTAGTTCCAATCAACTAATCTACCATAGTTTAAACCTTTATTAACAAAGAAATTGGCAAATGACTTACTTTTCTCCAAGGATAAGAACTTACTGTCATTGATTTTGGGAGTCCTCTTCGACCTCGAACCTGTCGGAACATGTTGTTTTTGTTCAGGACTCATCGATGATGTGTGTTGATTCTTCTAATTTTGTAATTTGTTGATGGGAAGACTTCGGCTGAACAGGGATTTTTAGAGAGAAGTTAGGGTTTTCATTGAAGAGAGGAAAAAAGAGAGATAGCTTATCGAGCAAAAAGAAAGAGGAAAGTGGTGGTTTTCTCTTTTTTTTTTTTTTTTTTGTTTCACGAATTGTGTCTTTGGGCTGGGCCTTTTGGTGTTTGATTGAACCCTCAAGTATCGATCCATTCTTTAATGTATTGATACATCCTTTAAGACTTTGTTTTGATTATCCATATCAAAACATGATTTCTGTACCTGTTTAACTATGTATCAACCCATATGAAAAGAAAGGTTGATATACAGTTCTTTAGAAAAAATATATATATATATACTAACCCTACACATATGTATATAATATATATATTTATTTATTTATTTTTCAGAAATATGCATCCAATGGTACATAACATCATATAGATCAAAATTGAAATGAATTGATATGGGTCCAATCTTATAATTTGATCAACCCAATCAATGCCAGATTACAAATGAAAGTTCTGCAGTATGTCAGATGCAAGTACTTGTTCTAATTTCATCCAAAAACATATTTCACTCACATTATCATTTTTTTTTGTTCCATCATACCTAGTTCTCATCTAAGTTCACAAGGGTTTGATGAAAATATTCGTTATTTGCTTTTTAGTTTCTATATATTCCAATTTAATTTCACCCTTCATCACATGATCTCGAATCAAATGATGTCTAATTTCAATATGTTTAGTTCTAGAATGATGAATAGGATTTTTTGTCAAATTTATTGCACTAGTATTTTCTACTTTAACTTATGTGCACTTTGAATTTATGCCATAATCTTCCAATTGATGCCTAATCCATAGTATTTGTGCATAACACTGCCCCATTGCTATATATTCGGCTTCGGTGGTAGAGGTAGCTACACTATTTTGTTTCTTTGATGACTAAGCTACCAACATACCTCCAAAGTATTCACAAGTTCCACTAGTACTTTTTCTATCTATTCTACAAGCAGCATAATCAGCGTCCGAATAACCATGTAACTCAAATGATGAGTTTCTATTGTACCAAAGTCCTAATTCACATGTATCCTTGAGGTATCTAAATATTCTTTTTACTACTATCAAATGGCATTCTTTAGGATTTGCTTGAAATCTAGCACATAGACACACACTAAATAGGATATCCAGTCTAGAAGCTATTAAATAAAGTAATGAGCCTATCATGCTTATATATAACATTTGGAATATTTTCTTACCATTCTCATCTTGATCAAGCTTAACATTTGTGCCCATAGGAGTTGCATAGGATTTGGCCTCCTCAAATCCAAATTTATTCAATAACTTCTTTGTAAACTTAGTTTGGTTTATGAAGATCCCTTTATTATTTTGTTTAATTTGCAATCCTAGCAAATACTTTAATTCTTCCATCAGAATGGGTTTTGTACAGTATATATTTGCATAATTAAAATTTCTTTTCCTTCATTCTTAATAAACAAGGTTGTATTGGCTTTTCCTGTACAAAAACTATTCTCAATTAAGAATGTGCTAAGCTTCTCATACCAAACTCTTGGAGTTTGTTTTAGACCATACAAAGCTTTGTTCAATTTGCATACATGGTCCAAATATTTTGGATCTTCAAATCCAAGAGGTTGTTCTACATAAACCAACTCGTTTATAATTCCATTTAAGAAAGCACTCTTCACATCCAGTTGATATAATTTAAAGTTCATATGACAAGCAAAAGCTAAAAGTATCCTAATGTCTTCTAAACTAACTACCAAAGCATAAGTCTCTTTATAGTCTATTTCTTCTTCTTGACTATACTCTTATACTTCTAATCTTGCTTTATATCTAGTGATTATGCCATGTTCAACCAATTTGTTCCTAAAAACTTATTTGGTGCCTATAACCGATTGATCCTTAGGTCTAGGAGCTAACTCCCATACATTATTTCTTGTAAATTAATTGAGCTTTTCTTGCATAGGTAATATCCAATTTTCATCATCAAGAGCTTGATCAACAGTTTTAGGCTCTACTTGGGAGATAAATGTTATAAATTTATATTGATTTTATAATGCAGATCTCATTCTAACTCCCTTACCTATGTCTTCAATTATGTTTTCAATATCCACACTCTTTCTTAAGTTAGAGTATTTAGATTCTCCTTTAGAATGCGATGATTCATCTTCTTGCTCTTTTTTCTCATCCTTAAGAACAATTTCTTCCTTAGCTTCCTCTAGATTCTCTTCATACTCCAATTTTTGAGATAATTTGTCAAATAATTTTTCATCATCATCTTCTTTATCTATAACATCTTTTCTAGGTTCATCATATTCATCAAATTCAACATGAACCGATTCTTCAACTATCATAATTCTTTTATTATACACTCTATAAGCCTTACTAGTGATTGAGTATCCTAAAAAAATTCATTCATCACTCTTTGCATCAAATTTTTCTAAATTATCCTTGTCATTTTTAAGAATAAAGCACCTACATCTAAAGACATGAAAATAGCTAATCTTAGGTCTTTTGCCCTTAAACAATTCATAAAGAGTTTTCTTAAGAATTGGTCTTATAGAAACGCTATTTAATATGTAGCAAGCCGTATTAATGGATTTGACCCAAAAATATTTTGGTAGACTATGCTCATACAACATAGTCGTAACCATCTCCTCAAATGTCTTACTTTTCCTTTCTACAACTCCATTTTATTGAGGAGTTCTTGGAGTTAAAAATTTGTGTTCTAATCTATATTTTTCACAAAACTCTTGCATGATCCTTTTTTTTCAAACTCTTTATTATGATCACTTCTAAATTTCAAGATATGACAATCTTTCTCTTTTTGTACCTTTTTACAAAATTTAATAAATAGGCTACTAACTTCTTCCTTCTTTGCTAAAAATATGACCCAAGTATACCTAAAATAACCATATATAATTACAAAACCATAATGTTTTTCACCTAGGCTTTGAGTTCGAGTTGGACCAAACAAGTCCATGTGAAGAAGCTCTAATGGTCTTCAGGTAGATACTTCATTTTTAGGTTTGAATGAAGTTCTAACATACTTGCCTTTCATACAAGCTTCACACAACCTATCTTTTTCAAACTTGAGATTAGTTAAGCCTCTAACTAAGTCTTTTTCTTTTAGTCTAGAAATTTGGTTCATACTAACATGACTTAATTTTTTATGCCATAACGAGGAGTTATTCGTATCTAGAGCTATCAAACAAGTTTCTTCATTTCCTATGTCATCTAAATATATCACATAAATGTTTCCTTCCCTATAGCTTTTAAATCTAAGCCTATTTGATTGATTGTCAATAACTAGGTATGCAATGCAATCAAATACAACAATATATCATTTATCACATAATTAACTAATGTTAAATAAGCTATGCTTTAAACCTTTGACAAATAAAGCATGCTCAATTTTAGTTGAAGGGCTACCTATGTTGCTAATGCTAATGATAATGATCGTGCCCTTAGAGTTAGTTGTCTCCAAAGACAACCTTGCCTCCTTGCTTTTTTTCCAATGAGCAAAAGTGTGTGGCTTCTCTTACATGTGTCGAGAACAACCACTATCTAGAAACCATTGGCTCTTGGAACTTTTAGATTGAAAACACACCTACGCAATAATAAACATTCACAATATGGCCTTTGATACCCATATCTTCTTGGGTCCACCAATATTAGTGCTCACAAAAGATTTTGGTACGCAAATTAATGTGTCTTGCGTTTGTGATGATGTCTTTCTTTTATGCTCAATTTTAGTTGTATCCCCATTGCACTTAGTCACATTTCTTTTGTGACTTTGATATGTAATATTGGGCTTTTTCTTTAATTTATAAGATTGGGCAACAACCCATACTTTATGCAAATATGACATCTATCTTTAGTGTTACACTTTTTGGTGCTAGGAACAAAGAAACTATATAGTTTCTTTTATGTGTTTGATGGATCATAGCCGAGTCCAGCTTTATTATAGACAGCCTGTTGTGCTCCTAACATGAGGTCAAATTTCTCTTGTGCTTAAACAAATTTATGCAACATGCAGCTAAGTCTTTTGTTCTTCTCTTTTTCTTCCTTAAGTTTTTTTGACAATTTTGCATTATTTTGAGGAGCAATTGAAATCATCGTAGAAGTCTTATCTAATTGGTTATGCAATTTCTTGTTCTCACTTTTAAGAACAATATTCTCATTTTTAAGGCCTTCATTTTCCTTTTGAATTTTATTTATCTTCTTTTCAAGATCACTTAAAAATTTTCTAAGTTTAAGATTACACTTTTTAGACTTTTTTAAGTCTTCTAGTGCTTCAATTAAGGCCTTATCTAAATCACTATTGGAGTCGGAGTTAGAAAAATTTATCTCATTGTCTTTCTCATCTCCAACACCATAAAGCATATGTTGGCTTGTTTCTCGATAGCATCCTTCTCAGTCAAGCTTGCATCCGAATCACTCTAAGCCGCCAATGCCTTCTTTTTCTTTTCCTTCTTCTCATGTTTCTTTTCATGCTTCCTTTCATTCTTTAATTGTGGACATTCCACCTTGATGTGTCCCAATTTCTTACATTCAAAACATATTAATTCATCTTCCTTCCTATTTTTCTTAAACTCTTTCCTTCCACTATACTTCTTCTTTATTTTAAGCTTTCTCAATTTTCATGAGAGCATTGAGATTTCGTCATCATCATCATCATTACTTTCTGGACCACTTGAAGTCTCGCTTTTAACTTTTAATGCAATTGTTTTTCCTTTAGCTTCCATTGAGGTTGATTGAGACTGAGTATTCATTTTCATCTCGTAGGTAGTGAGAGTTCCCACCAATTGATCCATGGAAAGTGTTTCCAAATTCTTTGACTCTTTGTTGATGGTAACTTTAGGTTCCCACACTTTCGACATGCATCGAAGAATCTTGTCCACTAAATCTTCTTCAGGAACCCCTTTTCTAAGCAACCTTAATTCATTGGTGATGGTGTTGAAATGGATTACCATTTCTCTCACTGTTTCACCTTCTTTCATTTTGAATACTTTGATTTCTTGCTTGAGCGTCCAAATTTTGCTTTTCCTTATCTGGTTAGTCCCTTCATATGTTACTTTTAACATTTTCCGAATCTCTTTGGCTGTAATACATGAGGAGACCCAATTGTATTCAGAGATGCATAAGGCCAAATGAAGCAAATTCATAACTTTGCAATTTGCTTGAAATACCGACTGCTGCTCAGCACTCATGTCTTTTAACTTTGTTGGAATTTTCACTCCATCCACAACAACCATAGGAAATTCAATTCCTCTTCTATTATTCTCCAGGCCATGAGATCTTAAGCTATTATGAAATTCTTCATTCTCTGTTTCAAGTATGTATAATTATTTCTGTTGAAGAATGGAGCTTATTTGTTGAGCAAGCTTCTACCAAAACCTGGTGTACATCCATTACCAAGTTTCTCACTTGGATTTTCAACTCCACTAACTCAAGATGGTTACACTCACTTTATTTTTATAGGGAACTCAAGAAACCCTAGCCCAATCTTGTTTTCTCAGGTACAAGATTAAACCCGTACAAGTATTCACTCAATACTTGATTTCTCTCACTACAAATTCAAGATCAAGACACCCATTGATCTGTTACAATTTGGCTTTCAAGAAATTTATAATGAAATAGTGAAATGAAAACTTGAGGACTTGAACTTTGAAACATAGCAAGAGAGAAAATTAAATCATAGGACTTGGCAATGAGTCTTGCAACAATACTTTCTCTCTCTTCGACAATGGTTTATATGTGTCTTCAAAGCTATTACTTGATCAGTTGAGGAAAGAGAAGTTAGAGCTCATTAAAATCTTCATTCAATGCTTCCACTACCCATTCGCTTTTGTCAGATTTGAACATTGTGGCTTGATGGGTTGATATGTCCCTTTGATTGGTTCATACATATTTAAATTTTCTTCATGGCTTTGTGTATTGAGGGTTGATACATAGTAGCTCAAGTTGATATACAATTTGTGCTTTGTTTTTCAAACCTATACTATTCATCCAAGGGTTGATACACAGACCATGAGTTGATATGATGCATCGGGGACACTATTTTTCTAGAGCTCAACCATTGTACATCGATACATTTGTGTGCTTGGGTTGATATATTTTGACTTTCCTGAGAGCACATTTTTGTATATCGATATATCCTCTAAGTATGTATTTTTATAACTATGTGTCTGTTACAATCCACTAAAAGCACGTTTTTGTATATCAACATATCATGTAAGCATATATCGATATATCTATGTTTGTTACAATTCAATGAGAGCACGTTTTTGTATATCGATATATCATGTAAGTATATATCGATATATCTGTGTCTGTTACAATTCACTGAGAGCATAATCTTGTGTATCGATATATCTTAAATTATGGGTTGATAGAATAAAACTCTAAAGGTAAAAATTCTTAATTCAACAAATCATTTAACCCAAAAATCGTCATTAAAGTTTTCACTCTGAGGTTTGAGCTCTAAATATCATTAAATCCTTTTAACTTAATAATCTCAAAATGTCATCAAGATTTTAAAGCAACTCTTAACATCATCAAAACCTTTTTAACTCAACAATTTCCAAACATCATCAATATTTTAAAGCAACTCTTAATCATCATTAAATTAAGAGCTTTAAACTTCATTGAAGTTTTAAACTAACTTTTTAATTATCATCAAAACAATTTTACTCAACAATCCAAAAATTAGAGATGCATGTAAATAGTAGCATGCAACCCTTACAAATTATTTTGAAAAACGTGAAATGCGTTATATATGTAGACAATCTGTGGTTCTGTTAAAACATATAGCTTAAAAATGTGAAAATACATATACGATCGCTCGAGAAAAGGACTAAGCTATTTGGTAAAGTTAAAAAAAAAATATATTGCAAATTGAGACAATCTCAGGACTTGTTGCACTAATTATCCAGATAAATTTGAATAATTATACATAAAAAAATCTTATATCATGCCGCCCAAATTATTTTGAAAAACATGATAAACACATTCTCTGATCAAAGTTAAGTGATCGAAGATAGAAAATCAACAATAAAAGCATAATTAAAACTTAGAATTTCAAAAAAAAAAAACTATATTGGTTAATTGTTACCTTCACAATCAGTCATTCATTTAAAAAATAATATATGTATGTATGTGTGTGTGTGTGTGTGTGTGTGTGTGTGTGTGTGTAGTGATACTCCCATTCTTTAGTCGTTTCCGATTAAACTTGTGACCTAAGCATGAGTTTTTTATTTATTAGAAGCTATTTAAGGGTCTCCAAAATATTTTCTCGAAATCATGATTTTACCCTAAACGTTTTCAAAATAATATTTTAACCCCAAAAATTTACAAAATTATGAAACAACCCAAATGAACTTTCAGTTTTTAACACTTAGGTCCCTCGGTCATGCTATAGAAAGTTGCAGTTTATCTTTTTATCTTTACTTTTCTATGTTTTATATATGTTTTAGATACTTTGAGTATAGTCTAATAATAGTTTTTCTAGTTATATTTTAATGAGTATAGTGAGTTTTAAATTGATTTCACTATTCTTATCATATTTATATATATAGGGGTTTTAGTTAGATTTTTAGGACTTTCTGAGCATTTTTTAGATTTTCGAATTTATTTCTTGCCGTTGAGGCAAAGACCCCATGTGGGTTAATTGAACTAAACTCAACCATAATCCCATAGAGTTTTAACTTGTGTAATAGTTTGGGGCTCATTAAAGTTAATTTGAAGATAGATATTAAGCTTAAACTTAAAATTACAGGTTACTCTTTTCATATTCTTCTCATATTTTCATTTCTTTTCCATGTTAAACACAAATCCAAACTTCTAAAACTCAATTCCTTTCTAGTGATTTTTAGTTTCCATCATTACTTATATCATATAAAGACTCACTCAGTATACAAAATACTCTTTGACTTAGTACGAGGGTAGGGAATGATGGACATACATGTATGTAGCTTTCCCTTAATATTTTTGTAAAGAGACTGTTTTAACACCTCAAACCTCGTGATCTCAAGATCACCAAATAAACAGCTCTACCGTTACGTCAAGATTAGTCCTTAACTCAATCATGTATGTTCCTTGAATATCCAAGTTAGTTCTAAGGTGAGTTTTGAGATTTTGTAAGGTTTTAGCTCGGAGGAGCAGAGAAAACAATACATTCGAATTGAACTATGCTTTTGAAGTTAGTAGTGGGCTGTCTTTCTTTTAGAGTTAGGGCTCAATATAATGAACTAGCCAAACTTGGGTCGGGGCAAGAGGCTAAACATAGTATGATGGGATGTCTAAAAAATTCTCAAATATAAATAAATGACAATTGTGGAAGATATGAACTATCCAATGCCATTACATTAAAATAAACATGGTACATGAAAATTGAAAGTAATGATCCATAAATACTTCACGTCTCACTACAAGTCCCCTGAGAACTCTATGGGTCTTTAGGAATATACTTGCTATACATTAACTCTTTACTCTTGTGTTATTAGAAAAATATTGGATTACGAATAGTAAGCAAGTGATAAACAAGATGTAGCATAACATATTAATATAGTAGATTTAAAAATATGTTTAATTCCTTACAAATAATAATTATGAAAACTATAATCAGAGAGTATCACTTGACACAGAGTATCACACAATATGTCCTACCAGACGTTAAATATGCATAGTATTGAATAATATAATATAATAATATACAAGTTAGGTTGAAAATAGATTACACATCAACTAAAATAGGCTACAGGCATGCCTATTCCTTACGTGGCATGGCAATAGAGTGTCTAATAGAATCCAAGAAATGTAATGCTTATACAACTATCACATATGAGTTAACTGATGCAACAATAGTAATGAAGTTAGATGCTAACCAACGTTTGGTTGGTTCAGCAAAAAGGACGCTGAGACCCATTAATTATACTCGTGTTAGATTCAGTATGGAAATAGAAAAAACTATGTTGGGAGATCCTCTAAAAGAAGGCCCTATAAGGGATCAATCTTAGATTAGTCAGGATGAAATGTCATATACTAAATGGTGACTCTAACCAGGGTAGCCAAAAAAAAAAAGGCATGCCAAGGTTTTTGCCTAAATAAGCCCCTCAAAGTATGAGTTAAGGTTAAATAGGCCAAAATAGGCTCAACTAGGTCAACATGGTCAAATTAGGTTAGCTAGGGTCAAGAAGAATTAAAAGGGTCAAATTGAACCCATGGGAAAATCAAAACCAATTATGATACCTCCACACCATACCCTTGCGCTAGGCAAGTGTACCAACTAGCAACCATCCTTGAATAATAACAGCTAGTTTGGAAGCTTGGAAGTTGTTAAAGTTAGTTGAATAATCAACCAACAAACTAAAAGCTATTAGGTGAGTTAGAACTGTTAGGAGAGATGAACAAAATGTATAAAAAGGTGTAACATCAAGAAGCAAGGTAGCAATAGATTGTTGCGTTCTCCTCTCCCTTCTCTGTTTTGTGTCTCCTCCCTTTCTCTCTCTAACCCCGCTCTTTCTCCCTCTTCTTCTCCCTCTTTGTAACTCCCTCTTTCTCTTCTCCTTTAATTTTCTTTTCAATCTATAACTCTCTACAACATTTTTTTATCACCATATTAATTTTCCGTCCTTATGTCTAAACCATTCCCATGCTCTGCTTTTGCTTCTAACATGCTTTGTTTTTGTGTTTCCTTTTATTTTTAACAACCCAACATCTTTTAGTGTTCAAGAGGTAGGTCAGATGTGATAGAATTGGTATCAGAGCAGCTGTTCCTTAGCTCTTTCAAAGATTCAATGGTAGATAGTACTCGATACAAAGATATGGAAGATCAAATCAAAAAGCAAGAAAACAAAGTGTAAGAGCTAACAAATGAATTTCAAGAGCATAGATTGTAAGTCGAAAAGAAGTTTGAAGGTATTGAAAAGAAGCTAGAAGGTATGTCTCAGAAGTTAGATAAACAAAACCAAAGAATAGAGGCAATCATGATTAGTGTAAACTCCAAATTTTGCTCAATCTTTAAAATGTTAAACAAAGAAAAGATTGAAGAACTAGAAAATGATAGGGCCTCGAAGTCACCTAATTTTCCAATTCCATTAGAAGGTAGAATAAGGGTAGATTTGGATCCCAAATATTGAGGAAAGAAACTTTGAGTTGTGATTTATTGTCAAATCCCCGAAAATTGAATTTCTAGTGTTTTTTAGGAAAAATCCTAGGATGTGGCTAAGAAAATGCCAAAAGTTTTTAAATGTTTACCAAATTGCCACCCACACATCTTGATACTATCGAGATGTACGTCGAGGGAATGATAGAAATCTGGTTTCAAGGCATAAAGTTAATTAGACAAGAAATCAGTTGGGAAGAATTCTCAACAGAGTTATATCTAAGATTTGAAACAAAAGACTTCTAAGATGAAGATAAAGATTTAATAAATTACAATAGTATGGATCTTTGTTTGAATACCAGGAGAGATTTAAAGAGTTATGGTTAGTAATGCTATAAAGAATCCCAAGTTAACTAAGTCCAATTTCATCTCAAGGTTCATTAGCGGATTAAGGGAAGACAACAAATCAATGTTAAGAATAATAAAGCCTCAAACTTTGCTACAAGCATTTGAGATAGCAACACTTCAATAACAGTCATTGGAGCTAGCTAAACAAAGAAAGACTGGCCTAAATAGAAGTTAGGATCTAGGAGAAATAATAAGCACTTCTAGAGACATTACATACAAAGGAAAATGAGTACCAAATGGAGCTGAATTTGGAGACGAAACATCCATAATTTCATCTCAAGATATGCAGTTCAAAAGAGCTAATAATTTTTGCCTTGAATGTGGAAATAAATATATGTCAGGACATAAATACAAACTCAAACACCTCAATATATTGATAGCAGCAGAAGAAGGAAGATCCTAGGGAACAATCTACCTAAAAGAGTTCGCTTGAGAAGATATGAGCCTCAATAAAACTCGTTTTTTTACCTTCTATCCTTGAAGATGAGGATATTTTGAGTGGAAAATTTATTACAACCCACAACCATCTTTGAATAATAAAGGTTAGTGTAAGAGGTTGGAAGTTGTTAAACTTACTTAATCAATCAACCAACTCAAAGTTGTTAGGTGAGTTAGAATAGTTAGGAGAGATGAACAAAATATACAAAAAGGTGTAAGACCAAGAAGCGAGGCAATAATGAATTGTTGTGCTCTCCTCTCCCTTCTTTGCTTCGTGTCTCCTCTCTCTCTAAACCCCACACACTCTCTCTCTTCTTCTCGCTCTCTGTACTCCTTCTTTCTCTTCTCCTTCAATTTTCCTTTCACTCTATAACCCTCTATAACCTTTCTTTTATCACCATATTGATTTTCCATCATCATGTCCAAACCATTCACAAGCTCTATTTTTGCTTCTAACACGCTTTGTTTTAGTGTTTCCTTTTATTTTTAAAACCTAATGTCTTTTGGCGTTCAAGAGGCGGGTCAGGGTGTAACAAAACTAGGGCAGTGTATGCAACACATGGTGTATGAGCACAACGCATGTGCAGCACCATGTGGCTTGGGCCACAGTCCATGCACACAAGCATAGCCCCTCAGCCACCCTATAAATGTAGGCACATGACTATGGCCCTAGGCTGTGATGTATGCATGCAGGTGTGTGGTTGTGGCCATGGCTATAGATGGTGACACCAACTATGCAGTAGGAGCTTGAGGCTATTGTTCTTATATATATGGGCTTACGGGTGAAGCCACAAGTTGCACTCAACATGTGAGCAACCACAAACTTGTACGAGCTTGTGTGTTGCAATATCCATGGCTACCGCTTGCACAAGCTAGCCGAAAAATAAGGAGTAGAGAAGAGTAAGAGAGAGAAAGAGAGACAAATGCTTAACATAGAGGATGGGAAAGAGAAATACACTAACAACAAATTCTACAACACAAACCTTGTAATCCAAAAGGATAAAACTAAGATTAGTAAGTTTAGAGAAAGAACTTACATCAAACAATAGTAAGAGAGAAAACTTGGGAGAAGAGAGGTGGCTAGGTTTTACATGGAGAGAGAAAGAGTGGTGACTATGGTAAGGGGGAAAGAGATAGCGAATAGTATGAAATTGAAAAGAATGTGATAGTTTTATATTCTGATGCATGAAAACTTCCCAGCACTAATGTTTCCTATTTCCAAAATATTTTAACATACTAAATTAACTAATATTTATACAAATGTTCATATATTTTTTATATTTATACATTTTTCTATATTTAATAAATTATTTGTTTATTTAACTATAATTTTTATTTTTATATTGTTTGTTTTATAATTAATAATTACATATTTGATAGTTTTAGTTTTTATTATAAAATATGAGTATTCTATTATTTTTATAAAATAATTAATATTTATATAAAAAACCTTATATTTTTAATATTTACACATTTGCTTACATTTTCATTTTTTGTATTCTTATAAAATATCATTTTTCATATCTGTTTTCATTTCTTTATTTCTGTTTCCTTGCAATATAGGCTTTAACATTAGCTCTTTGATAATTACAAAAATACCATAGATGGGGAATTTAATATAATTATAAAAAATTAAGGATCGCTATAAACACTGAAGCCTCCCAACCCAAAAAGGTCTACAAAAGGGCCCTGGAGAGGAAAGAAGGTGCATTAATCATTTAAATAAGGGCTAACACATGAGATAACCCAAAGCACAGGAAAAAAAAAGGAACAAAACCAAACTTAATTTAGGATTCTAGATAGGGTTGTTATACGGATCGAGCCGAATTTGAGCCCCTCGCGAGCCATTCGGTCAACGACTCGACTCGACTCAACTTTGACCAAGTTCGAGTCGAGTTTGTCATGTATCGAGTCGAGTTCAAGTAATATAATTTTAGACTCGAAAATTCGATGAGTAGTTTGATTACATATATTAATTATATTATATATATTTATATATAATTATAATATAAAAATAAAATAAAATAAAATATATTAATATATTATATAATAATCGAGTTTTCAAATCGAGTTCGAGTTGAGTTCAAGCATTTTGTTATATAGTTGAGTCGAGTTTGAGCCCCTGTTATATACTATTCATCGAGTTCGAGTCGAGTAAAAAAAATTGAGTTCGAGTTCGAGTATAGAGATACTCAGGATCGACTCGACTCGAATACACCCCTAATTCTAAACAAAAAGAGAAGTTTTCAAACTTAGAAAATTTTCATAAGGAGTTAAATTACATCCCTAATTCAAATGTACTTTGACTTAGGGGTTAGCGTAATTTTTTCCAAGATAATTTAAAGACTTGTTCATGTGTATAGATATTGGGTATCAAGTGTTATGTTTAGAATGTAAGTATAATTGATTTTTTGAATAAGCTTTGGATATATCTTATTGTTTCCTTAATAAGTTTACTGACATGAATGCTATTGATTCCGATATATATTTATACAATTTTGATATATTTATTCTTCAAATGTGATTTATGAAATCGTTGCATAAATATTCATGTGTCATTTATTGAAGAATTGTGTCAAAAATCATAATCTTCTCAACTTAACACATCTGAAGAGAAATATAACTCAACAGTTTAATTGATGTTCACCTATGCTTAATAATATTTTCTACTCTTACCATTTACTTGTGGTGTAATAAACCACAAAATCATTTTTCTAGTAATTATAGGTTGTGATGTTTAGAAAATAAAGTTCTAATATTTTAGAAATGACCATTTATTGACCGAATGATATTTTCTAGTGTTGGAGGTCGATTTTACTCCACAGATAATGACTTTACTAATTCAGATGGGATGATTAGTCGTTTGACAATCTTATTTTATAAGACTTACAAAAAAATGTCGAAGGGCGTTCTGGCCGAGAGACTATAATATTTAAGTTAGATAGTGGTTTTCGAAGAGAGAAACTGACTGAAAGAGAGTTTCGTATCACCTTTGTGTGCTAAGTGAGAGTTAAGAGAACAAACCTAAATGGCGGCCTCCTGATGCATATTTATAGGTTGCCTATATAACTCACTTGTGTCTGGGGTGTTGAAACCCTATTTTCCATGTAGAAGTGCCCTAAGATTACAAAACCTTTAAGAAAAGATTTCCATCAGATTTAGAATCCTTTTAGTTAAGAAACTTCTAGTTGTTAAGAGATTCCTTTCTTTATTGATTAAGATTCAAAAATTCCTTGCTAATTACGAAATGTTACTTCCGTGATTTAAGGAATGTCAAATATTGCACTGAGTTGATATTATGCGATTTTGGTGTATCTGATTTCAAGCAAATATACCTTAATCGAGTGTTGTATATAATACGAAACAAGTATCATTCTCACGAGAATATTTTATATTATTAATTATAAATTGCCTTATCTAAGTTGGACAGAACAAATCAAGATGGCAAGATCAATAAAACTATGAAAATATCAAATTACAGAAATAGTGATGAATAAAACCCCTAATTTTATAAAATCCTAGAACATCAATTTCATATGTTTTTTATTTTTTCACGTGGTTGAATCTTTTAAATCCTTTCAAGTTTATTGACTAAAAAATCATTCTTGATAATGACAAATTTTCCTAAATTAGATTTACCCAATGGTCATATAATAAAACCCTAATTCGACTAACCAAAACCCAATGATCATGTAATCTTTATTACGCCAAACTACATTAAGATTTTGGAATATATGTAATCTAGGGTTTCTCCTAAAATCCCCATACATAGAATTAATTATCCGTTGATCTCATAACCCTATGTAGATTTTATTGTGTTAATCTAATTTCATGCAATCTTCTCTCGATCTCATACATTCAATCTCAATTTATCAAAACGCAGGTACCTATACATATGAAATATTAAATTCAATAATAAAATCTTATCAAATAATAATCATGTCAATAAAGATTTAAGAAAAAAAAATAAATCAAATCATACTATTAATCAAAGAATAGAATCCATCGAGTCCTAAGAACAAGAAATCTAACTAGACATAATAAAAAAAAAAAAACTAGAAAGGTAAAGAAACATTACAACTCCTTTACACCCAAAGGAGCAAGTGAAAATCCCATTTAAGGAGGCGGTTATTTGGGTTTTCTAATTTCCCTCTATGTATGAGGATATCTCCTATTTATATACTAAGTCTTAAGTGTTCTAAGTGAATAAGAATTCGTTGATCTTCATAAGAGCTGGTTATTTCACTTTGACTTGCACCTTTAGAATTCGTGGACCTTAATTTCTAGCGCTGCAGTAATTTGTTCTCAAATTGTAGATATTTTCAGGTCTGAATTACCTTCTACCCTCTTCACAAGATTTGTAGGCCTTGAAATTGTCTTTCCAACCCAATAATAATTAGGTCAATTGGATATCAAATCAGAAAGTTTTGCACAAAATACTAACAACTATCTATGTAGTCTAATATCCCTTTAAAAGGCCCAATAATTCTAAAATAAAACCCTTGAAAATAATTAATGTAAAATCACCAACTAAAGCTTAAAACAGTCCTAAAAGTCATACATAAATCCTAAAATAAAATAAAATAAAATAATTCAAGTGTATAAAAATATTACTATCAAATACCCCTACTTTTGAATATTTGCTTGACCTCAAGCAATAACAAATTTTCTCCAAAATCAATTCAACATCTCAAATCCCTAACCATGTATATGACAAGTTCAAACCAAAATTACAATCGAATCAACCAATACTTTATAGCATTCAACACTAGAATAGCTATTACACCTCCTATAGTCTCATCGAAATTAAGAATAATACAAGATTCATCCACCCTCATAATTGGTTCACTTATTAGAATAAAGAAACTACGATCCTACTATTCAAAACACTCAATTTTATAGAGGGTAAGTATATCACTAAAAATCAACACAATGAGATGACATTACTAGAAATTTGCTAATATACAAATCTCCACCATTTATACATATGAAATCCATACATCAATCAAAAAATCTTTTATTTGATTGTAATGGGGCTAAAATAAAGGGTAGGATAATGGGTAAAAATATTAGGTTAAAAATAATTCACCAAAAACGTTAAAGTATCAAAACATGATATTGTTACATTAAAACAAAGAAAATACTAATTCTAACTACGAATATGTAATGTGATATATCACTTATTCAAAACAATGAACAATATAGAGAAATTTCACTATAAGAGTGAACAATATCAAGAATGAAGAATGCTTTTTCTATTTTTTCTTTTTTTTCTTTTTTCGATTTTTTTCGTTTTTTCTTTTTTTTTTTTCAACTAGCACTTTTTTTTTTCATTTTTTCTACTGTTTTTTTTTTCATAACTCAACATGATAAAAACATATATAACTTCAACATAAAAAAATAATAATAATACTTAAAAGTATAATGTCATGCTATCTTAGTGAATTCAGGTTCAAATTTTGGAGCTAGAAAAAGATAGGTCAGATTTTTTCGTTTTTTCTTTTTTTTTTTCAATTAGCACTTTTTTTTTTTCATTTTTTCTGCTGTTTTTTTTCATAACTCAATATGATAAAAACATATAAAACTTCAACATAAAAAAAAAAAAAAGATATCTAAAAGTATAATGTCATGCTATCTTAGTGAATTCATGTTCAA
The DNA here is from genome assembly GCA_037126225.1 of Dillenia turbinata. Classification (NCBI taxonomy): domain Eukaryota; kingdom Viridiplantae; phylum Streptophyta; class Magnoliopsida; order Dilleniales; family Dilleniaceae; genus Dillenia; species Dillenia turbinata. The sequence continues at coordinate 1,610,958 of JBAMMX010000010.1, forward strand.
ATTTTGGAGCTAGAAAAAGATAGGTCATAGGGTAAATCATGTGAGTAACATATAAAAGAAAATGTCTAAACTCAAATGGATTCACTAAGGGATATAAAATGATAGGTATGGTATTTTTTTAAAGTCAAATGTGTATAAACCTAAGTGTTTTAATCATTTTAGTGTATGAAAATCAAGAATGTGGTCTCAAAATACATAACAAAGTAAGTTTTAGAATGACCAAATCATGTGTGATATACGCTTATAAGAAAAAAATGACGAGAGTGAGAAATTACTCTTTAAGGCTCGAATCCTCACTAAGATAAATGTGGTGCTAAATCTTGCATGTTTATCCTTTAAATCAACCATAAAAAGATGAATAACTACTCATGTACCAAATAACAACTAACACCAATCTTCTATCACACAAGCCAATTAAAAACAAGTAATATACAAGGACTAGAAAACTCGAGAAAATTTTATTGGTATGGAAGAAATTTTATCAAAATTCAAGAAATTTAGTAAAACTCAAGATTTAAAAAAAAATCCTAAAAATCAAAATGAAATAAATGAAAATGAAGTTTCCTAAAAAAATCAAAATGTACCCCCACACTTAAACCAAATATTATTCGTAATGTAAATAAAATACTAAAATCAAGAAAATGGAATAGAAAACTCTCATGATTAAGTTGGTGAACACTCTACCTCCTCTTCAACAACTTTTCTATTTCTCGTGTAAGGGACTGCTTATTAACCTATAAAATATGATAAAACTTAAATCTAAATTAAACCAATAAAAACAAATATCAAAGAAAATCATTGTCTCCCAATAAGCATCTTTCTTTATTTTTTTTTTGCCAGATATAATCTCCTTTCTTTAACCCGACTCATAGATCTTCACACTCTGACCATTCGTAGCATCTTTCCATGCTTTTGTTCTTTTTTTTTTTGTCAATTCGAGCACCCCCAGATATCTTTTATTCTTCCTCAAACTTACTGAATTGCAACTTCCTTTCTTTGCCAGCATGAAACCTCCACTTTGATTTAAAATCATTGAAATTCACACGTAAAGCAGCACATGCGTCAACATATTCATTGTCTAGAAAATCATATTTGACATGTGAGGAATTGACAATGCAATTTTTAATAGGATCACTTGAATGAGAGATATCGACTTCATGTTTAGAAATCTTTTTTGTACATTCAATCCTAGAAACCTCTTATTAATCAAACCTTTTTTATGCGACAGAAAATATTAAACTCAATTTTTTCATCATTGACCCCCAAAATCAACTTTTCAACAGAAATATCAATCAGAGCATGGGTAGTGTTTAGGAAAGGTTGACCTAAAGTCAATGAAGTACTCTCTACATCATCCATATCCAAGATAACAAAATCAACAAGAAAAATGAATTTATCAACTTTAATCAAAATATCTTTGACAATGCCTCTTAGATATTTTATACTCTTATCAACCAATTGTAATGAAATGTTAGTAGGTCGACAATCCTTTAACCTTAATTTTAAGAATGTAGAATATGATATGAGATTCACACCACTAACCAAATCACATAAAATATTAGAAAAATCAAAAGAACCAATTATGCAAAGGATAGAAAACCTTCCTAGATCCATTAATTTTGGTGGCATCTTTCTTTGCAAAATCGTGGAGCATTCCTCTGTAAGGTTGATTTTTGAACCCTCATTTAGCTTTCTCTTCTTTTTAATCACATCCTTGAGAAATCCTTAATAACCAGGCACTTGTCTAATGACATCCAAAAGAGGAGTGTTAATGTGCAATTTCTTAAAATTTTCTAAAAATTTTTCAAATTCTATTTTTGCACGTAAAAGATGGTCAGGAAAAGGAATATGGGGTTTATATTCACTCAAATGTAAAGTACTTCCCTATTTAAAATCCGGGGTCTTGACCTTCTCATTGGTAGGCTAATGGATCTCTTCCTTGACATCATGTTTTTTCTCTTTTTCTTGGGCTGGATTTGACACCTGCTACGATTCTTTCTCATTCTTCAACAAGATTGCATTGACCTGTAACACCGACACCGTGATGTCCATACTAGTATTCCTGTTCATGAAATTAAATAAAATATTTCTTAGTTTATATATAGAGAGAGAAATTTTTAATTATATTGATTTTCGATTTTGGGGTATTAAATTTGAATTTTTGGTATATTTTAAAATGCTACGTCCATAATTCGCAGTAAATCTCATTTCTACGAAATTTATACGCTAGAGAAAAGTGGATATAATAATATATATATTGATAATTATTTATTTATATATTTATTAATTTATATAAAAAAAAGGTGGAGAAATGAGCCAAAACGCAGCGTTTTGGCCCCCTCTCCCAAAATTCGATTAGGGCTAAAAGTCCTAATCTCACTCCTCTCTCTCTCTCTCTCTACTCCCTCTCTCCCGCGGCTTCCTCGCACCTCCGCCCTGTAGCTGCCGCTGCCCTCCTCCGTCGCCGTCGCTGCAACCGCACACCACCCTCGTCTCTCCCTCACAGTCACTCTATCTCTCTCTACTATATTTCTCTCTCCCCCTCGGTCTCACTCTCTCTCGGTTCTCTCTCTCTCACTGGTTCTCTCACTTTCTCTCTCACTCCCTGCTCTCTCCCATTCGCGATCTCTCTCGATCTTCCTCCACCGCGAACGATCGCGTTCTCCGCCCTCCTTTCCGTCCCGCAGAGATTTCCATTTTCCCCGCCACAGTCTCCATCGCGAACAACCACCGTAGCCTCAGTCTCTCTCTATTTCGCTCTCTATCTCACTGTCTCTCAGTCTCCCTCAGTCTCTCTCTCGTTCTGCTACTCCCTACGCGCGCAATAGAGCGCCACTGCGCGAGACTGCTCGCGCGAGATAGCCTCTACGCGCGCCTGACCCCGCGCGAGACAGCCCCCCTCCTGCGTGCGTGCCAGCATGCGACAATCCCTTCCTGCGCACGCCTGCAGCGCGCGACAGTTTCTGCGCGCGCGGCTGCAGCTCCTTCCCTGCTCGCGCGCCTTCTGCCACTCTTGCAGAACCCAAATCGACAGCCTCTGTCAAAAACCCTAGGCTGAGCTACGATTCCTTCTGTGTGCAGGTAAGGGCTGAGTTTAAATCTTAGTTCTAGGGTTTTGAATTTTCTGAGTAATTAGGGTTAATTGCTAACATTTGCTCCGAATTTGAAACCGTTACAGGTTGAGCTTGAAACCACTGGTGACTAGAAGCTAGGTCTGCAAACCGAGAAACCCTAGGTGAGGTAAAATACAAATTCTTTCGATACATTGGATGAATTTAGGGTAAATTAGAGTAAGAATGCATTGTATATGTTAGGATGTATATTAGATTTGATTTGAATGCGTTTTCTGACATTATACATAATTGTTTAGGTTAAATAGAGGATTTTATACAAATTGGGTTGTTCAGGATGATAGAATCATATTGAGTTGATTAGAATGGTTTCTCTTGAAGTTTAATTTGATGTATGCATGAGAATAATTAGAAATTTGGGATTTGAGTTTAAGAAATTATGCAGTCTTTTCATTATAAGTTGTCCTACATATAGACAATCAAAATACTAATTCCATATGATGAAAATAGACTTAAATACCTTGAAAATGACATATGGTTTTAAGAAATCGGACGAGAATTGAAAAGTGTATGAATTTTCAAAGATTTTTCCATCTTGTTGGGAATTGATTTATTTTAGACTTGTTTTCGATTTTGAACGGTTTTATATTTGAATTAAGATTGATTTGATTTTGTTATTTACTTATAAATGGAATGAAATTGATGAAATTGGAGTATATCCAAAAATTGAGGAATTAAGACTTGTACAAATTAGGGAAAATGTCAAACCCTAAAAATATTTGGAAATTAATGACGAAATTGCGATGTTTAATTAGGCTAATCTTTTGGGGGACTTGAAAAGACTCAAATTGAATTGGATCTGATGTGTAGGAGAAGTTACATCAATTTCTCTGTGGCTGTACAAATGTAAATTCTGAATTGTTTTAGAAAATGATTTTAAGTGGAATTGATGTTCAATGCCTTAGGATAACATGTTCGGGTTCAAAGGAGGAATTTGATTTGGTTTGGTTTGGAATTAGGGAGTGATTGACCCTCCCGTATACTGTGAGTAAGATTTATTTCAATGTTTTCGTTTAATATGTAAACCCTGTTTTACAACAGTTTGATAAATGAGCATGATTTATCGTGTGCTTGAAATGTTTTGACTGGTTTTGGAACTGACTTTTGTGAACCGATGGAGTGTCCAAAAATTGGTTGAATTATGAAAATATGCATCCATATGGTTGAAATGTATAATGTGCCATTTTATGTTATATGTTGCATTTGGTTTGTGAACCAGATTTACGGCACATGTTTGATATGATATTGATTTTGGCCTTGAGGGTTTTGATATGTATTGTTCCGTAGCTACGAAGGACACCGTGAGAGACGCTTGGGTGGCGTCCGGATATGTCTAGACCTGGGGTATCCCACGAGTTGTCGAGATTATATTTACGATACGGTACTAGCCAGGTTGAACCCGAAAGGGGGAGGATTTGGATACTCTCTCCAAGTCTAGCACCTAGACGAGGTCCGTTGCCAACGCCGGGGTAGAGAGCACTTTAAATAAAATCGCATATAACACCCCCGGTGTGCCTGTCATAGGTCGAGGTATACCTCTGCTAGGATATTTTCGGCTGACAGCTCTATAATTTTATTGACAGTGTTTTGGATGCATATTTGACTTGATAATGCGTGCTAATGATATATTGTTGAAATGAAAAGTATGATGATTTGAAATATGATTTGTATACTTATGATTTGACACTCCAGTTTCACACCCCATATTAGACGATTACATTGACTCACTCACTCATTGAGTATTCTTTCCTGAGTACTCATCCCTCTTCTTTCCCTCCCCAGACAGGATTATGGTGCTAGGGCGACGCATTTGGCTCTAGAGATATGATAGCTTGTTGGTGGATTGGTGTTTACGACGCTGAGATTAAGTTTCAAATTGAAATTATGAATTTCATATTTTATTGTCGACCCTGCATGGTCTTGATATTGAGATCCGTAGTTGACCGTGTATTTATTTTGGGATGACTGTATAATTTATGTATGTTTATTTGCGAAACTCTCATATTTCATTTGCATTGAGGCAATTGTATGTATTTGAATAATACTTGGAAAAATTATTGTAAATTGTATAAAAACTTAGACCCGCTCAGTGTAGCGGCTGCTCATGCTCTAGTTGGGCATGACAGTAGATGTCTGTGACTAGGATTGCTGATAGTTTATTTAGCCTGACGTTGTCCTGGATGTCTGCTATGATTGGTGGATTGTTGTGAGGCCGGGATAGCCCTTTTATTTTAATTTCAGGATGATTTTGAATTTTACAGGATTAAACAGGTGAAATTATACACGGGAGACCTCCGATTTATGGGGAGGTTCTGTCCGATTTTCTGTAGAAATACAGGCGGCATTTAGGGCAACGGGCGACTGTTCACGATCCCGGTTCGAGGCGTGACAGACCTGTATTTTAGGGTTTTTCTTACTATCATTCGGTAGTCTACCTGGTACACAAAATAAAAAAAGTTAGTTAATTAATTAATTTTATTTTCAAATCTCTCAAACCTTTCACTAGTTGTTGTTGCCAAATGTTCAAATCTTTCATTGGTCGTTGCTGCCAAACTCTCAATCCTTTTACTAGTCATATTTGCCAAACGTTCAATTGTAATCTCCTATGATGGCTTGCTTTCCCTTAGCAGTTGATTTCCCGAAATAAAGCTCGGTGGATTGCTTGCTTATGGTGATACTTCTTGACTCCATAAAAAGTTAGGATAGTTCCTCTACCAGGAATTGTATATGTTGGAGTAAGGGTTGTTCTGAGGTCTACCAAAGTTAAAAACATAGTTTGCTTGCTGCACCTGCGGATACTTAGAAGACATGTGAGTAGAATCACCACACGAATTACAATACAAGACTTAATTACTTATAGAATTAAGTTGATTATTTTTCACGTAATTAATTAAAGAGTCAATTTTCGCATTAAATATGATAAAACTATCAATTTCATGCACACCAGCTCTCTGCCTAGGAATCTCACACTCAATAGACTAGTCATATTGATTAGATATTATATCATCAAGTGATTCAATGGTTCATCATATGACTTGCACATCAAAGCACCCCCTGCCGCAACATCAGTGGTAATTCTAATAGAATTTAAAAGATCACCATAAAAAGTTTGTAAAATCAATAAGTCAGGAATATCATAATGTGGGCACCTCCTAATCAAATCCTAAAACCGTTCCCAAGCATTATATAAAGACTTACTCTCAAATTACCTAAAACTAGTAATATCATTATATAATTTAACAGTTTTACCAGATGAAAAATATTTAGCCAGAAATGTTTGAGAAAAAATTTTCCAATTTGTAAAATAATTTTCAAGGAATGAGTTTAGTCATACCTTTGCCTTTCCCCTAAGAGAGAAACAAAACAATCTTAACTTTATGGTATCGGGACTGATTCCATTTAGTTTGATGGTCTTACTATTTACCATGAAGTTTTCAAATGATTGTTCGGATCTTCAAAAGCTTCTCCACTGAACTCTCTTCTTGCACCATCCCAATGAGAGTCGACTTCAGCTCGAACTTGTTTGCCTCCACAGTTTGTCGTGCGATGCTAGTTTGAATATCCTATAGTCTGGACATCGAGTACTCCTTCACTGCTCTAAACTAATGGGCTATTATTTCTTTCTTGACTTCCCTAACTTGTCTACTAATGGTTCGTAAAGTCCTCTCAATCTCAGAATTGAAATCAGATAGGTCAAAACTCTTGGATCGCAACATACACTGTACTGATAAAAAAAAAACCCAAAATTTGATCATCAAAATAACTTGCAAGAACCACTTAAAAAACTCTATATTGCCTATATTAAGATAAAAATCACAAAAAAGAAGTAAGATAATGCACAAAGATCTCCAAAAAAGCATTCGAAAATCCCTAAAAATAAAGAAAAAAATCAAAGAAAAATGAAAAACCCTATAAAAATGATGGAATTTGGCCAAAATAGTATGGTGGTCGTAGCATTACTACAGGTTTTGCACAGAAGGCCAAAATCCTTTAAAACAAGTGATTGCAAGACCCTAAATCAAAACTAGTTTCCTGAACCATGAAAATTCCCAAAAGATTTCCAAATCCAGACCAAACATAAACCCTAAATAGTGACTGTATAACCCTAAAAGATTATAGATCAGATAAATATGAAAAAGATAGTAAAAAAGTGTCCAATCTCAAACAAAGTTATTTTGATTGATATGCAAGAATATCCCCTGCAACAAGGCCAAAAACTTATTACTCGATTTTGGTGTATCACGATTTCGGACAAATATACCATAATCGAGTGTTGTGTATCGTATAAAAAAGGCCTCGTTCATACTAGAATATTGTGTATTACCAATTATAAATTATCCTATCTAAATTGGATAGAACAAATCAAGATTACAAGAATATTAAAATTACAAAAATATTAAACTATAAAAATAGTGATGAATAAAAACCCTAATTTTATAAAACCCTAGGATATCGATTTCATATGGTTTTAATTTTTTCACATGGTTGAATCTTTCAAATTCCTTAAAATTTATTGATTAAATAATTATTCTTGATGATGGTAGATTTTTCTAAATTAGATTTACCCAATGATCATGTAATAAAATTCTAATTCGACTAACCAAAACCCAATAGTCATCGATGTATTGTGATTTCAGGCAAATATATCCTAGTTGAGTATTGTGTATAGTACAAAACAAATATCGTTTTCATGAAAATATTTTGTATTACCAATTATAAATTGCCCTATCTAAGTTGGACAGAATAAATTAAGATTGCAAGAATATTAAAACTACGAAAATATCAAACTGCAGAAATAGTGATGAACAAAAACCCTAATTTTATAAAATCTTAGCACATCAATTTTATCTATTTTTAATTTTTTCACATGATCGAATCTTTCAAATCTCTTAAAGTTTATTGACTAAAGAATCATTCTTAATAATTGCAGATTTTCCTAAATTAGATTCACCTAACAGTTATGCAAATGAAACTCTAATTTGACTAACCAAAACTCAATAGTCATGCAATCTTGATTAGTCTGAACTGCATTAAGATTTATTGAATATCTATAATCTAGGGTTTCACTTAAAATCTCCATATACAGAATTAATCATCCTTCGATCTTATAACGCTATATGGATTTTATTATATTAGTATGATCTCATGCAATCTTCTCTCGTTCTCATGCATTCAATCTCGATTCATCAAAACACAGGTACCTATACGTATGAAATATTAAGTTCAATAATAAAATTTCATCAAATAATAATCATGTTGTCTGTACAGTCCAATATCGTTTAAATAGGCACAATAATCTTAAAATAAAATCCACAAAAATAATTAATATAAAATCACTAATTAAAACCTAAAATAGTCTTAAAAGTCATAAATAAAACCTAAAATAAAATAAATTAAAATAATTCTAGTGTATAAAAATATTGTTATTAGTTGATTAGATACCAAACACCGAGGGGACCTTGGAGCCAATCTAGCTTCTACCGAGTAAGGTTTGGTCGATGAACACCAGAGGAATAAGCCGTGTCTACTTGTCTGGGAGGATATCCCCCATGAACAATACGTTTCGGCATGTTCTATCTATGAGTTCAAGAGGTTTCTGAACCCTATGTTAATGGGCTTTTGAACTGTGCTCCATCACTCGCCCCTCACTCCTAACGTTGTTCTGTGGGAAGGGATTCAAGAGTAATATTAAATGGATAAGAACTCGAGAAGATGTTAGTGCGGGTCATTAAATGCACAAGTATCCGAAGAGGTGTTAATATTATGCAATGTTGCTAGTTTCCTCATTTATTATTGGGGATTGTGAGTAAATGTGGTGATAATTAGCGAAACTGAAGGGCTGGGAAACGTAGTGGGCAAGTGTGAAAGCCACAATTGGAAGCATTATGGGTGCAATTTGACCATTAAATGTGGAGCGTCTTTCCACCTTTCTGGGGGATTCATCAATTTGATTTTCCCCTTTTGCCTATATATGTAACGCCGACTCTGCGGTGTCGTATTTTTGTACTCTCATTCCTGAATTTAATGAAACATTCCTCAGTTTATTATATAGAGAGAAAATTTTTATTTATATTGATTTTCGATTTTGGGGTTTTTAATTCAAATTTTTGGTATATTAAAAGTATCCGTATTTTCGATTCGTAATGTGAAGATACATTTTTCATTTATTAATTTAATTATTTATTTCCTCATTTATTTATTTATAAATCTATTCTTAAAATATATATAATAATAATAATAATAATAATAATAATAATAACAAAAATAAAAAATAAAAGAGAGAAAAAAATCGAATTAGGGCTTAAAGCCCTAATTCCCTTCTCTCTTTCCCCTCTTTTCTTTCTGTCCCTGGCTCTTCGTCTTCTCCCCCTCACGCCTCCGCCCTACTGCCGCTCCCTCCGCCGCATGACACGAGTGCAACCACCACCCAGCCACCGATCAACTCTCTCCCTCTCCTTCCCTTCTCGGTTCTTCTCTCTACCACGCTTTGTTTCTTTCTCCTTCACATTTTCTCTCTCTATCCCCCACTGTGTCTCCCTCTTGCTTGATCTCTCATCTCCTCCGTCGTGTTCCGCAGCCCCCTTCCACCACCCACGATCAGCCGATCATCTCCCTCCCTTTCGGTTCTCTATCTCTACTCCGGTTCTCTTTCTACCTCACTATTTCTCTCTCTCTCCCCACCCGCGCGACAGTTCCTCTCCCGCGCGGGCGACTGCGGCCTCTCCCTTCCTTCTAGCGCACGCGACAGTAGCGTGCGACGGCTCCCTTGCGCGCGCGACTACAACGCGTGATAGCCCTGCATGCCCGACTACAGCGCGCGACAGCTCTCGCTTGCGCGGCTACAGTGCTGCTTCCCCTGCTCGCGCGCTCGTGTGCCTTGTTTCCCTTCAGTCAAGAGCGCTCCTACAATCTTTGCAGGAGCCCCAAACTGACAGCAACAAGAAGCCTCAGAAACGCTAGGCCGTGATGGTTTCCTGCGATCCCATTCTGTGTAGGTCTTGGATTGAGCGAAGTGCATTCGAAAGTTAAATCTATGAATCGAGAAACCCTAGGTAAGGAGATTTCTGATCTTTTCAGTAATTTAATAAATTTAGAGTTAATTTAGGGTGAAAAAGTCTTATATATGTTTAAGACTTTGTTTGATTGTAATAGAATGTAATTTTAGAAATGCTATGTCTGAATGTTAGGGTTAAGTTTAAAAAATTTACGCGAATTAGGCTGCTTAGTATGAAAGAAACATATTAGAAGATGAGGGATTCATATTTGCTTGAATTGAATGGTTTTCATTAGTGTTTAATTTGAAATATGCATGAAATTATTTTGGGATCAGAAATGGAATGAAATGTGCCGTGAAATGAAGTATATTGTTGTATTTCATGTCTTTCTTAGGTTGTTTTGAGTTGTTAAATTTCATAATGGTTGGCATATGAAGGATAATTTAAAAATTTGGGACTTGAGCTTAAGGATCGATGTAGTCTTTTCCATTATAAGTTGTCTTGCATATAGGAAATCAAAATACAATTTCCGTATTATGAAAATAGCCTTCAATACCTCTAAAATGACTTATGGTTTGAAGAAATCGGATGGAAATTTAAAAGTGTATGATTTTTCAAAGATTTTTTCATCTTGTAGGAAATTTATTTATTTTAGTTTGGTTTTCGATTTTGAACGGTTTTAGATTTGAATTTAGATTTGGTTTTAATTTCGTTATTTATTTATAAATGGAATGAAATTGATTACATTGGAGTGCATTTATAAATTAAAGAATTTAGGATTTGTACGAACTTAAGGAAAATGATAAACCCTGAATATAGTCGAAAAATTGATGAAATTCGTGATGATTTGATTTAGGTTGATCTTTTTGGAGACTCGAGGAGTTAATTTGGTTTGGAATTGGGAGTGCACACCCTCTCTGAACTGTGAGTGGAACTACGACATCTACTATTGATTGACAAATCATGTTTTACCGATTTTCAAACGACATGATTTTTGTACGTGTGAAAATTGAATTTTTGGATTTTGATAAGTATATGTACATATTTTTGTGACCATTGGAGTGTCCCAACTGCTGATTTTATTTATATGCATCCATGAGTTTGATAACCGGATATTGTGCTACCCTTTTGATATATTGACATGTTTTAATGCTTCCACTTGCATTGGCACATGGGTTTGACTGGATTTATACGTACCATTTGGGTTGTATGCCCGGCTGATATTATGATACGATGCATGGGGCCACGTGCTCAGCTGACTTGATATTGTTCCGTAGCTACGAAGGATATTTGGTAGCGGCACCCCTTGTGCCCGGATACTCTTCGGCCGGAGGTATCCGTCAAATTGTCATGTGTATGGTTGTCCTAGGTTGAACCCTCATCGGGGGAGGACATGAGTTTTATCTTTGTCTAGTACTGGGCGGGGGCATCATACACGGCTGACTATTTATATGTATATTATTATTATTTACAGGCTTGTTAGAGTAACCTATTGCCAACATTGGGGTAGAGAGCTATTATTTGATAATTGCATTGTGAAAACCCCAAATACGCCCGTCTTTGGTCGAGGTAGACCATTGTCGGGGTTGTTTGTTCGGTTGGCTCTACTCATGTGATTTGATAATAGATGGATGCATATGTTATTTTCAGATGTGTGCCTTGAGATATGTTAAAACTGTACATTGTTTTCATATACTTGATATTGTATTACATGCTTTGACACTCCAAGTTCACACTTGATATTGATAGCACGATGTCAATCCCCTCACTTACTGAGTGTCCTCCCATAGATACTCACCCCTCTTCTTTCCTCCCTCAGATAGGATTGTTATGCTAGAGCGACGTTTCAGAGTCTAGAGATTTCAGTTGATCCTAGGCGGGTTTGGTTCTTCTCGACAGTAAGGTTTAAGTTTAATTTAAAATACGAATTTTGCACTTTATTTCGACCCTGCGTGGTCAGGATATTTAGATCCGCAGTTGACTGTGTACATTTTTATGTGATGACTGTAATATTTATGGACATTGTTGTGAAAATCTCCTATTATGCTTGCATTGAGACATTTGTAAACATTTAAACTCTTTACTTGGGAAATTATTGTATATTATATAAAATTTAGGTCCGCTAGGTGTGGTGGCTGCTCATGTTCTAGTTGGACATGACCGTAAAGGTCTGTGGCTAGGACTGTTGGTGATTTGTTAGCCTTGCGTTGTCTAGATGTCGGTTGTGAGATTTGGTGGATTGTTTTGAGGCCGGGATAATCATTTTATTTTATTTACAGGACAATTTTAAATTATACAGGTTTAAACAAGTTAAATTGTACATTGGAGACCTTCGATTTATGGAGAGGTTTTGTCCGATTTTTTATAGAAATACAGCCGGCATCCAGGGCAACGGGCGACTGTTCACGATCCCGGTTCGGGGCGTGACAATATATATGTAGTTCTTTTGGCAGGAGGAGTTAAAGTAAAGGTAGTGTCTTCTTTAAAGGTTTGAAATTTCAAAAGGAGTTTTTCTTCTCTGCAAGTTTGGCTTCCAAAGAAATAATGGCAGCGAGAGCTGTGAGTACACGATTTCTTCAATGAGAGAACTGCGGGTACATGGTTTTGCCATGTCAGTTAGGGAGGTCAAAGGCTTCTATCGTGGTAATCCTATCCCCAAGTGTTCTGATTGGACTCCCTGTAGCTCATCATTGCTTTTATACTTTTTTGTTATCAAATATCAGGACTTCAGAGTAATTCGATGGGCTACATTGTCCTTTCCAACTTCTGTCTTGCATTTAGCTAGTTTTCTAATTTTAGTATCGTACTAGGTGCTAGGCGAGGGTTGTGAGATTTGTAGAGTTCATCTATGAATCAATCCAAGAAGGCATCAGATGCTTTATCAAAGAGAAACAATCGAGGCCTAAGGGGTTAATCTATAGACGAAGATATTCTTTTAATTTTTTCTATTTCAGTGTAGCCTAGCTTATGAACATGTAAACTTTTCGTTTCATTGTACCCAACTTTGTACTTCGATATATACTTTGAAATAATAAAGAAAGTTTTTGTCACTTACATGTTGATCTTGTCTTGACCGAGAGATAATTGTTCTGCCCATTTCATAATCCTAAAATGTCGATGTGAGGAGCATACTGTTGAGTGGATTTTTGATTGATGTCATTATAGCTAGTTGGCTAGCTTGCCTGATCTTTAAATGTAGCATCTGGTTACTTCTCAATACGTCTCAGCATACTTGACCAAAAGAATGGACCATGTCTCTTCGATGGGGAGATACATCCCTCATTCACATTTCGTTTGATTGAAAAATTGGATCGTGGTCACCCATCGAGGAGATAAATCCCACTTTAACAATACTTTCGAGGACTAGGCTATCCTACCCGTTCAGAAGATGTATTCCTTATTAACAATACGTTCGTTCGATTAGAGGACTGGGTTGTGCCTACCCAATTGAGAGATATATCCCTTATTGACGCATGTTCATTCGATTAGAAGATTAAGCCGCTAGGGAGATATGTCCCTTATTGACAGCATGTTCTTTGATTAGAAGATTAGGCCATGTCCACCCGTCCCAGAGATATATCCCTCATTGACGGCACTTTAATTCGATTAGAAGATTGGGTCGTGCCCACCCATCAGAGATATATCTCTCATTGTGGCATGTTCATTCGATTAGAGGATAACATACGAAAGAAATAGGGCCCCATACAGATAAATTGAGAGAGTAAATATCAAAACTAACAAGAATGATAGAGATTACTGGTGATAGGTATGCAAATTCTTGGAGTTCGACGTTCTTGGCATGACCGATCCATCTAGATGGTTAAGTTGATACGTCCTTCGGCATACCACCAAGCATATTCAGTAAGGGTCTTCCCAGTTGGGCACTAGCTTGCGCCCCGGTTGCGGTTGTTCGATAGCTTTTGCTTTGTGGAGAACCATATATCTTGGTTTGAACACTCTAACTTTTACTCGAGCATTGTAATAACGTGCCATTTACTACTGATAAGTGGCCATTCGAGCAGACGCATTTTCTCACATTTGGGGAGCAAATCTAACCATTCGCGTAATGCAAGCTTATCCCACCCTTGCTTGTATTGATCTACTTAAAGTGAATGAATGTTGATTTTCACCGATATTACTGCTTCGCAACCGTAAATTAGACTGAATGGCTTTTATCCCGTTGCCCTTCGGGGCATCATTCAGTAGGTCCAGAGAATGATGTAAAGTCGTTCAGTAGGTCCAGAGAATGCTATAGAGTTCATCTATCCAGCAACCTTTAACTTCATTTAGTGTAACTTTTAGTTCTTGTAGAATTATTCAGTTGGTTACCTCAACGACACCGTTGGTTTGTGGGTATGTGACGGAGGTAAAATGATATTGGATTTCCAATCTGTTGTAGAAGTCTTGGAAAATTTTGTTATCAAATCTATTGGTGATGGACATCCACATGAAATTATCCACCTTGTCGGTATTGATTTGGGCCAATAGTTCAACTTCTACCCACTTGATGAAGTAGTTGATAGCCACGACTGGGAATTTTCACTATTCGATAGTTAGTGAGAATAGTCTAAAGATGTCAATTCCCCATTGTGCAAAAGCCCATGGGTTTGCTATTTGACAGAGTTTGGTAAAGGGCTAGCATGGTACCGATGAAAACTATTGACACTGTTGCATTTTCTGACATAATCATCTATGTCGGCTTTTATGGTAGGCTAACAATACCCTTGTCGGAGAGTTTTATTTGTCAAATTTCAAGTACCTAAGTAACTACCACATATTCTTTCATGGATTTCTCTAAGCATATAATTCTCTTCTTCGGGCATCAAGCATTTTAAGTACGGATGGATAAAAGACTTATTGTAGAGCTCCCCGTTGATAAAGGCATAGTGACTAGCCTTACACCTCAACTTAGTGGCCTCGGAAGGTGAGCTTGTTAGTTGCTTGTATTTCAAATAAGTCTTTATGGGTCCTTCCAACTTGATAAGCCATTCATCAATAGGATCAAATCAGACTCTTCGATGCTTGGGTATGACGAGCACTCTATATAGATGGCTTAGCTAGTTGCAACCGAGTCAAAGCTGGCTAGTTTTGAGAGAGTGTTGGTTCGTACTTTTTCTGATTGAAGGATCTATTGTATGTCCACCTTATCAAATTTTCCCACCACCTCTTGTAACTTAGTTAAATACTTTGCAACCATTGGTTCCTTAGCTTCATAGATCCCTTTAATCTACTTGACGACCAACTAACTGTAGGTAAAGACCCGTACGTTTTGGGCCCCCTAGTGATACTGCAATTCACAATTCAATCAGAAGGGATTCGTATTCGGCTTGATTATTTATTGCTTAGAAGTAAAAAAGGAGGGTTTTTCAGTTTTACAATTATCTGGTCCTATTAGGATAAGTTCAATTTTGTTTCCTGAGGAGTTCCATTCGGACAACAAGCATTCTTCTTGATCATCAGTAGGGGTTTGTTTAATGAGTAGCAGAAGTGTGCATTTGAGGATAAAGTCAGTGAGGATTTGGCCTTTGATTACTGGTCTTGGTTGATATTCGATGTCAAATTTGCATAACTCGATACTCCACTTAATGAGTCGACCTGAGGTATCTCTATTCTGTAGAACTATTTCAAAGGCAGATTAGTCAATACCATGCTTGTGTGAGACTAGAAGTAAGGCCGAAGGTGTCTGGCAGTAATGACCAAAGAAAATGTCATCTTTTTTATGGGTTTATAATTAAACTCATATTCTTAGTTAATTAAACTCAGACTATGTTCTCATTTTTGTTCTATCAAAATTCATAGTTTGTACCCCATATGAGCTTTGGACAGGGAGGTAGCCTGGCTTTAGCCACTTGAGGCCATGGGATTATGTCGCGTATGTTCACGATTTCTCACACTCACACAGCAAGTTAGATTCGTGAGAAAAGAAGTCTATCTTGATAAGATACTCAGAACACTACAGGGAGAATGTGTTCTTAGGTAAGCATACGGACGACACTGTCATTAAGATTGAGTCTCGTGATACCATGTTTTTTGAGAATGATTTTCCTTAGAGAGGTGAAATCGATCGGGGACTTTTTTTTCTATGAGATAGATGAGCCTAGTGGTTCAGTTGAGCTCAGTAGAGGGATCGAAGAACTCATTATGGATTTTGATCCTAGTGGGAGCGATCCATCTAGAAGTAAAAAGGTTTCATCCTCCTCATAGGAGCATTCATGGACATGTACTTAAATGTCATTTCCTGATTGAGGGTTAATTTCTCATTTTGACTCCTGAGAATGATGAGGAATCCAAAATAGTCCAGAAGGCTCTCGCGGGTTCTACGACGAACCATTGGTTAAAGGCCATGATAAGGAGATGGATTCAATGAGAATCAACAGGGTCTGGGATCTAGTTAATTTGTCTGAGAGTAGAAAGATCATTAGAAACAAGTGAGTTCTCAAAATCAAGAAAAAGGCAGATGGATCGGTGGAGAGGTCTAAGGCTTATCTGGTAACCAAGGGTTACACTCAGACTAAGGACGAGATTACCTCGATCTGTTTACTTTTAGCTATTGTCACGGATATAGATCTAGAGTTACACCAGATAGACGTTGTGACTACCTTATTGAGTGGAAGTTTGGTTGAGAAGATTTATATGGAACAACCATCTGGCTTTATTCCTGTAAATTAGAGGATAAGGTCTATCGATTTCGAAAATCGATATACGACCTTAAGCATCCATCCAGGCAGTGACACTTGAGATTTCACGAGAAAGTGATATCTTACGATTTCGTGATGATTGAGGAGGATCATCGCGTATACCTTATCCGTTCTTCTGACTCCTTTGTGATTATTTCCTAATGTGTGGATAACATTCTATTGATTGGAAATAACAGAGAGTATCTGATGACTATCATGATGTGGTTATTGTCGAGTTTTGATATGAAGGACATGGGTAAGACTCAGTTCTTCCTTGGAGTTAAAATGTAAAAGGATCGCTCGAGACGGGTGTTTGTTCTTTCACAAAATTCTTACATCAGGGAAGTTCTCGAGCGCTTCAGGATAAGCGATTGGAATCCCAAAGATACTCTTATAACTAAACGTAGAGGCCTAAATGTCACGCCCCGAACCGGGAAACGTAAACAGCCGCCCGTTGACCTGGATGCCGGCTGTATTTCTACAGAAAATCGGGCAGAACCTCCCCATAAATCGGAGGTCTCCCATGTACAATTTAAACCTGTATAAACCTGTACATTTACATGATCCTGTAAATAAAATAAAATGGCCATCCCGGCCTCAAAACAATCTACCAAATCTCCCAACCGACATCCAGACAACGCAAGGCTAACAAATCACCAACAATCCTAGCCACAGACCTCTACTGTCATGCCCAACTAGAGCATGAGCAGCCGCTACACCGAGCGGGCCTAAAGTTATACAAATATAATACAATTTCCCAAGTTTACACTTTAAACATTTACAAATGCCTCAATGCAAGTGAAATGAGAGTTTTGTAAACAGAAGTCCAAAATTTATACAGTTATCCCCAAAATATGTACACGGTCAACTACGGACCTCAACAAGACCACGCAGGGTCGACAATAAAATATGAAATTCATCTTTTCAATTAAAACTTAATCTCACCGTCGATAATCACCCAAATCCGCCAACGAGCTATCAAGCCCTCGAGCCAAATACATCGTCCTATCACAATAATCCTGTCTGGGGAGGGAAAGATGAGGGGTGAGTATCTATGGGAGGATACTCAGTGAGTGAGGGGATTAATCTCAAGTACTAATAGTGTGGGTGAATATTGGAGTGTCAAATAGTATCAGTCGTAACAATAACTCAAGTTTCGCAATAAATCATGATATGTTCAATAAAATGAACTCATTTATTCAATCACACGATATCACACACATATGCATCCATTTAAAACCAAGTATATCGTAGAGCAAGCCAAAAGAATCCTGGCAAAGGTCAACCGTGACCTGGGACAGGCGCATCGGGGGTTTTAATATGCAAAGTGTTTCAAAAGTAGCTCTCTACCCCGACGTTGGCCGTGGGTTTAGCCCTTGCTTACCCAGAATCATCACATAGGACCACGTGCGGTGCTAGACGGTGATGGACACACGTCCTCCCCCAAATATGGGTTCAACCGGCCGCGCCTATGAATATATATATGCTCGTCAATAGGACCACGTGCGGTGCTAGACGGTGATGGACACACGTCCTCCCCCGATGAGGGTTCAACCGGCCGCGCCTATGAATCAATCACTGGACGTTTGCGGATACCTCCTGCAGAAGCGTATCCGGGCAACTCGTGCCTCTACAAAGTCCCTTCGTAGCTACGGAATCATCAATGTCATCATCATAGTATCTCATCACAAGTGGGCATCCCGGTGCCCTCACAGTTCATCGAAATATTTCAAATCCGTGTGCCAATACAATTTCATCAAAATCATTTCAAATTCATCAAACCAATGCAATGGTCAAATAGCAAACATTCCGTTTCTCAAATCATGGCACAATTTCATTTCTTTTCAAATATGGATGCATAATCGTAGAAAACATAAGTACGACACTCCAATAATCACAAAACAGATTTGAATTTCAATTCCATACGTCAAGAATACATATCAAAAGCATGTTTTGTTTAAACACGATAAAATCAGGTTTTCACCATTTCATGCAAGAGATTAGGGTCCCACTCACATATACGGGAGGGTGGTCACTCCCTATTTCCACAATCAAACCGAACTCGACTCCTCGAGTCTCCAACAAGATCAACCTAATCCAATTATCACATAAATCATCAAATTTCCAATTATTCTTAGGGTTTATCATTTTCCCTAAGTTTGAACAAACCTTAATTCTCCAATTTATGAATAAACTCCAATGTCATCAATTTCCATTTCATTTATAAGTAATTAACCAAATCAAAATCAAGTTAAATTCAAACCTAAAATCGTTCAATATCGAAAACAAGTCTAAAGACATAAATTTCCTATAACTTAGAAAAATCTTTGAAAATTCATACACTTTTCAATTCTCATCCGATTTCTTCAACCCATATGTCATTTTCAAGGTATTTAAGTCTATTTTCATCATACGGAAATAATATTTCGCTTGCCTATATGTAGAACAACTTATAATGGAAAAGACTACATCGATCCTTAAGCTCAAGTCCCAAATTTCAACTGTTTTCATGCATTGGTCAATTTAAACTCTGATGGAAACTATTTAAATCAATAGAACTCGACTCTGTCATCCTTTAACATGCTCCTTTCATATCAGACACTAGACTTGGCTTTATTGATCAAGCATAGGATTTCAAAAATGCATTTTATTCCAATCAAACATACATTCTAAACCTATACAATACTTCCTTATGCTAATTTCACCCTAAATGCATTCTAATTTCATTTAATTAATGAAAAGACCAAAAATCTCTTTACCTAGGGTTTCTCGGTTTGCAGACCTAGCTTCCGGTCGCCAGGAGACTCAAGCTTGAACCTATAACGATTTCAATTTGCAGCAATCGTTAGAAATTAAACCTAAATACTCAGAATATTCAAACCCTAGAATCAAAATTGGAGAACCTATGCTTACCTATGCAAAGCTGTGACTTAGGGTTCTCAGAGGCCTATTGGCGACTGCTGATTTGGGGCTTCCGCAGGTGGCAGAAGGCGCGAGAGCAGGGAGGCAGCACAACAGTGCGCGCAGGAGGGCGGGCGGCCGCGGCAAGGGGCCGCGCGCCGCGGAGGGGGGGCCGCGAGCAGCGGGCCAGGGCGCGTGGGGCAGAGGCGCGCGCTGGGAGCAGGGCAGCCGCGCGAGCAGTCGCGCGAGAAGCCGCGCGAGCAAGGAGGGAGGGATAGGCGGCGGGTGGCGGTGGTTGCGCCGGTGGACAGCGACCGGGTCGCGGCGGAGGGAGAGAGGATTCGCGAGTGGAAGAGAGGGAGAGACAGCGGGTAAGAGAGAGAAGCCGAGAGAGAAAGAGAGAGCAAGCACCAGGTGGTGACCCGCGGTGGTGACCCGCGGCGGATGGTAGCGGCGGAGGAGGCGAATGGTCGCGGCGGGCGGTGCGGCGCGGGAATGCGAAGAGGCGGGTGAGGGAGAGAAAGAGGGAGAGAGAGAGAAGAGAGAAAAATGAGAGAATTAGGGCTTAGCCCTAATTTTGACTTTTTTTTTTTTTTTTTTTTTTATAATTATTATTATTATTATTATTATTCTTTTTTTTTTTTTGTAAATAAATTTATAATCAATTAAATGAGTAATGTGTAAATGAATAAATAATAATAAAAAATCATCTATATATTTTTATACTCACTTTATTTTACAAATCGAAAATACGGATATATTAAATATCCCAAAAATTTCAAATTACATACCTCAAAATCGAAAATCAATAAAAATAAAAATCTCTCTCTATATATAAACTGAGAAATATTTTATTTAATTTCATGAACAAAAATACCTGTACGGACACCGCAGTGTCGGTGTTACATTTTCTAACCCCCTAAAAACAAGTTTCGTCCTCGAAACTGAAAGAAGGCCTTACCTAAACAAATGGGAAAAGGCTACGAAACGCCTATGAGTAACTGACGCTTGGCTATCATCTGCTGACAAACTAGGCATCAAACAACGAACTCTCTCTTAATACCAGACCACTAAAAACTATCTCGGATAGTTAGGTACATTCTTGTACCTCTCAAATGCATAACGTAAATGGAGGAATGAGCTTCCTCTAGACTATCTTTACGAAGATTCACTGTCGGTGGGAATGCAAACCCGCTATCGATATACTACTAGTCCGTTATCACGGACTCGGAACTCTTTGTCATCATCTCTACAGATCTATCAAGAATACCTTGGAGCTCCTCATTTGCTCCCTAAATCTCTCAAATACAGTCGAACGAAAAAATATTCTCACGTAAGAATAATCTAAACCAGTGTTAATAAGAACACGGGCATCGATTCCAACTATCCTCATGATCCCTGAATGTGAGGAATGAAAAAGATTAAAGATATTGAAATACGAAGCAAACTAATTGAAAACATATATATATACACATTAAGTATCTCTGATTCATTTATTAACAACCTCATTTCCATTTTATTTATACTCAACACCAATTCAAGTTTTGTACACATGAATCCCTCGAGATGTTTTAAATTCTGAAATTTTATGTAGCTTGCTTCCTTCAAAAGTAAAATAGACCTAACTATCAACCTTGAAATCTTTTCCTACGATCCCCAGAATTTTCTTCATCAATTTATAAAGTTAAAGCCTCTTTAGCAAGAAAATGTCACTAGCAATCTAAAAAACCATTTGGTATTCATTATTTAATTCCAAGGGGATCCATCGATCCATGAGTATACCATATACAAGAATCCTAGGACTGAAATATGTTAACTGAACAAAAGTCCTTCTAAAACTTCATAAATATCGGTGGTCGAATTTCCTCAAGAAGTCTTCCTATCGCAATAAATCTGTAATCTCATCACCCATAGCCTCCCACGAATCGAGGGTATCACCATGTAACAATCTCTCTGTTACTCGTAGCCTCTATAGACTGTATCTCGAATGATATGCTTGCCAAAACGAGTGACTATCATAATCTCCCCATCAAGTGGCGAGAGAGGCCTATCAGAATGGCGAGCGAATGTGTCGCTCACATATAAAAGCTTCGACTCGATATCTATGAGAATACGGGTGTCAACATCAAATATTCGTATGGTACTTAAAGATAAGAAGAGGTTAAAACATTTAAAATACTAAGAAAAGTAAACATATATATATCAAACTAGTTAAGCTTCAAAAGCTTTAACTAGTCAAAACTGTACATCAATATCGTGATATACTAGATCCCATAAAGAGCGTACAACAAAAGCTCTACACTGAGGGGTCTGCGGGAGGATCCCCGTAATAACACTAGGGTTTGCCGGTGTGTCCTCCTGGGTCGTCGCAAACACACGAGCCTGGGCCCTAGGCTGCTGTCGCGACGGTCCTGACACTGTAATACTCCCGGCTATAGTCCGGGGAGCGGCAAGAGCTGAGTGCGCAGGTACCCCCTGCTGGCTTGTGCCAGAAGTACCAGTACGACTCTGTAAAGTCGATCATCGACCTAAATCCAAACAGGCACTTATAATATGACCTTGCTTCCCACACTGGAAGCAAGTAATCGGTATTCTTCATGCCCCGTAGGCATGGTGGTTGCCGCATTTGCGGCAGAATGGCTATCTCTATGCCGTAAACTGTGTAGTGACACTAGAGGCTGGTGCCCCAAAACTCTGTGGTCGAGGTGGTGGCAATTTCACCCAATGGGAGGTGTACAACTCATACACCTGTCTAAATACATCTGATGATGGTGATGGAGCCGTGGCTATAATAGCCGGCTGAGAACATGCCAGAAGGATACACATGATGAGGAAACATCCTCGTGTATTCTAGGTATCTCAGGTACAAATCTAGTACCTCGCCTAATAATCATAATCTTACAATGAAAAATTTAGATTAAATATAATTCAAAGATTAGGGTTAGTTGCGAAGTAACTAACCCCCTAAACGAATAAACTTATCAGTTTAAGAACTGATAGAACCAATCTGTTAGGTTAGATACGCACCGTATCTAACCCCCTAAAAAGAACAACTCATATGCCTAAAACCGTTGTACTGGGATCTCATGACTGTAATGAAACTCTCATATGCATTGAGGACTTTAAAATGTACTTGGGAAAATTTCAAAACTATTCTCTAAAACACAGCTCTCAACCTAGAGCTCCGATACCACCCGAACTGTCACGCCCCGAACCGGGAAACGTAAACAGCCGCCCGTTGACCTGGATGCCGGCTGTATTTCTACAGAAAATCGGGCAGAACCTCCCCATAAATCGGAGGTCTCCCATGTACAATTTAAACCTGTATAAACCTGTACATTTACATGATCCTGTAAATAAAATAAAATGGCCATCCCGGCCTCAAAACAATCTACCAAATCTCCCAACCGACATCCAGACAACGCAAGGCTAACAAATCACCAACAATCCTAGCCACAGACCTCTACTGTCATGCCCAACTAGAGCATGAGCAGCCGCTACACCGAGCGGGCCTAAAGTTATACAAATATAATACAATTTCCCAAGTTTACACTTTAAACATTTACAAAATGCCTCAATGCAAGTGAAATGAGAGTTTTGTAAACAGAAGTCCAAAATTTATACAGTTATCCCCAAAATATGTACACGGTCAACTACGGACCTCAACAAGATCACGCAGGGTCGACAATAAAATATGAAATTCATCTTTTCAATTAAAACTTAATCTCACCGTCGATAATCACCCAAATCCGCCAACGAGCTATCAAGCCCTCGAGCCAAATACATCGTCCTATCACAATAATCCTGTCTGGGGAGGGAAAGATGAGGGGTGAGTATCTATGGGAGGATACTCAGTGAGTGAGGGGATTAATCTCAAGTACTAATAGTGTGGGTGAATATTGGAGTGTCAAATAGTATCAGTCGTAACAATAACTCAAGTTTCGCAATAAATCATGATATGTTCAATAAAATGAACTCATTTATTCAATCACACGATATCACACACATATGCATCCATTTAAAACCAAGTATATCGTAGAGCAAGCCAAAAGAATCCTGGCAAAGGTCAACCGTGACCTGGGACAGGCGCATCGGGGGTTTTAATATGCAAAGTGTTTCAAAAGTAGCTCTCTACCCCGACGTTGGCCGTGGGTTTAGCCCTTGCTTACCCAGAATCATCACATAGGACCACGTGCGGTGCTAGACGGTGATGGACACACGTCCTCCCCCAAATATGGGTTCAACCGGCCGCGCCTATGAATATATATATGCTCGTCAATAGGACCACGTGCGGTGCTAGACGGTGATGGACACACGTCCTCCCCCGATGAGGGTTCAACCGGCCGCGCCTATGAATCAATCACTGGACGTTTGCGGATACCTCCTGCAGAAGCGTATCCGGGCAACTCGTGCCTCTACAAAGTCCCTTCGTAGCTACGGAATCATCAATGTCATCATCATAGTATCTCATCACAAGTGGGCATCCCGGTGCCCTCACAGTTCATCGAAATATTTCAAATCCGTGTGCCAATACAATTTCATCAAAATCATTTCAAATTCATCAAACCAATGCAATGGTCAAATAGCAAACATTCCGTTTCTCAAATCATGGCACAATTTCATTTCTTTTCAAATATGGATGCATAATCGTAGAAAACATAAGTACGACACTCCAATAATCACAAAACAGATTTGAATTTCAATTCCATACGTCAAGAATACATATCAAAAGCATGTTTTGTTTAAACACGATAAAATCAGGTTTTCACCATTTCATGCAAGAGATTAGGGTCCCACTCACATATACGGGAGGGTGGTCACTCCCTATTTCCACAATCAAACCGAACTCGACTCCTCGAGTCTCCAACAAGATCAACCTAATCCAATTATCACATAAATCATCAAATTTCCAATTATTCTTAGGGTTTATCATTTTCCCTAAGTTTGAACAAACCTTAATTCTCCAATTTATGAATAAACTCCAATGTCATCAATTTCCATTTCATTTATAAGTAATTAACCAAATCAAAATCAAGTTAAATTCAAACCTAAAATCGTTCAATATCGAAAACAAGTCTAAAGACATAAATTTCCTATAACTTAGAAAAATCTTTGAAAATTCATACACTTTTCAATTCTCATCCGATTTCTTCAACCCATATGTCATTTTCAAGGTATTTAAGTCTATTTTCATCATACGGAAATAATATTTCGCTTGCCTATATGTAGAACAACTTATAATGGAAAAGACTACATCGATCCTTAAGCTCAAGTCCCAAATTTCAACTGTTTTCATGCATTGGTCAATTTAAACTCTGATGGAAACTATTCAAATCAATAGAACTCGACTCTGTCATCCTTTAACATGCTCCTTTCATATCAGACACTAGACTTGGCTTTATTGATCAAGCATAGGATTTCAAAAATGCATTTTATTCCAATCAAACATACATTCTAAACCTATACAATACTTCCTTATGCTAATTTCACCCTAAATGCATTCTAATTTCATTTAATTAATGAAAAGACCAAAAATCTCTTTACCTAGGGTTTCTCGGTTTGCAGACCTAGCTTCCGGTCGCCAGGAGACTCAAGCTTGAACCTATAACGATTTCAATTTGCAGCAATCGTTAGAAATTAAACCTAAATACTCAGAATATTCAAACCCTAGAATCAAAATTGGAGAACCTATGCTTACCTATGCAAAGCTGTGACTTAGGGTTCTCAGAGGCCTATTGGCGACGCGGGATTTGGGGCTTCCGCAGGTGTCAGAAGGCGCGAGAGCAGGGAGGCAGCACAACAAGGCGCGCAGGAGGGCCGCGCGGGGGCCGCGCGGCAGAGCGGCCGCGGAAAGGGGCCGGGCAAGGGGGCTGTCGTCGCAGAGGCGCGCGCCGGGAGCAGGGCCGCGCGAGCGCGCGCGCGCGAGAAGCCGCGCGCAGTCGCGCGAGCAAGGAGGGAGGGATAGGCGGCGGGTCGCGGTGGCTGCGGGTGGCGGTGGTTGCGCCGGTGGACAGCGACCGGGTCGCGGCGGAGGGAGAGAGGATTCGCGAGTGGAAGAGAGGGAGAGACAGCGGGTAAGAGAGAGAAGCCGAGAGAGAAAGAGAGAGCAAGCACCAGGTGGTGACCCGCGGCGGATGGCAACGGCGGACGCAGCGGCGGAGGAGGCGAATGGTCGCGGCGGGCGGTGCGGTGCGGGAATGCGAAGAGGCGGGTGAGGGAGAGAAAGAGGGAGAGAGAGAGAGAAGAGAGAAAAATGAGAGAATTAGGGCTTAGCCCTAATTTTGACTTTTTTTTTTTTTTTTTATAATTATTATTATTATTATTATTTTTCTTTTTCTTTTTTTTTAAATAAATTTATAATCAATTAAATGAGTAATGTGTAAATAAATAAATGAATAAATAATAATAAAAAATCATCTATATATTTTTATACTCACTTTATTTTACAAATCGAAAATACGGATATATTAAATATCCCAAAAATTTCAAATTACATACCTCAAAATCGAAAATCAATAAAAATAAAAATCTCTCTCTATATATAAACTGAGAAATATTTTATTTAATTTCATGAACAAAAATACCTGTACGGACACCGCAGTGTCGGTGTTACACTAAATCTTAACATGTGTTCTAAAACTCATGAAAAGATAAGGGAGATGAGTAAATCCCTTATTCCAGTGCAGTTGATAGTTTGATATATGCAGTGTTTTGTATATGGCCAATCGTTTGTTTTGTAGTCAGTTTAGTGAGTAGGTATCAATCGAATTCTAGAATGGATCACTGGAAAGAAGTGAACAGAATTCTAAAATGTCTTAAGAGAACTGCGGACCTCTCCTTATATAAGAGAGGAGGTGATTTGCGTCTCGTTAGATGTTTAGACGCCGACTGGGATGACAATCTGGATGAACGTAAAATGATATCAGGTTTTTGCTGTCTTGTGGAGCAACAAGAAGCAAATCTATATATTTCTATTTATGATAGAAGCTGAGCTTGTGGCATATCCAATGGTAGTTCAGGACAGTATTTGGTTCCGGAGATTTCTGGATGATTTAGGGGTTATGGCAAGTAGTGGGAGGTTAGTGATGATTTATTATGATAATCAGATCGTCATTGCCTACACCTAAGACCCTAAGTATCATAGTAGAACCAAACATTTCATATCTAATACCATTGTGTGAGAGACATCACTGAAAAGAGTAAAGTGACAATTAAGTACACCTACATACAGTATGATGGGTGGTCTATTTACCAAACCCCATTATGAGAGATTCCTTTGTGAGACATGAGAATCATTGGATTCATGTGTATTATTATATTTCTCACTATGTACTAATTATGATACTTATTATTTTTATATATATGATATATGTGTGTTATTTAGTCATTTATTGTACTTATTTATTATCATATATTCTGCAATATGTTGTGATAAAAGATAAGTCCAGTAGGCGTGATCGAATTTTTCACACAAGTGACTACCTCTAACTCTAAGTGAGTAGGGATGAGACGATTTCTAGTTGTAAGAGACTTTGAGAGTGGTTTTGTTAGGACGTAAGTTGCCCTGATATGTGTTCAGGTTGAGGTCATATGCGATATGATCGACATGGATATACCTACATCCATATTACCTGTAAGTAGTCAGATTTGAAATATCAGAAGTCACTTGTGATTTGTGATATTGTCTCTGGGGTACTTTATCTAAGATCTTTAGGTAAAGTCTTATGTGTAGACTGAATTTCATACCTGCACAGTGTTAGAAAAATCTAACATATGTCATTTTGAGAGATAGGAGAATAATATTATGACACGTGTTTCATACCACGTGTGATAAGACGACTAGAGATAGTAGGAGCTATATTATATGAGATAATGATCTGATTTTGATCCTCATTTCCACTGTATAAGACTCGAGATTCATTGGTTAGGATCTCATGTACCCTTATTACTTTCGGCTGTTTTTATAAGTCTTGTTTAATGTTTACTATTTTAATCTGTTTACCTATGACCCGAAAGATAAATTGAGCTTGAAGGCAGGTTTAAGAAAACAACTGAATTATGGCTAATAGACTCGAATTTGGGAAAAGGAAGACCAATCGACATTATACCATTGTGTTATATTCACCAGTCAACCTATTATATTTATCCATGTTGGGATTCAAACATAATAGTAAATATACAGTCGAGCAATGGTTGGGGATTACTTTCAGTGAGGAAAGTGGCTCGATGGATATAACTACGTTGGATCTAGGGTATAACAAGTTCTTTTTTGTGCTAACGATTGCTTTTCGATCATCTTAACAGGTGTATCGAGAAATCTTTGCCTGCACGTGTATTCGCTGATCGTACGACACCCAATCCTATATGAAAGTCGAGTAAGGTGATGTTGTAAATCACATGAGTTGTGATCTTATGACGAACGTAAAATGTTTTCATGTACAAGTGGGAGATGTTTATAAATAAAAAAAATAATTTAAAATTTAAATAATTGGATAACTTCCCATTACTCCCATGATCTCTCTTTCTCTTCTACTATGTGAGTTCATTTGGGGGATTCTTAGAGTTTGAGTAAGACTCTTCTTCTTCTCTCTGTGCTTGAATGTGAGAATGTGAGAACTCAAACAATGCAATGGAGTATTGTCGAGAGAGAGAGAGAGTTTTTCTAGAGAGAAAAACACAAATGAGGGATTGAGAAATTTTTACGTAGAAAAATTTCTCTCGTCATATTGATTCATTGGATTTTTAATTGAGGTGTCATAAATCCGTGGTGGTGGTTCGATTGATTTGATGATTATCATCTTGATCGTACAATTGTTCGAGCATTTGTTGTTCGATAGACAGATTTTCTGTAGACTTACACATCAAGATATTTATCTAAAACTTTTATTTATTTTTTTTTCAAAAATAATTACATGCTTCTGCTGTGTGATATAAATCTAACAATCTTACAATGCACAAAAATGCACGGTATGTTAAAGCCAAGTGGAGAAGCCTCATAAGGTTGCGGAAAGGTTGATAACTTTGTTTTCATTCAATGCCATAAATCCTCCCCCCTCAACAAGTTCTCTTTCGCCAAAAATATGCAGTATTTCAGCAAACAATGGCCCACTGCACTGTGAACATGGTCCTTTTCTACAGAGGTTGTCTCATCTAGAATTTTTTTTTTCTCCTTGATCAACTGATAACTAGAATTATATTTTAACTAATCTGACTCGAATTATTATCGATACCTCTATAGAAGGTACTCTTATATTCTAATTGTTTTTATTCCCAAGATTTGAATCCGAGTTTTGGTCAAGGAAGCTAATGTCCTTCTTATTAGGTTAACTACCCTTTGGTTCATCTGGAAGTTTCTCTTTAGCTATGTGATGAAAAATGAAGATGTTAAATTTCTAAGTTGAAGATGTCAAAATTCCCATGGAATGTGCTATCCTATGGTTCTGGATTATCTCGTCTCATTGCATGGAATGTGCTATCCTATGGTTCTGCATTATCACGTCTCATTTTCTGTGCCCGTACACGCTTGATTCTTCTTGCTTGCCACTGCAAAAGTAGAAAACAAAGAAAAGTAATGCCTGTCATGGCAGAAAATATCATAGCGCAGGCACTATCTTTTTAAGCATCAGGCACTATGACAATATCTAAAGAAAGGAGCATTATACGGCAACTATCTTTTTGAACAATCAGTTGAAAAGAATGGAGCATTTGAGAATTAACCCACCACACCAAAGTGAAAACATGGAAGAACAGAATGGAACTGAGAATAGCATCGAGCAAGGTATAACAGAGGTTTGGAAGGACACTGTCACATGACAGTCATAGCAAGGAAAAATGGGGGACAAAGGAGATAAAGAATTAGGAAAATGGTTCACACAATGATGGAGTGGAATTTGAAGAAGCTACTTTTTCCAATTTTTTAAGGATTTTGTGATTTGTAGTCTAATATTATAAATAAGGGTTCAATTGGGAACCTTAGTACTCTTGTGGAATTGAGGTGGTTAAGCTTGTTGCGCATTCTTAATTAAGAAAAGAATAGGAATCATGTGGGAATATAGGAAATTTGAAGAGTTAGTATGTACATTTGAATAAATAAAGGTAATATTGAAAACTTATTAGTTAATATCAGTAAATTGATAAAAAATGATTGATTCAGGCTTTTATGTGCATACAAACACACACACACAAACACTATAGGTATATAGGTATAGATTTTTGGTATAATATACTCAACTAAAAAGATACTTGATGGGACGTAGTCAAAAGAGGTATCTTACGTCCAGATGTGTCAATAAATATGGATCAATCTTTTCGAAAGAAGGACACAACCCAACTCACTTTGTCCAACTCATTGAGTGATTAACATCAACAATAAACTGGCTGGTCTGTGACCTCCAAAGGTCTTTGATATATCAAAAGGCGACACTGCACTTACCGCATCGGCAAGAGGCCGATCGCAACTCTTATCAGTAAATGGTTGTATGCATATTCCCTGAGTAATAAGATTCGTTAAGAAACCAATTGCTCTCATTGACCAAAGGAAATATTCAACTAAGCTTTATATCAGTTTTAGTTTTCTAAATCAATATAAAACACATCCTCTAGATAAAGGAAAGAAATCTTAGAAATTTAATCAATAAAGGGTGAAATCTCCTTGTATCGTCAAATTTCTTAATGATAAAAATTTTAAATCTCTCGAGAATATTTAACTAGAAGAATCTCGAGATCTTCTAGTCTCCTTATAAGGAAACTATGATTGTAACATTTTGGGTACGCATGACTCTTACGACAATCAGATATGTAAGTTTTCAGTATACCGAAATCCAAGTACGTTCTTTAAGATCAAACACTTAATACACAGGCCACAAGGCTATTAGCTTTCCTTCTCCTCCTCTCTCACTTTCTTTTCTATCAAAAACTGTTCTTTTTGACTTAAACGTCAGAATCTTCTTCGACAGAACATCCTTCGACAGTTTTTTGTAGGTTTTAGATCATCCCCAGAAACAACCATTCAAGTCAAAAGGAGTCGAAATCTATAGTGCTGAAATCCACTTCCAATAATATTTATTGAGAAAAAAATATTTTGTTACATAATCTCTATTTTATGAATAATTAATTAAAATCACGAATTTTAATTTTGAGAATTAGAAAAGAATGTTGGAAGAGTAACTCTTAAATTAGGTTCTATAACTATTCGAACTGAATTAATCGAATTTTTAAATACCAATAGTCAAGTAAAAAAAAGAGTTTTTATTTTACTTTTACCTTCATTTTAATGTATTGTCTACTACAATTAAAAAAAAAAAGTTTTTCAAAAAGAAAATATGTAGCCAACTTTACCGAGCCATGGAAAAAGGTTTTTCAAAGAATAATGTTAAACAAATATACCAAAATTTATCTGATAATGTATCTTTATAAGTTTTAAATTTTTTTATTTAATTTAAAAAATATTTTAATCACTTTAAAATTAATTAAATTTAATATATTTTAATTTTTTCATAATATAAATTGTGTCGACCAAAAAAAAAAAAATTGATGGCCTACCCGACTTGGGTAGACTGGAATTTGCCCAAGTTCAGTTGACGCTTTCCTGGAATGTTCATTTTATTTTAACGTAACAGGCGACGAGGAGACGGCCCCGCCAACCTTAACATGTCGCCCGAATCATTACTAACCTTGGACTTGGAAAATTAGGGGAGAGAGAGAGAGAGAGAGAGGAAGGAAAAAAAAAAAAAATCTGAACTCTGGATATTCACCTGCTCGTCTCACAATTCACCTGCTCTTCTCTCTTGGTGATGTCGGAAAAGCTAAGCCCTCGTCTCTGAACTCTGGATATTCTTCGGTAATCTTCTCGCCTCTTTCTTCTTTCTTCTTTCTTCTTTCTTCTTTCTTCTTCAATGGGTTTTAACCTACTTAATTCTCCTAGTCGATGATAGAGAATTAGGGTTTTTAATTCGAACCAGGATTTGTTGATTGATGATGCAAAGGTGTTCTTTTTTTTTATTTTTTATTTTTATCTGTTTGTTTAGTTAGGAAGACTAATTGGTTTTAATTGTATCAGGGGTTTTGTGGTTTAGTGGTAAGAAGAGGATGATACTCGTGTGATATCTGAACTCCCATGATTTTCTTATCTGCGGTTTGAGGTTAAGTTGTGAAGTAAATGGAGAGAAATGTTGGTAAAGGCATAATGGAGCAGCAGAAAAAATATGAACAAATTAGATATAATTCTTCAGATATGAGGAATGATGGGGTTGGAACTGCTAATCCGAGGTTCTTTCAGGATCCTTCAGCTTCTATTAACACTAGTGTAAGGCCTCCTGAATTCGGTGTGCCTGTTGTAGGCAGACCTGTATTAAATTACTCTATTCAGACTGGTGAGGAATTCTCTCTTGAATTTATGAGAGATCGGGTGAATTCGAGGCCGCAACTAGTGCCTACTTTTTCAGGTGATCATAATGCTCCTACTGGATATATGGACCTCAAAGGCATTCGCGGGATTTCCCATGCAGGATCTGAGAGTGGGTCTGATATTTCTATGGTTAACTCAGTGGAAAAACGTCAGGTTGAGGAATTGAATAGGAAGGGCACTTCTGTTGGTGACCCTAAAGGTTATTATGAATCTGTCCGCTCAATACCTCGGACATCATCAAGAAATGATAGCAATCGGGGTTATGCCTCTTCTGGAGCTTCTGATGGGTCGTCTACAAAGGTGAAGTTCCTCTGCAGTTTTGGTGGTAAAATTCTTCCTCGTCCCAGTGATGGTAAACTTAGATATGTTGGAGGTGATACTCGTATTATTCGGTTAAGCAGGGACATTTCTTGGCAAGAGCTTATGGAAAAGACATTAACGATTTACAACCAACCTCATACAATCAAATATCAGCTTCCTGGTGAAGATCTGGATGCATTGGTTTCTGTTTCTTCTGATGAGGATCTACAGAATATGATGGAGGAATACAGTGTGCTTGAAAATGGTGGATCACAGAAGCTAAGGATGTTTTTGTTTTCTACTTCTGATTTGGATGATGTTCAGTACGGTTTGGGAAGCACTGAGGGTGATTCTGAGATTCAGTATGTGGTTGCAGTAAATGGAATAGACCTGGGATCAAGGAAAAGCTCTCTTGGACTAGCAAGTTCTTCAGGAAACAATCTGGATGAACTAATGAACCTAAATGTCAAAAGTGACTCCACACAAATAGCAGCAGAAGCAGCTGGCACTAGCTCAGCTTCTTTTTCAGAAAATATAACTGCATCAGCCATTCAGTCCTCTCCACCAAATGTGCCCGATTTCCCTCAGCCATATGAATTAAATGCACATCCTTATCAGGGTCAGTTGATGCATCAAGTAGAAGTTGGGCAGCATTTAACATGTGCTGTTCATCACATGGATGGATTCCATGATATAGATGGCAAGGGTAATATTCCATTTCCCAGTCCTTTGCAACATAATTATGGTTCAGACCCTTCCAACTATGCTCCAATGAAAGAAAACCTAGTTTTGGATCCCCTTTATGGCCCTTTTGCTCCACAGTTAAGATCTTTTGAGCAGCAGTTACACAGTGGCTCTAATATCCACAACCAACAAATACACACCAAGGATATGAAATTGAAAAGTGACAGCTCAATTCCAAAACTTAACGAATCTGAAGTAACTTGGTCTTTAGAGAAGGAAGCTCCATTGCAGGAGGTCAAACCAACGCGAGATAAGTCACTTCAGAAGATTAATGAATCTGACAAGAGTCAGCCTCGTGAAAATGAGCTCGCTGTTCGCCCATGTCCATTTGACAATTCTGAGTCCTATTCTATACCTAAAGACGAAACATCCATTGTGGATAGTGGATCACACCTCTTGCCTTCAAAAATTAACAAAAAGCAACAGGACTCTGTGGAGAACTTGGTGCCTACTATAGCTGTAAATGAGGGGTGCTTGAGTAAAGTTGATGAAGATGAAATGAAGGGGGGAGCATTTACTCCTGGTCATGGTGACTCTAAGGCAAACCAAACAGAGTTTAGCTACCCCGAACCTCCGGTGCTTCCTTTGCGCATTTTCCACTCTGAGAGAATTCCTAGGGAGCAGGCTGAACTCAACCGTCTGTCAAAGTCAGATGATTCCTTTGGTTCTCAGTTACTGATATCTCATGCACATTCTGACATTTCACAGCAGATCACGGAATCAGCTGATAAGTTGCATGGTGTGAGTGTAGCCTCTGAAATAGATCAATCTGTTTCATCTGGAAAATTGCTAACTGCAAATCTTCAAGATGGACCAGCACAGTTAGAAATGTATAAGGTTTCTGCTAATAATACCACTAGTATGTGTTCAAATGTTCCCGATGAAGGATTAAGATCGAAGTTTCAGAAATCTGCGTTGAAGCTTTCTCCAAATGATGACCATGAAATTGCTAGACTTGCCAAAGATTCTATCACAGGTACAGAAACAGCCTTTGTCGGTCTTCCCGCTGCAAGTCAAAGTGCTTCTGCTAAACAATTGGATAATTCTGCTCCTACATCACCTGAGATTAACTGGGGTGAAATGGCTGCTGGCAGGAAGACTTGTGCAGATAGCGAGGGGCCTGCACAGGCACTGGATTGGACAGAGAAGGAAGGTGAACCCATGATTGCCGAAGAATCCTCTGGTACTGTTGGCACATCAGTGCAGGGAGACATTCTTGTTGATATTAATGATCATTTCCCCCGTGATTTTCTTTCTGATATTTTTTCCAAGGCAAGACTCTCTCAGGACTCCTCTCAGATCAGCCCTCTCCACCATGATGGAGCTGGCGTGAGCTTGAATATGGAGAATCATGAGCCTAAGCATTGGTCATTTTTCCAAAAGTTGGCTCAAGGTGAGTTTTCCAGGAAAGATGTTTCCCTAATGGATCAGGACCATCTTGGTTTCCCATCCCCACTCACAGATCTTGAAGAAAGAGCTGCCATAGATTACAGTTTTCCTCCATTAAACACCGAGAAGATTGCAGATGGTAATATGGTCTCACATATCGATTTCAATGATGGCATTCAGCCAGAATCATCCGGTGTTGTCGGACCTGCCACCATGGATGCTGCCAATTACAATTCTTCTCTTCTTAAGGTCAATGAAATTGCTCATCTTGATGGCAGAATGAATATTGGGTTACCCAACTCACATTTAGAGTTACAGATTTCTTCAACATTTTTGTAGTATTTGACTTGATTTATTTATTGTCTTAGGGATCTGGAATTTCATGGTCTTTCATTTTTCTTATTTCGATTGTCTTTGATCTCTTGTAGGATCGGAAACTAGATATCCTTGAAACCGGTCTGCCTATTATAGATCTTCCTCTTGTGGATTTGCAGGTGTGTTGTGCTCTTTCATGGCTCCTAACAATTAAAAATAAATAAAATGTGCAATATTATGTATAACTATTGTTCATCTAACCCTGTTATCCTTTTCAAGTCAAAATGCAAGGCCAGAAATTTTTCAATGGCATGGACTTCAATAGTTCTTCCACCCTTCTGTCTCAAGAAACAGTTAGGTGAAAATATAATGAAGTAGGCTAATGGAAGAGGAAACTTAGTAGTTCTATAAGAAAGTAGCTTTGCGCATGCAATATGGAATCTGCTAATTTTGTTGCCATCCATGTTATTGCTACTTCTTTATACTCTTGGTTCCATGAGTAATAATTGTGTTCCATTTTCACAACTCCATTACCTAAACCAATTGAGATGTGCTGCCATCACCACAATGGTAATCACATAAAAATGGTGTATGTTGTTATTTCTGCATTGTGATTCCAATACTCTCTCTCTCTCTCTCTCTCTCTCTCTCTGTCTGTCTCTCTATCTCTCTGTGTCTGTCTTCTTGTCATGGGTACTTTTGGCTTTACTAGAAATTTGGAATTCACAACACTCAGAATTTTGTTTCCTTAACTTTGAAACACTTTAGGGTTGTGGCTTGGTTTTATTACTTCTTCCTGTTTTATAATTGCAGTAGTCGAACCTCTCTCTTGTTAACTGACTTGGAAGCTTGGTCCGTGTAAAGGTCTAAACTTCTTATTCAGATAGTTTTCATATTTAATTGAACTTCAGATACATTTGGACTTAATATCATCATCTTTCTTCTAGAATTCTGACCACTGGGAGCTGTTTTAATTAGTGAAAATTTAATGGAAATTGTGATATTAATGAAAGTGGCACTTCAAGTGTTTGTTTTGTTGTTGTTGTTGTTGTTGTTATTATTATTCTCGTGGGAGGGGGATTTCGGGCATTCTGCCACCTTCTTCAGCATTTCCAAGAACATTGCTTTTAAAGCTCCCATAGGAGCTCATGATGAAGTTGAGAACAATTTGAACATTTTTTTTAACTCTTTGTGGAATATTAAAGTTATAATGATGCCATCTTGAGACAAAACTTGTATTAATGCTGCTTCTCTCTCATAGCCTCTCCTAGATTAATTTCATTGATGCTTTTCTGTCAAGAGGTACCAGTCTATGTGATGATCACTTTTAGAATTTCAACACAGAATGGTGGGGAGGCTCTTGAGCTTAGTTTATGCTCAGTTTTTGTTATCCTTTTCATCTACTGGATATCAAAAGAGGAGGGCCTGGAGATTTTATTTTTCTAGGCTATCATGTGGTAAATCTTTTCTTCTCTAAGATTCTATTAGCAACTTTCCCTTTGTGGATCATATATAAAATTTTAAAGCTACATTGTTAGCGCCATTCTATTATTTGGGAGATTTTTTATCCAACATGTGTGATCCCTCAATCACTTAGAGATTTGTGAAAATTGTATGATCTGAGACGTGGATTGTTTGTGATCTAGACCAGAAAGGTTGATCCAGACTGAATATAGACATGAAGAATTGAGCAAACTTAAACCTTGTAAGCGAGAGGAATATTTTAATCTGAGAGCAATATTAAATTCCTTTATCTTAATGTTTTTAGTATTTTATAAAATTTGTGGTAGAAATCTCTCCTTATGCTGGCTCTTGTAGCCCACTCTCCCACCGAAAAGTCACATGTTCAAGCCCCTCTCTATTGTGTATGAACACAAAAAGGAAAATAAAATACTTATTAGAATCTGAAGGACTCAAATAGATGCCGTTGTCATATTAAATGGTAGTCCAAGCATCTAGCTAAGTTTGCTTCCCATATGCCACATACTTGTGAGGGGTACCATACCATGTCTAAGCTGTATATCATACCACAGTGAACTATGTTCAAAATAATATAGGTTCAAATTATCCATGGAGTAAAGACTTCTTACTTGCTCAACTCCTTTGCCAAGATTAGTTTTACTGTAAGAAAGATGTATAAAATAAACAAATGACTAGCATTGACATTCCAAAATGGAAGCTGATTTTTTGTCCAAAATCTGTTGGGCACTGTAACCCATTGTTGCTCAACTCATGTTTGATACTTCATGCGGCATGTCGAATTCTTTATTATTTTATTAAATATCAGCCTCTTCTGTCATACTTTTCTTGGAATATAAAGATGCTTTTGTCAAAAATAGAATACTTTTATGTCTTGATGCACTTATAATAGATTCTAATTCAAAAGTGATTGGCAAAAGGTGCTTATAACTCCCTGAACTTTAGACCTACTTTCAACTACCTAAAATTTATTGCAGTCAATTATCCTCCAAAACTTTTGAAATAGACTATAGTGTGCCCATAAATGGATGACATTAGCGTGCTGTATTGAGTCTTTCTCATTGATTTTTCACCAGAAATCTGTATCTAACATCTAAATTGTGCATGCAACTTTCTTTATTCCTCTTTCTTCTCTTTCTTGATAAAGCTCATAAAATTTCTGGCAATAGCTTTTATTTTTTGGTAAACTATTTTGGATTTGGATTTCTCCAATAATAATTTTTCACAAATTTTGGTCCTCCCAAGTGATTTTTGCACAAAAATTTCATATTTATTGTCCAAATAAAAATTTTCTTTTCCTCTCTCTCCGACTGAAATGTGTTTTTTTGTCCAGGGAGAAGAGGATGAGAAACAAACATGGTCATGCATGGACAAAAACATACTTTCACTCTGGGGCAAAATGACTTCTAATTTAAAAGTTTTTGGGTGTAATTGACTGATTAAAAGTTTGGGGGGTTTATTTGAAAGCATGCTTAAACATTAGGGGGTTATTTGTTGTATTTGCGTATTAAGTTGTACTGTTTGTAATATTTAAATATATAAAATTTTCTTATATGCTAATTTTTGTGATACTTATATGAAAAATTTATTAGGTCTATTTAAATTATATATTTATATACATTAAACTAATGTTACTACATCTTATGTTCAAACAGTTCCCGCATCTAGTGGCTGTGTCAAAAGGTTTTGTCTCTCAATATTTATAAAATATGCCTTTGGAGCAATGAATATCGGAGCATTTTGTCTCCTCTGTAAGATGTTAGGTTTGGAGGCTCTCCTTTAATGATATTTCTTTTTCTTTTTTCTTGTTCGGTATAGTCTTGTTGAAAATGTCATATCCTCTTTGGTGTTTATTCTTTTTATTAATCATATGCTCCTCTTGTAATTTCATTCTATTTAATTTAGTGTCTCTTTGGAATGATTAAATGGAGATTCTTTTGAGTGATTATGGTTGTGTTTGCAACTGTGTTTTACTGTTTCAATAGTCAACTGTGGCTCTATTTCTAGTATGGTTACAAGGGTCTGCTTGAGCATGGGTTATGATTATATGTCCTTAGTTTATCTATTTGATATCTATTGGATGTTTACAAAGGTTTTGGCTAATTGACCAACTGTTCTGTTGGTGATGCTATCAGTTCTCCTGTTAAAGAATTCAAACATTGGATTAACTTGACTGCTAAAGAAGCTGTTAGGCTTAAGTCCCTTTTTGGTGTTTGAACTATGGCCTGAAACCACATTTGGGCCCTAAATTTTAAAAAGAGCTCTTAAAACCTCTATCCTTTGCAAAAAGTGAAATTTTTGGTACCACAATTAGTTTGACCGTTAATTAAAGTTAAGTGGCTGTTAAATGTCTACGTGACATTTTCATGTCATTAATGAAAGTGATTGAAATTATTATTATTACAGAGATCCATGACTACAAACAAAAGAAAATGATTGAACTTATTATTATTATTATTGTTTTTGCATTATTTAACGGAATATTTCCCTGATCTTGAACCTTTGTCCAATCTCGACAGTAATTTCATGATTCTAATACAATTATATATTATTATGCTAATTCCTCTTGTTTGACAAAAGAATGATATATATACTGTAATCACATGGTGGCAAGCATAGCTTAGTAGTAAATTTGCAATTTGTCGACTAACTCTTTTCAGATTTAGTGTTTCCTTCACCTTGATTCATAGTCCGGTCAAACATTGATTTATTAAAAGGATTTAATCCACACGAAGGACAAATTTAAGGAGGAACACTCTCTCATGATTTGTATCCATGGATCAATTAGAGATTTAACTTTATATTATAAATCTATTATTTTTTTACTATTAGAATGTGGCTAGATTTTTTGGTAGGGGTGAGGCAAATTTCTTGCTACGATTGTTTCTTTTGTTGGAAAAAGAAAGAGCTTGTTCTGTGTGAAAAAACATAGACACATATACATATATAACCGCATTTATGTAAAGTGACCTAAAGTAACCATATTGTATATGTCTTTCAATTATTAGAAACATAACAAAATAACAATAGCTAATTATGTTATGAGTGTTGAAATAACTAATGCAGGTTACAAAGGAAGATGCTGTGTTAAATGGACATTCATTAAACTCCTTAATTTGTCATGAGTAAAGGTAAAAAAGGCACTCCATGTCCACATTACCTTGGTAAATAATAGAAGGTCATTACTTTGTTCAACCCGTGTGCATGGATCTTGGATGGTTAAAATTAGGGGAAAAAATACTATGCTTTGCATTTTACGGAGTTGTCCATTTAAGTTAATTGAACAGTGAGGAAGTTGATTGTGAACAATTGTTGGGGAATCAATTCATGCTATCCATATCTGTCTTCTAAATAAATTGCTTAATAGATTTGGAAGAGAGAATAAGAAAGAAGTACGAGAATATTAAAAATATCACGCTATTTCTCATTGATAATTGATATCAACATATATGTCTTGATGGTCTAGAATGCATCTGCCAGACCATCTTTAATAATATCTTTGCCAGGAAATGAGTACCAGATCTTTTATGCTAGGACTTTTCCAAAAAAAAAAAGATTTTTACCGCTTACTTTGACCGAAGTTTCAGATCCTTTTGAGTTATTGGATCTATTATGGTGCTTGATATATATTGGGCATTAATCATCATAAGCAGGGAGAGGTAACAACATTGAATTTAAAATCTGATTTAATTATTAAGATAACTTTGTCAAAAGGATTTCAGTCTTGGGGCCTTACACTTCCCATTATTAGATTTGGTGATAAAAATAATTGCTGTTTTATAATTCTGACCATAATATCTCAAAATACATGGTAGAATTGTGGCTGGAATCTTGTACATTTGGCTGCTATTTTGTTATAATCTCCTGGAGTAGAATTCAATTGATGTATGGCACCTATCTAATGTATCCAATGAATATCAACAAATTGTATGTCACAGATGTCAATTTTTGGGTTCTATTCTAATTTTCTTGACATCTTGTTGCCAGATTATAAAAAATGAAGATCTAGAAGAGCTGAGGGAATTGGGCTCAGGCACATTTGGGACTGTCTATCATGGAAAATGGCGGGGAACTGATGTTGCCATTAAAAGAATTAAGAGGAGCTGTTTCACTGGGCGTTCATCTGAGCAAGAGAGATTGGTGAGCTGTCATTATGTGTACCTGGATGTTAACATACTGCAATCCTTTTTGATTGATGGATTACTTTTAGATTAAGATGGCCCAACAATATTGTCCTAGTTATAGCCTTTGGATGATTAGAAAAGATGATGATTGTGAATGATCCATGTTGATATTTATACTGGATAAGCTCTCTCTCTCTCTCTCTCTCTCTCATGCATGCAAATTATACATTTGTGACCTTTTTCTGGTCTAGGGGGCTTCCTTTGAAGAATATCTTATAGTTTATACAGTAATGCATGTTGCCACTTGCAGACTGTGGAGTTCTGGCGTGAAGCCGAAATTCTTTCAAAGCTTCATCATCCCAATGTGGTGGCCTTTTACGGAGTGGTTCAGGATGGGCCAGGTGGAACCCTGGCCACTGTTACAGAGTATATGGTGAATGGTTCTCTTAGACATGTTTTACTCAGCAAAGAGAGGTAAAATCTTCTTTTTCTCTTTTGATGATATGTATGGCATCCTGTCTTTTTGATAGTTCTTTACTATCTTTTATGGTTTTTGCATGTCTAGACATCTTGATCGGCGCAAGAAGCTTATAATTGCAATGGATGCAGCTTTTGGGATGGAATATTTGCATTCAAAAAATATTGTACATTTTGACTTGAAATGCGACAACTTGCTTGTAAACTTGAAAGATCCTTTACGACCTATTTGCAAGGTAAGTGTGCAGTGATGTGGTTTTTGGCAGGTCTTGGTTATGTAAAAAGGCAAGTGTGTTGTTGGCATTGTCAAGAAAATGATTGAAATTAAAGAAGGCCTTATTTGCTCTACTGCATTTTTACTATCCAGGTAGGTGATTTTGGCTTGTCAAAAATTAAAAGAAACACCTTGGTTACTGGTGGGGTAAGGGGAACCCTTCCATGGATGGCTCCAGAGCTGTTGAATGATAGCAGTAGCAGGGTTTCTGAAAAGGTATGTTTTTTGTCCGCTTATGGGGTATCAAGGGTAACAGTTCAATTTTATGGTGCTAACTTCTATCATATACTAGTTAAATATGCATGCATA
This sequence comes from Dillenia turbinata, assembly GCA_037126225.1. NCBI lineage: Eukaryota > Viridiplantae > Streptophyta > Magnoliopsida > Dilleniales > Dilleniaceae > Dillenia > Dillenia turbinata. The sequence continues at coordinate 1,652,479 of JBAMMX010000010.1, forward strand.
TACTAATTTTATGTGTTAGAATTCCTAATCATTTAGTCTTATGTTATGTTTAATCGAGAGAAGAAAACTGCTTCAAACCCATTTCTACATTTGCCAACATATACCAATATGGATCAGTATATGACTAGAGATTGCTATAGATGGTTCTCATTGCTATTGTTAAATTTCCAATTAACAGTTTGTTTCTCAGTTACATATTTTCACTGCAATATTAAGACCAAATTATATGCAAAGTCCTAAACTGTACAAAAATCCCAAATGATGTAAACTTTACTTTGTCAAGTTGAAGGTTCTAAACTTTATTAATGTGGCAAATAAGGTTCTAAACTTTTTAGGTGTAACAAATAAGGTGCTGTCATCAAATGACCGTCAACAAATAAACAGAATGCTTATGCGGTGCTAATATCACTAATCTGGAAGCTTAGCAAAAAAGAAAGAAAAAATAGTAAAAATAAAATGAAACAAAAGAATCTAAAATGAAATTAAAATGTAACCCAAAATTTCACTTTTTTGAGTGGTGGAGGGACGCGCAATACAGGGGGGCAACTGCCCCCTGATTTTTTTTTTTTTTTAAGTTTTACTGTACAAAGTTATAAAAATTATGACAAAAACTGATATTTTCCCCTCTAAAATTTAAACATTATAATTTTCCCCCCAAAAGCTGGAGAAAAATATTTTCCCTCAAAAAATTTTAAAAAAATGAGTTCAAATAATATCTACCTGTAGAATTTTTCACTTGCAAACAATTAAACAGTCAACATGTCCTAAGCCCTTCTTTTTGACCCACCATATACTGAGTTCCCCCCTTATGATCTTGTCCTCTTCTCTTTTCTCTCTCTTTCCCAACCATGGGCCCCATTCGTCAAAACTCAACCCAACCCCTCTCTGTTACCTTCTTTTTTTTTTTTTTTTTTTTTTTCATTTTTGATTAATCTATCAATTGATAAATTCTTTAATTGTTTACTGTCATCTGTTCTTTAATTGGTTATCTCCATAATTGATAGGATCATTTTTTTTTTCTTTACTACCAATGCCTAATTGAAGAAAAAAAATTCAATTCACAAAGAGGTGCTATATATACTAGTTTCATTAATTACACTATTAGTAGTGAGCATCCAAAAGAGCTTTATAAGAGTCCTTTTTCTTTTTCTTTTATCTATCAAATAATATTGTAAATTAAATGTCTCTTTCCAAAATTTTGATTAGGTCTGCACTGGTAAGTCTAATTTTAAGTTGGTGCTCATCAATTTTTGCGCAAATTTTTTACTTCCTCTTATTATTATTATTATTATTATTTTTTAATAACTATATCTCATTACAATTGAATCAGACACCATAGTGTACATAGTCCATCTTCTATAAATCAAAGAATTATTAGTTTTGTTGGAAAGTCAATTTTCATCAGTCATCGAGCAAATTTTTTTTTTTTTGGCTTGATAATTATTATTTTGAGATACTCCATCACAATTTAAGCTAATTTCATATGAAATGCAAATGCTCGAGATATATATCTTGTACTGTATTCTGCGCCTTTTGAAAATTTTATCTAGGTGATGTATGAACATCCAAGAATATAGAAACAAGTGCAGAGCATCTAAGAAATTAGAATCAGGGTGCTTGAGCATCAAAGAAAACAGAAAGTTTCTATTTTTCCCCCCTACTTTTTTATATTTCTATTTAGAAAGTTTTTATTTTTGGTATTGTTTCTTTTTTATTAATTAGGGGGTTTTAAGTACTTAGAAAGTTTTTGGTCTATAATTACAGTTTGTTCTAAGTAGTATAAAAAGATAGTAGTAGTCACTTTATGATATGATTGTTCTTCTCTCTCAATAAAGAATTTATTTGCTTTTCTTTAAAGCTAGTTATTGTTCCATCCGCAATTATCCTATTTTAGCCTTAATTGTTGTGTTCTAATTGCCCTAAACCCTTCCCTATGTCTGCATCTGCATCTTTGTCATGGGTCACTAGCTCTGCCCCTGGCTGTTTTCCCCATTTTCACCTGCCCATGGCCTGCTCTTAGCTCTCCTTTGGCTTTGCCCGCTAGCCTTGGTTCACCCTCTCTTTGCTATTTATTTATTTATTTATGTTTTTTTGTGTTTGCCATCAAATTTGATTGGCTCTTTAGTCACATGGAAGAACCATACTAATTCACTTTGCAGCCAGTCATCCATATTGAGCTTGATAAATCAAGAAGCATCCACCTGTTCTGCTGATACTGCTGCAAATGTTCCACCTGATTTACCCCAACTCAAAAATGGAAAAAGAGACAAGGATGTCAATCATCCAGGTCTCAACAGTAAGGTTATGTACTGGGTGTTCCCCTATCAACTTTTTGCAAGAGATCTGAATTTAGCACTCAAATTGTGCATGTGATTCACTTTTCTTTTTTTATCCTTTTCTTTTTTCTTCCCGGCAAAATCTCATGAAATTTCTAAAATAGCTAATTTTTTCAGTGAACTAGTTTGGCTTTCGATTTGTGTTTCCAATAATAATTTTACACTAGTTTTTACATTTCCAACTGAAATTTTCACAAGATTCCTAATTTAGTCTCCAAACAAATTTTGGCCCCCTCTTTCTCTTGTTTCTTCTCTGTTTCTCTTTGAAATGTATTCTTTTTGACTAGAGAGAGAAGAGAAAGATACAAGGTCAGATGCCTCCAACATGACCTTTAAGTGGGTGAATTCTTCCACTTATGGGGCTAATTGACTTTTATTTTAAAAGTTTTAGGGGTTTCATTCACTGCAATAAAAGTTCAGAGGATATATGAAAGTAGGCCTAAAGTTTAGGGGATTATTTGTGGTTTTAGCCTTGTTAATAAGTACCTCAATTTTTCTACATCTTGGAAGAAAAAGAAAGCATCAAGCCGAGCTTCTGCTTATGATCTGCGAAGAACACTTGCAATTGAAGAAAAATTCAGCCAACTTAGGCTTCAAAAGCAACAAAAATTGAGAGTGTTTGCATACAGTTAGATCAAAAATGCAGTTCAAATGCAAGATAATTGGGGGTAGATAGATAGAGCAGAAAACCAATGCGGTTCATAAACAGTCAATGCCATTGAAGTAAATATGCTACTTCCCTAGATTACCTCTAGAGTAGAGACTAGAAACCCAGAAATCTCAATTTCATATAAGTTAGAACTTTCATTGTAGAAATAACTATCAAGAATCAACAGTGTCAAAATCTCTCCTCTGAACAAAATCGAACCCAATTTTGAGTAACACATTGAAGATGAGCTGGCAACCCAGACCATTAACTTATGTAAATTACTAAACCATTGGGGGTAATTGATAAAAAGAAGCGCAACAGATCAATACCCAATCTTGAAATGTTCAAAATTGAAGAAGAAAGAACTGGTAACAGCTAATAACTGGAATAGAGTTCATAGAGCTGACACGGTCAAACTCGAGAGAGAGAGAGAGAGAAGGAAGCGTAAGAGAATTAAAGTCTTATCACAAAAGAGTGTTGGAGAAATTCATTTAAATAAGAAACCACGCAGACGGCTTAGAAGCAATCCACAGATTAGACTTTGATGCTAATTTGCAAATTCATCACCGTTGCTGGAGTGAGTTCAAAGACGAGTCCAGGCAAATTCGTGTGGTTTTTCTTTCAAATTTGACATCCAAAATAAAAACAATGAGAGAGGGAGAGAGAGAGAGCACAAGGCAAGTGGACAAGGCCCGCTAGCTATATACCGGTGAAAATGGGGAGGAAGGTGACTTTTTTGGCTAACTTTTTTTATTATTTCATTTTAATTTGTCTTGTTTCATTTTATTGTTATTGATCATTTATTTTCTTTGCCAACTGAGCTTTCAGATTAGTGATATTATCTACCTATGTCAGCATCTTTGTTTTGACAATCATTTGATGGCAATCCCTTATTTGCTACATTTTTTTTTTTTTGGAAGTTTAGACCTTTGTTTGTTGCATTAGTAAAATTTAGAACTTCCAATGTGACAAAGTAAACTTTAAAGCCTCATTTGGGATCTCTTGTACTGTTTAGGACTTTGCCATGTAATTTGGTCCCAAAATTAATAAAACGAGTGTATGAACCTACTCTTTGCTGATTGGCAGGTTGATGTGTTCTCATTTGGTATTGTTTTGTGGGAGATTCTTACTGGGGAGGAGCCATATGCTAACATGCATTATGGAGCAATTATAGGTGCTTGATTCTCTCTCTCTCTCTCTCTCCCTCCCACTATAGAATATATATGAAATAAACTTGCTGTTGTTTTTAGGTGGATAGACATTATTATTTTATTCATAGTTTCGTAACTGCCTCCCACTATGGAATATATATGCAAGGGGAAGACTCTGTACATATACGCCCACCTTTCCCCTACTCACTGCGCCAAGTCGGGGAGCACTTTGTGCACTAGGTGAGCCCTTTTTTAGTAATTGCCTCTTGTTGTCTGAATTCTACCAAGGTAAGTAAGACCAAATTATTTTATAGGATGATAACAGGTGATATAATATGGCACCTTTTCATTTTTTTTTTTCTAATTTGTAGGAACTTAATCATTGAACTTTTGACCACTTAAGCATACTATATGCAATTCTTTTTCTCCATTCAACCTTTGGGGATCTTCTCTTATAGGTTCTGACTGTAACGTCTTTCTTCTTTACCCTCTTTGTCTGTCAATTTCTTCTCATTTGCTCTTTGCTTTAGCTTTCTGCACGATGTATCAAACTATCCTAACATTGTTCCCCATGTTTCATCCTGATTATCACCACTTTTAGTCTTCCTAGAAAGTTCTTGTTTCACAATTTTATTTCTTATTCACTTCAATGTCTTTCTGTGGATATAATAAAGAGAGATAAAGAGAGAGAAAATTCTCTTTTTTATTATGTATATAATATATTGAACAAACGATGTATTTATACGAGTTGGGGACATATATATAAAAGGAAAGAACCTAAAGTCAACCAAATCTAAATATTCACCCAAAGATATGATATGTTAACATATTTGGCAGAATATTGACATATCATAATATTTAGGCAACCCTATATTCAGCAGAATATGTCAACATAAACTTCCTATATTTACACCATGAATTACTCTAATCTAAATTATTCCTTTTCCAACACTCCTCAAGCTTGTTTGTAAATGTCTTCCATGGCCAGCTTGCTCACATGAGAAGCAAACTGATTTTTAGGCAACCCTTTGGTAATAATATCAGCAACCTGTTGATCTGTAGGTATGTAAGGAACACATATTAGCCCATCCTCAAGTTTTTCTTTGATAAAATGCCCGTCCACTTTGATATGCTTAGTCCTACCATGAAGAACTGGATTATGAGCACTTGAAATCATAGCTTTATTATCACAATACACTTTCAAAGGAAGTCAAGTGGAGATCTGTAAATCTTCTATTAATCTTTTAATCCACATTATCTCACAAATGCCATGTGCAAGAGATCTAAGTTTGGCTTTAGCACTGCACAACACTTTGCTTTTTACTTCATCAAGTGACTAAATTTCCACCGACAAAAGTGCAATAACCTAATGTTGACCACTTGTCAGTAATATTTCCTGCCCAATCAGCATCGGTGTAAACTTCTATCTGGATATTACCTCCCTTTCTAAACATCAGCCTTTTTCCAGGTGTCCCCTTAAGATACCTAAGTATTGTATATGCAGCATCAAAGTGTTCTTTGCCTAGGGCATGCATAAATTGACTTACCACATTCACAGCGAACGCAATATCAGGATGAGTGTGTGACAAGTAAATGAGTCTACCTATTAGACGTTGAAAATTTTCCCTTTCAATCACGTTTGCAGCAGTAGCTGGTTTTAGCTTCAAATTAGCTTCAATTTGAGTCTTGGCTGCTTTACATCCCAAAAACTCGGCTTCGTTGAGTAAATCGAGAACATATTTTCTTTGATTTATGAATATACCTTGTCTTGATCTTGCAAAATCCATGCCTAGAAAGTATTTCAACTCTCCTAGGTCTTTAATTTCAAATTCTTCAGCTAAGCTTTTCTTTAGCATTGATAATTCATCAGGATCATCACATGTCAAAATTATATCATCAACATATACAATTAAAATTGCAATCTTGCCTTCATTAGAGTGTTTATAAAATATAGTATTATGAGCTTGACTCTGGCGATATCCATAGCCTTTTATCGCTTTCCCAAAATGTTCAAACCAGACTCTAGGAGACTGTTTAAGACCATATAGAGACTTCTTGAGCTTTCACACTTTATTTTGGCCAATAGTACTCTCAAAACCTAGAGGAGGGCACATGAATACTTCTTCTTCTAAGTCAGCATTCAAAAAAGCATTCTTCACATCTAGTTGTTGTAGAGGCCAGTTAGAATCAGTTGCAAGAGATAGTAACACATGAATGGAGTTAATTTTTGCTACTGGAGCAAAAGTTTCTTGGTAATCAATACCATAAGTTTGGGTAAACCTCTTAGCAACAAGTCTCACTTTATATCTTTCTATACTTCCATCTGCATTGCATTTTATGGTAAACACCCATTAACACCCCACTGCTTTTTGATCTCTTGGTGATTCCACAATCTCCTAAGTCCCATTCTTCTTTAGCGCATCAATTTTCTCCATAACTGCTAATTTCCACTTTGGATCATCAAGTGCTTTTGAATGCTTCTCGGGATAAACAAGTTAGAAATTTTTGATGTAAATGTCTAATGTTTGTAAGAGAGCCTATTATATGACAAATACTTTGCAATTGGATGATTAGTACAAGAATGAGTTCTTTTCCTGATGGCTATAGGTATATCCGGATAATCATATTCTGGTTCAATAGAATTATTCGGAATAGGAGAATGAAATATGAGGAGAATAATTCAGGAGAATCACCATTACCTGAATCCGGAGCATTAGATTGGCTTCTTGTGTTTCGAGTATAGATGGTTCAACACCCTTTTTATGACTTTTCTTCGTTGATAAACAATAACCTCAGGCTTGTATTTTGTAGAAATATTTGGTAGTGTTTATCCCTCTATCAATGATTCCTTAATGCTTGGCACAATAGGATTTGGGGGTAAAGCTTTGGGTAAAGTATGCCGAATATCCCAACTATTTTCTTCATCTAGTTTCTCCCCCTGAAGAAAATTATTTTGAAGATAGGATTGATTTTCAAAATACACAACATCCATAGTAATAACAGTTTTGTGAGTTATAGTATTAAAGCATTTATATCATTTCTTATTTTGCTGCATAACCAATAAAAACATAATTTTCAGCTTTTGGATCCAGCTTGGACCAATCCTTATGAGGAATAAACACATAGGTTGTACTACCAAAAATCTTAAGAGGTAAGTGTTAAAAAGTTCGAGTATCAGGAAACCAATGTTGAAAATGTTCTAGGGGTGTGATGTAATTCAAAACACGAGTAGGTGTCCTGTTAATTAAATACGTTGTAGTTAAAATAGATTCACCCCAAAGATATTTAGGAATATGCATAGAAAACATCAAGGCACGTGCAACTTTTTCTTTCAGCAATACCATTTTACTATGGTGTATCAACAAAAGTAGATTGATGTTAAGTACCTTTGTCTCTGAAGTTGTCAAGGGAATTACTAAAGTATTCAGTGCCATTGTCATTGTGCAAGATTCCAATTTTTGTATGAAATTGTGTTTCAACCATTGCATAAAGGTTTTGAATAGAGTCTGAATTTCAGATTTATCTTTCATTAAACAGACCCAACATAATTGAGTATAATTATCGATAAAAGCCACAAACCATCTTTTCTCGGAAAAGGTTTGAAATCTTAAAGGCCCCCAAATATCACTATGAATTAGGTAAAATCGTCAAGAGGGCTACTATGGTTTTGAATAATAGGTATTTTAATGATCTTTTAATAAAACGCAATGTTCACAATGAAAATTGGAACAATCAATTCCACCAAATAAAGTGGAAAACAATTTCTTAAGATAAGAAAACTAGGATGTCCTAACTTATAGTGCCAAAGAATTAATTTATCCTTAGTGGAGGTAGAACTGACACTAGTTAACCCCTGAGGTAATTTATTTTTGGAATCTTCATTTTCAAAGTAGTAGAGATTGTCTATCATCCTAGCACTGCAAATCTTCCTCCTTGAATTCCGGTCCCAGAAAACACAATGAGAGCCAAAAAAAAAGAAAAAGTAACACGACAATTAGAATCTTTGGATAATTTGCTAACAGATAAAAGATTACAGGTAAGTTATGGTACATGAAGGACTAATTTAGATAAGGTTTTTGATAATTTTGCCAGACCTTTGCCTGCTATAGAAGAATAAGATCCATCTGCTATACCAATTTTTTCTTGTCCAGAACCAGGGTTATATGTATGAAATAAATTGGAAAAACTAGTCATGTGGTTAGATGCTCCTAAATTTATTATTTGGAGCTGATTGTGAAATGGAATAACACATTAAAGCATTTAAATCACTACCTGTTTGTGCAAGATAAGCATTAGGACTCCCTGATAGTTGAGTGTAAGGTTTTAGCAGCTTGAGCACTTGATCCACTTGCTGAGGACTGAATGGTGCAGCTTCAGTTCCATTTGCACTGGGAACATTTCTGTGATCAGTTCGCTCTGATACCATGTGGAGATAATAAAGAGAGATAATGAGGGAGAAAATTCTCTTTTTTATTGTGTATATAATATATTGAACAAAGAAGGTATTTATGCGAGTTGCATGTACATAAAACGAAAGATCCTTAAGTCAACCAAATTTAAATATCGTGTCAAATGTAAATATTCTCCCAAATATATGATATGTCAACATATTTAACAGAATATTGATATATCATAATATTAGGTAGCCCTATATTTGACAAAATATGTCAACATAAACTTCCTATATTTATACCATGAATTATTCTATTCTAAATTATTCCCTTTCCAACACTTTTAGTGACCTTTGACAATTTTGCCTATTATCCCATGGGATTCTTCATTTATTTATTTTTTTTGGGATCAGAATTCCTTTTTCTAATAGAGAGATAAGTTCCATTAATATTCACAAAATCTTGAACTTTAATACCATTTGATTGTGAATGTCATTTCTATCTTTCCACTTTATGATTTTTAGGAATCTATATGTATGCAAGTAGGTAGAATGTTCATAGCGCGTTAATTATTATTATTTTTTTTTCCTTCGCCGATAGAAGTAGAAGCTTGTAGCATTAAGATAGGAATATTATTAGAGGAAGAGGATCGAAAAACCTCTTACACAGTGGATAAAACCAAAGAAGAGAAAACTAGAACAGGATTGCTTTCCCAGAATCACCTTTCATATACTCAAGGAGCCCTAGAGATGCATTAACACATGAACAGATGTCTATTAAAATAGAAAAAGGAATACAATATTGTCCGAAAGGGAGAAAGAACAAACTGGATTTTCATAATCATGGCATTCCTTTCAATCCAAATTCGCCAAACAATTGCTATTATGGCACTCTTTACATCCAAAGACTCAGAATTTGGTTATAAGCAAGTGATCATGCTTCCTGGACAAATTAATTTGTTATTATTAATAGCATCTAGAAATGATTTCACAGTTCCTGAGCTGCATGGCAACTCTAGATTTTATTTGAATACTGCCCATAACACAAATTTCCAAGAAAGAACTTTGAATACTGCCCATAACTCTAGAGGAAAACCTTAACCATCGAAAGAACCTGGCTTTTCAATTGAAATTATTCAATAGAAAAGGGGAATTTGGAAACCTTATGATGTGATTTATGAGGGGTTTGCAAGAGAGATTAGCCCTATCAAGACTTTACACTCTTGTATTTGTCGTTGAAGGTGAAAGGTGAAATCTTTTCAAACAACAACAATCTGATCTTTAATCCCAACAATTGGGATTGGCCATATGAGACAAATATGGGAAAGATAAAAAAAAAAAAAAAATTGATTTAGTTTATGCGGATTCTCCTACGTCACTCAATTCTATCCAAGACTATGATCTCGTCTAAACCCTTTACTATCATTTCATTATGAATAACTTGCATTTAAGTTTTAAACGATCTACCTCTACGTTTTATTAAACCTTTTATATTTAGATTCTTGGTCCTCCTAACCGGTGCATCTTTGGGTCTTCTTTGCACATGTGCAAACCATTTCAGACGACACTCTCGTATCTTATCTGCAATAGAACTAACTCCCAACCTTTTACAAATCTCATCGTTTTTAATTTTTTCTCTTTTAGTTTTGTCACACATCCACTTAAGCATCTTCATTTCTGCTACCGTCATTTTTTATTCTTATTGTTGTTTAATAGTCCAACATTCGGTGCCATACAATAATATAGGTCTTACCGCGGTTCTATAAAACTTTCCCTTCAAATGCAGTGGTATCGTATGATCGCAAAGGACTCCGGATGCCCTTCTCCATTTTATCCAATCTGTTTGAATTCTATGGTTTACATCTCGATTTATATTGCCATCATTTTGAATGATTGAGTTGATATTTAAAACGTTCGCTCTTTGGTACAATTTGTCCATCTAACCTAATCGTTTTTGCATCGTCCTAATGATTACTGTTACATTTCATATATTCAGTTTTTGATCTGCTCAATTTAAATCTTTTAGATTCCAGTGTTTTCCTCCATAACTCTAGTTTAGCACTAATACCTTCTTTAGTTTCATCCACCAACGTTATATTATCAGCAAAAAGTATATACCATTATATTTCATCTTGGATACTTTTTGTGATTTGGTGTATCACTATTGCAAAAAGGATGAGACTTAATGCTGAGCCTTGATGAAGTCCAATGTTAATAGGGAAGCTATTGCTTTTTGTGATTTCGTCTATCACTATTGCAAAAAGGTGAAATCTTTTCAACAAACTAATAATAGGTGAAAGTATAAAGTTTACCTATACGTGAGAATTATAAAGAAAAAAAAATTCCAAGAAATATAATTGACAGACAGAGTTGAAACATTTGATAGAAGCATGACAAAGTGGAGGATTTCAATAAAGGTGATGGAGTATTCCAAGCCAAACATCTTCCTTAAATTGAACATGGAACCATCTCCACTCAGAATAGATACAAGGAGTGTTTACAAAAGGCGCCCTAATTTGCGTGCAGGGTAGGTGAGGCACCTTAAAAGACACGGTTGCCTCTTTGCTGAAACACTTGTGGTGCTAAGGTGCTGGCGTGAGCGCCTCTTTCGTTTCACTCTCTCTATTATTATTATTATTTTTTTTTTAAATAAACTGTCCACTAAAAAGTCAAAGTCCATTAAACAGCCCATTGAAAATTAATAATAAAATAGTTTTCAGTAATGATGATTTGACTTGCGGTTATATTGCAAGGGCATCAGGGGCTGGCGGCAAGAAACCAAGCAATATCAAAGTCCACCAGAGTTTCAATTTCTAGATTGGTTGATATTGATGAGGAAGAAGCTTCTTCATAGGACACAAACAGGGAAGAGGAGTATAAGTCTCGTGATGGAGGGTACAGTCATCTGAATGATGAAGATGATGTGGTTGACAGTAATGAGGATTAGGGCCTTAGATCTTAATAATTTGAGGATTTATATCTAAGTTTTATTATCTAGGGAGGGTGTAGATATGGGGATGTATGAATTTACTTGATAGTGATTTTGCTTTCTCTACTAAATTCAGGACATTTTAGGTTTATATATATATATAATGTTCGAGGGAACTTCTAACTTTTAGATTTGTTTTAGTTATGAATTTTTTTAGACACATTTTCAGCTTTATTTTGAATTTAGAAATTATAATTTCTAAAGGGTGCTTTACTTCACCTGGCAAGCACCTTTCATGGCACCTTGTGCCTTTTAAAACACTGGATACAAGGTAACATTTCTGGTTAAAAACACTCTTGGTGGAGATATCCATGGAGGTGTGATAAAATTCTTATCATTAGCTGACTTCGAATTTGTGGTTATAAGTGTATTGGTGCATCTCCTACGATCAGTTGGATAACATGCCATTTTTTTATTAGAAAAAGAAATTGTATATAGTAGAGAATATACAAAATGCAAATAATAAGAAATCCTTAAATATATATATATATATATGTATATATAAAAAGAAATATGGTGAGCTAATGAAGAAGTGCTCTTCAACCTATCTTCAACTTCTCTAAGATGTAACTTATACAAATTTATGAGGCAAGAATCCAGAGAAATGCATAAAATATAATTTTACTGTATAAAAGAGGAGAGAAGAGCCAATAGTTTGATTTCTGAAGATTTTGGCATTTCGCTTCGTTCAAATATACCAAGGAATATCCACAAAAGTATATCTCCAAAGTGAAAGAACTCGAAACTTTATGGAAACAATTTAAATAGGCGTTGGTATCGGTCCAATACAACAAATAGGGGTTTCAACATCTCATGTGCAATAGGACAATTCCGAAATAAGTGATCTCTAGTTTCAGAATTTTTGTAGAACATGACACGAATATTCCCGGAGATAGTTTTAGAAGCTCTCCTTTTTGTAGCAAGTCATTGGTTGTGATCTTGATAAATACCATGGACCAAGTAAAAGCTTTAAATTTGGTGGGAACTTTTGCCTTCCCAATAAAATTGATTAATAAAAAAGGAGAGTTTTTGGGGAAGGCTAAATAAGATGTTGGAAAAGAGATTTGCAGGTAAAAAGGCCTTAGAAGTATCAACATTCTGGATTCTAGTACTAGAATTACCATGGGAAGATTCATTTCCTGTTTTAAGAGAACTAATGAGGAGAACTTTACAACTCCTCTATTAGTAAGATTTATTAAAAAAATGAAAAGCCCAAGATATTGGCTGTCCCACTCAGTCATAGAATTATGTAATAGGAGCCGAATGAATGAAGCCTACTATTGTGGTGTGCTCTCTCTATACTTTGACGAGCTACTACCCCTCAATAGCAAGAAGCTTTGTCTAGAAACTCGAGACTTAATCTATTTAGGAGTAGTTCTTTGTGGTGATACTTTTATTAGGAGTAGTTCTTTGTAGTGATACTTTTATTTCGTAACAAAGCAAGTGTTTGGCTACCTTTTTTTTTTTTTGGTTTTGTATTTTATTTTAGGTAAATTTTATTAGGCAGAGGAGAGCTTATGAAAAATATGGGAAAAAGATATGGCGTGACTTATAACCCATTATAAAATTGTGCAAAGTTTGAGAGTGGGAAAAAATCTCTAACTGAAAAAAAAAAAAAAAAAAAAGAACCTCATACAGCTCCTCAAACTTTTTAGCATGTCCTGTGCACGACGGTCAAGTGCTTAGAAAACTCTTTGGCAGGACAAGGATTCACAATAAGAGACAAAGAACAATCGTCGACCTTCAGTCTCACTTAAGAGTCCCCTCACTACCAAGTTATAATTCACTCTTAGTAGTTAATAAAGATTATACTTAATGCACTGCATAACAAAGATGTTTCTGCATTACTTGACTTGGTTGAACACTCTTGGATTGCTGTTTCCAAATATGTGTTGCACATGTCTAGCTTGCCAAAACGTTAAGCCTGTTACAATTGGTAAGAAAGCTTGGCGGAAGAGAGCATGTCTTCCAATAGAGAGCTGATTGAGACCCTCGAGGAGTGCATTACCTATTGGAGAGAGACCATCGAAAGGTGGATCATGTCGCGAAAAGCATAGAGGCCCTTGAAAGTGACCATACCAAACATGTTGGTCATGTTGATGAGTTTGAGTGAATGTAGAGGCTCTCTGAAACAAGGTAGGAGAGGTGAGAGCTAAGGTTGGCCTCTTGGTAGGCATAGTAGACTAACGCGAGTGGCCACAACACCTTTGATTGGGCAAAGGTGCAAGTTTAGAAGCCCCATCTTTATAGGGGTGCGCACGACGCAAGGAATTCAACAATTTCTTCTTTGATGTTGATCAATACTTTTGAGCTGTGAGGATAGATAACGACACGAAGGTGTCAACTGCTTAAATATATTTGTTTGGGGATGCCAAACTGTGGCATTGCCTCAAATATTTGGAGATGGACCAAGGCAGGTGTGCTTTTAGCTCCTAGGAGGAGTTGAAACATGAGATGAAAACTCGATTCTTGTGCTGGAATGTCAATTGAAATTGTGGGGTATAAAACAAACGAATACTGTCTACGATTATGTGAAAAAGTTTGCAGCTCTTATGTTGCACATGAGGGACATGTCAACAGAGGATAAATGATTCCTGTTCTTAAAAGGATTAAAGTCGTGGGCTAGAGCGAAACTCCTGCACCAGAGGGGGTTTAGGGACTTAACCGAAACTCAAGCAATCACGGAATGCCTAACAAATTGGACCCAAGAGCCTAATATTGGACTTAACCGAAACTCAAGCAATCACGGAATGCCTAACAAATTGGACCCAAGAGCCTAATATTGAGAATTATGACTATCTTCTGGCATCATTGAGGATCAATGGTGGCAACCGGCAAGTCTGGTAAAGATGACAAACCCAAAAGTAGAGGAGCATTAGAAGATGCAAGTACTTTAAGATGGACTCGGTTTCATTGAGAGGGCCATTTTTGGGTTGGAATGGGAACAACATTGGAGGAAAAGGTTGCTGATTGTGCAACAGACCTCCCAAGGCAAGGGAGTGCTTGTGGAGACAAGCACTAAATGCTTTGCAAGCTTTTCCATCATCAGAGGATGAGAGCAAGGAGTTGCTATCCATGTGCGATTAGAAAGCAGGCCAAGCTAGGGAAAGTGTGACGGAAGGGACCCATATTTGCTAGATTGAGAACACACGGGAAGGTGAATTGTGCTCAAATCAATACAAAGGATATGATCGAGAAGTAGAGTGCTGCGAGTTAAGAGTTACAGGACTAAAGTCAGAACAGTTGACTTCAGAAAACAACCTATAGATGAAGTGACATGAGAGGTGTTAGCAATGCTCTGGGAATGGGAAGGACATTGAGGATTTTTGAGTCAGATCAGTGGATGATTTTGATATCATCAAGGGGACGGAGCACCAAACTAGGGAATCTCAGGATGAGTTAGCATTGGGTGGGGAGACACTGGCACAAAAGGCCATGAGGAATGGTTCCATTTGAGTTAGGAAAACTGTGGAGGCAGTGGGATAAACCATTGAAAGCGGGATACACAATGCTATTTGAAACACCATTTAGAGGGTTAGTTGAGTTTTTGAGGCGGTGTCACAAGTACAAGTGGGAAAACTTGTGAGCATTACTGCATTGAAGATGGGTTCTAGTACGTTTTTTGTTTGGTAGCTTTTAAAAAACACTCAAGAGTGGGTCTCACAAGAAGTTGTGGAGGCAAATGCCACTCGTGTATGCGGATGGAGATCAAATACTTGTGAAGATTGCACCATCACCGTGGAAATCACTCCAGCGCAGAATCAGAGGACAAATTCAGAAGTAGAAGAGAACCGATACCAATGGCCAACAGGGCCGGGAGAGAGGTCAGACCTCCAACAAAATTGAAGAATTCATTTCACTCGTGCATCATATCATATTGAAGTATCTTGTGGGTCAGCTATAGAAGTCATTAAGGTCACATTGACGGTACCTGATTGAGGGGAAAGGTCATGAGATCAGTTGGGAGAATGTGATTGACAAGATAGGTTTTGAAGACAGCAATCTTTGGGGTTGACACTCGCCAAATCTTATCATTGAGGACGTCAACAATTGAGTGGGGTAGGCTTTTTTCGTCACAAAACTCGGGACTTGGTCAAACTTAGGAGTAGCTCTTTGTAGTGGCAGCTTATTTCATAATGAAGCCAACCAGCTACTTTCGATTCTTTGTTTTACTATGTTTTAGGTAAATTTTTGAGGGCTGGACAGAATTTGTAAAAGTTTGGGAAGAAGTATGAGATAGACCATGACTTGTAATAGAGTGGAAAATTTGAGAGCGGAGAACAGTCTCTAACTTTGAAAAGACCACGTACAGCTTCTTAAACCTTTTAACATTTCCTCTTGCAAGAAGACCAAGTTCTTATAAAGCTCTTTAGTTTATAAAAGGATTTGCTACAAGAGACAAATAACAACCCTTGCCCGTGACGTAGCTTACAAAGAGTCCTTTTACTAGCAAGTTGGATTCTACTCTTACTAATTAATAAAGCTTATCATTTGCTTCATTGTGTATGCTTGTTTATATGATATTGCATATAATTGTTCTATTTAATCTCTTTATACTCTCAAGTATTGCATAACAAAGAAGCTTCTGCATTATTTGAGTTGGTTGAATGCTCTTGAATTGCCATTTTCAAGTGTGCCACAAGTGTAGTTTGTTAAAAAGTTAGACCCATGACAAAGTGTGTAGAGAGAGAAAAATTAATGGATAAGGGAAACTCCCCAATCCAAGAATCCTCCTAAAAATGGATACAAGAACCATCACCTACCTTGTAAGACACGAGGAAGGAAAGTCTGATATAATAGAGAGATGAATTTCTAAGGAATACAATAAGAAACTTGCTCTAATATTAGCATTCTATCCATTTTGTCAGAGACCATGCTTTCTCTTAATTACCTTTTGGCTATAAAGAATTGGGATACAAGGGAAATTTCCAAAGTCATTTGCTTACAACAGAACTGTTTTTGAATACTACATTACCAAGACCCAGACTACCTGCAACTTTAGGTTTTGAAACCTGCTCCCAAGTTAACACATCATACCGTTTAACCAATCCACTTCCCAACCATAATCTTGTCTTCGATTAACCCAATAAGAATCTTAAAAAAGGAAAGAAAATAGAGAGAGATGTTGTAGACACACTGCAAGGATAAGTGTAATACATACACCTAAGATACGAAAAGCTCATTTCCATCCGTCTAACCTTTTGATCATTAGTGTTAGTGGTTGGATTGACAATCCATTTAATTATTAAGAAGTCATTAACACTATGACAATTTGTGTTGGGGATCAATAACCAAGATATACTATTCTTATCCTTGAAATAAGCTGACAAGTGGTCAGAGAATACCTTTTACAAACATGCAGCTGGATGTAAGGTTGCTTGCATTTTACATGAGGTCGTGAGTTCTATTCTTGGAAGCTACCTCATCTTAATAGAAGGAATGATTGTTACACATTGTTTATCTTGAACCTGACATGTTTAGCAGGATGTTTAAGCTCCAAGGCACCTTTGTAGATGCAACTGGAGAACCTTGATAGCTTAAATAAACTCCATTTTGTATCCTGAAGAAGACTGGAGCATACAAATTTCAAAGGTATCCCCAGCTGAAGGTGGGGAGGTTTAGGGATTCTGTCTCAATCACAAAACTTGCTTCAATGACTGATGAGAGGAGCAGCTGGCATAGAGAGAGAGTTTTTTATTAGCTGTACTAGGTGTACATTTAAATTTGGATAGATGTTTAATTGCATCACCGACACTATTTTCAATTTCGTCAATTGACCTGGTTATTTTTGTACCTTTTTAGCTCTTTGGACATTTTCCGCTTCAGGATAAGGTCTTTTCAAAGCTATATGATGCATATGATATAACAAAAATGTTTCAGTAACTAGGGTTTAGGGTTAGAGAGTGTCTCAATAAATGGCCAATACATCTTAATGCCCTGAAAAATGTGGCAGATTCTGAGTTAGCTCCTGCTGCAAATCTATCCAATTTCTTTTTGACTAGGTTCCAACAAATTTCTCTTCGTGGTCATGCATAATGAAAGACAAATTTTTTAGCAAACAGCCTATGGCGTTGTTTCATTTGTAGGTTCTCTAATACTCGCATACAAATATGAACATGAAATCCATTAGAAAAATATCTTAAAAAATATCTATGGACACTTGTTTCTAATTTCTAGTTTCCCAACGGTGTTTCTAATTTCTAGTTGCCCAACGGTAACTTGTTGGCAGCCTTACAATGGATATGGAGAAAGTTATGGGGATGTCAGCACCGCCTGTCTGACTTAATTGTTGGCCCTTACTCGATTGCATAATATTGGAGGCTGAACCACACAGAGGCCTAATTTCTAGTTGTGCTATTTTGTGGGGAAATAGCACTTCTATTGTTGTAATTCCATCTTAATTCTTGACATTGAAAAGAAACATGCTTCAAATGTCTGTGTGCAAAACTATAGTAGTGAATGGAACAAAAAGGTGACTTGAAATGTCTGTGCGCCTCATTATGTTTGATAGAGTTGTGGGAGGGTGTGTAATTTCATCTGCAATCTGATAACGATGGATAACTACTCATTTCCTATATAGCTTTAATTGTGAGTTAATAATGTTTCTTGTCCATCATCCTTTCTGGTAAACTAGTCTTAGTAAACTACATGGCCTATGGTTCTTGCTGGTTGCCCATCAGGTCCCTATCATATACTTCATTATACTTCAATCTGAACAAATGCTTCTTTTCATCTGCAGGTGGTATTGTGAATAACACCCTGAGGCCACCTGTACCAAACTCCTGTGACCCTGACTGGAGATTGCTGATGGAGCAGTGCTGGGCTCCGGATCCGGCAGCTCGCCCGTCATTCACAGAGATTGCCAGACGTTTGCGCATAATGTCTACAGCTTCCCAAACAAAAGCCCAAGCTTATCATCCGCAAGGTCAGGTACCAAAGTGAAAATTGCCATGTTCCTCTCTTGATTTTTTTTGGCCCCTTTCTTACCCTACCCTGTTGGGTTTGCGGTGATAAAGCATATCTTTCCATGATTACTGTCAAAAGTGGTGTGTATAAAATACATACTAGTAGGGAGAAGAGTGCTCCCATCTGTGAGTGTATGATAATAGGTACTTTGGATATTGTTTATTTAAGCCGAACTCAAAAAGCTTTTTGATCATCTCATATGTAAAGCTACTCATTTTAAATGTTATATAAAAGCTTGGCTGTTGAATTTTTGGTTTTTCTTGATTCTTGGAGAATTATTTTGTGGGTTATCATATATATATATATATATATATATATATATATATATATATATATATATGTTTGATAAAAAATTAGTCTCATCGAATTTGCTTAACTTTTTCATAAAGTAAATGATGAATAAGAAATCAATAAAATGATTGAGGGCAAGATTAGTTTAAAATGAAGAAATTGTTTATCTTAGAAACAATATTAAGGATTTATGCAATATGCTTGTGTTGTTTGTACTCAATCCCGTGAACGCCAGCCCTTTTGAGCCTAACCCAAACCCTCTTTTACGTGGAATCTTTTAAAGGTAGGAATGGGATATATTCATTCTAGTTAAGAGGAAGGAATCATCAAAAATATGAGAAAAATGCCATTTGGTTCTTTATCGTACTGCTTTGCTTACCCGTACTCCCTAGCAAGACTTGGCTTCTAAGGTCAAGTTCTAACATTCTCGCCTGGCAACCTCATGGTGCCCATTAATGCATGCTAGGGAAAATCCCAATTTTGGGGTTTGACCTAATTTTAAAATTTGAGCTGCACGTGTTTGCTGAAAAATTTTAGTTGAGTGGGTTTTGATTGGACCAACTACCATGAAGTATGACCTGTCATTCTCAAAAATGGTCCTAAAAATCCCTCTAATTGCTTCTAAAAATGTATAAATTGTTGAAGTCAGTGGTCAGCAATTTTATGGTGACATAGCAAGTTGATTAAAAATGGTTTTGAGTTACTTCAGCATGGGAATTAACGTGTATGTGCACTGCTCCGAAATTGGATTTTACCCCAAATTTAGGGGAAGAAGAAAATATGAGTTGGATTAGTAGGCTAGGCTATATATATATTTTGACTTGAATAAACTATTTGTCCATCCATCTCGTCACGCACTTCACAAAATAGGGTATTATGTCATCTGTATCATGAATAATTAATTTTTGCTATTTCTATGTTCTAATTTTGAAAAAAAGAAAGAAATACCGTGAGGTGTAGCGAACGTCGAATGCCATTTGACAAATTGGCAAAAATAGTAGTTTAATTCTAATGACTATCCATTTACCAACTAGGGCGGAAGCCATATGCAACCTCCTATGGTTCATTGAACTTCTGGTGAAGGCCTGGAATGAATATATTCAATTATTTTTCTTAATTTCCCTTCTCAAGAAAAAATGCTATACAAATACAGAAGGCCATAATGATCGTCTCAGGCTCTCTCTTTCCAAAGTAGGGTCCAGAAAAGCTGTTACCCACAATGGGTGATGGACAGCAACCCCTGAACAGTAAATAAAATCATGCCTAAAAAAGAAAAGGCAAAGGCAAAGGAAAAGGAAAACTTGGCCGTTCCATTGGACAAAACCGTACCAGTTCTTTTATAGATGGTGATATCAAAAAGAATCATACATAAAATATCTGTCCTACATTCAAAAGACTCTCATGGGGAACATTGAAAATAACACTATTTTCCCTACAAATCTTCCTAAGAAATGCATATACATAATCAACCGCAATCTTTTTATAGAACCTCGACTCTCTCCTTGCTCTCACTATTGTGTTCCCTAATATGTGCACTACTCCAGCATCCCTACAACTATTCAAGAACTCCAATTCATCCATCTCGGTTTGGCTGCTTCCCTGCCCAGAAGACCTAATTGTACCAGTAACCCTACCTGGGGACCTCACTGACATGATTGAGTCCACCGAAGAAATTGTTTGGTCGACAATGGAAGAGATTGTGTTGCCATTCTCATTTAATAGGTAATCTCTTGACTGTCCCATTTGCTGCGCACACATACTATAATCATCAGAGTCTGAACAACCTTCCATCATGGACTCGAGCCGTACAAACAAGAAAAGGCTCTCAAAAAGCATCTTCTCAAATTCATCGTCTTTCTTATGAAGATCTTTGTAACCATACCTTGCCACACAACGAAACATGTGGAAATTCTTGGGTCCTATCCGCTTTACCAGAAACCGCTCCTCCTGCGGTACTGTGTAGACAGGTAGATATTTCACACATACAAAGACGACCACTGAATGGATGGCTGGTAAGTTGGTGATGAAATGAGAAAATATTCGAGGAACTCCATTTGCGAGCTCAGTGTATACGAGTCCAATGCCAGGAACACGAACTAGTCCTAAGCTAGGGCCAAGCCCAAGAATCCATGCCATGGACACTTTACTGTGCATCTCAAACTCGTAGCGCTTCAGTGTACCATAGTGCCAGACATACATTATGAGAAAAGTGACTGCTGCAATCACAAGTGGAACCCATCCCCCTTGATCGACCTTAAAAAGGACTGCAGAAAAGTAAGTGAGTTCCACTACTAGTGACAGTGTTGTGAAGATTGTTACGAGAATCCAATGACATCGCCACACCAGAAGCATGATTAAAATCATGAGAAAAGTCGTCGCCAACATGACTATCACGACCGCCGTCCCTGTTGAGAAACATTTATTTGTCTTAGCAACCGGAAATTCAGTGCCATAACATGAAGCAAGAAGATTAAAACTAGGCGTTTATGGATGCATTTGTGGCATATTCTTCCTTAATAATTTGCTAAAGTAAAAGCAGCTACACCAATGGCTCTTTAAGGACAACATTAATTTTAGTTTTTGTTGGAGAATTGTGCGCCAATACCTGAATGGAAAGAGACTGTAGCCGGGTGGGAAGATTTTGTGATTTCAAGTGCTGGGTATATGAAGAGATCATGCTGAGGTAGAAGAGAGGGAAGAAGGAAGAACTAGTGCAGAGAAAAAAGGACTTCCAGACCAACAATATGAATCGGTTCCTCTCAATCCTTCCTGCTCTGCCCAAAGCTCAAAATTCTCCATACCTCAACAAGGTGGAGAGATGAGGAGTCCAGAACGGGCGGAGAAGAAAAATAAGACCTAGTTAATATCAATCGACCTAAATTAGGAACTTAATAAACTTAAAATAATAATAATTATATTAATAATATTAGTAAATAAATCATCTTTAACAACTATCCAAATAACAAAAACTTAATTAGTATAACTATCAAATTATATTTCTTAACAATAGACAAATATGGAGCTTTGTACCGAATTAATCTCCATTTTTAAAAAAAAATTTAAAATGACTCCGGAACGAAAAAAATTTGCCAAATGACCCAGTTTTGTCGCAGGTTAAACATGCATCATGAATTGTTGCAGGTTGAACCTGCGACAAATTCATGGTTGGCAACAAATTCATGTCGCAGGTTGAACCTGCGACATTTTCGTTTCTTCTCTCTTCTCTCTTCCTCCTGCGCCCCGCAACAAACAGGGTTATTTGGTGAATTTTTTTCGCCCCGGAGTCATTTTAAAAATATTTTAAAAAATGGGGGTTAATTCGATACAAAGCTCGACAAAAGGCAGTTTCAAAAGGCAGTTATTTTAAAATATTTTAAGAAATCCTTAATCCCCATTGAGCTAGCTATTTTATTTGCTTATTTCAAAAGGCAGTTTCACCATTGCTTTTTCAACTCATTTGTTTCACTCTTCTATATCTTTGAAATTTTGACTGCATCTTTTATCATTGCCGCTTGTGCACCAAAAAACTTAGCCTAATATAGTCTACTAACTAGTTTAATTCATTCCTCCCCAAATAAAAAGAGAAAGTAAACCACTTCAACCATGACAAGGCAAAAGACCATTAGAACCCCAAAACCATTCTACCTACCTGCTGCTCTATTCCTTTTCACTTGTTCATTTGATTACATTTGATCTTGTTAGTCAATTAAGTTATTTTTCATTACGCAAATCATATGCCATGGAACCTCAATTTCATCCATTGCCAGTACTAGGCATTCATGCATCTCATGTGAAGTAATGACAAGATGTATATAGAAGAAACAAGGGAGAAATGCAGTAATTAGAACAAGAATCCAAGATAAATGAACTGTTCAAAACTGTAAGTCCTAAACAATATGGAGCTTTTATTGGCATCTGTCCTAAATCCCATAAGAAAAGTGGTTATATCTAATATAAGCGTCACCTACCAATTATATCTAATACTATCCAGAAAAAAATAAAATTCTTAAATTCTTGGTTTCTGAACTTAGAACTTTTCCTACATCACTTCTCTTACAGTGCTTTACAAAGTAGAGGGAAAGAGGGAATGTAGATGACACTATTCAAAAAAAGGAGACTTTGATATCATCGAAGTAATTTCGTTTGACATGAAATAAATGGCTTCTTTTCTCTGACAAAGGCAGCTAATTATGAGCTTGTGCACCAACCAATGAATAGAAAAACAGACACACACCGATGCATAGACATAAGTCAGAACTAAATGGGAAGATAAAAAAAAACTAGCATTAGGAGAATCATGCACAATTATCCCAACAGGAAATACCTAAATAACATGTACAACATGGATGCTATTAGGCAGGCCACAGTATTTGTGATTTCAGTAAAAGATGGTCTTTCTAACGGTTTAAGTCTTTGTCCCTTCAAAGATCCTCAGTGACTCTCTCTTTAGTCAAAAAAGCAAAGCACCCTTACTCTAGATAAGGTGGGGGGGGGGGAAGAAAAGAAAAGAAAAGGTGAAACATATAATTCTAGTTTGATCATAAATTACAAGTCCACTATATGTTTTCCAGCCATTGGACTAAATTTTCAATGTGCACATATATATTAGACATGGTAACCAATGCGATTCATATAAGATCTGAGGTTCTCATTGCTAATGCTTTTGCATAGCTCAAAAAAGAGCCCAGTACTTTATACTTCGTTTGGAGGTTGTCCAAAAGTAAGCTACACTACATGTTCCCTGGGGCAAGCTCATATGTTGTGAGATGCTTTAATTACCAAGTGGCCTTGTAAAAAAAATAATAATAAATAAAGAAATAAAGAAATTTTAGAGGTGGTCTAAAAGTAGTATTTTATGGAAACAGGGATTCCCAATAAAATAAAATAAACAAGAGAAATGCTGCCACACAAAGATCTGTTTGGTGGAACGAACTATAGATTAAGTGTGCAAGAGAACACAAGCTCACCATAAGCATTTCCAATCTGGCTCTGATTCTTGAATCCAGCAGTCACCGCGATGCAAAGAATCATGAGTACCCAGTTAATATCTGGAATATATATCTGACCGAGGAACTTTCGTGATGTGTGCACAACTTTGACTCTTGGAAAACAGCCAAGTGCATGGGCTTGCTTGATTATTGAAAATGTGGCAGATATTGTGGCCTGGCTGGCTACAATTGCTGCTGCTGTTGCAATGATAAATACAGGCCAATAGATGCTGTCTGCAAGCAAGGATTATCATCAGTCCTTATGTAAAAGCACTATGAAGTATGCAAATGGCCATCTGTTTATCCTTGTTAACTTCCCCAACTTTCAAAAGAAATAGAACCAGTCAACTTTTCCAACTTTCCTTCAGGTTATTCTTGTTATAATTAGGCTTTCAATTTCTGTTAATTTTTTCTGTTATCACACAACTGCTGAAAATGTTAGATATAAACAAACCTGGTATCGAACGGTAGAATGCATCCTGTACATGATCCTGATTTTTCATAAGGTAAGCAGCTTGTCCAGAATATGCTAGAAGAAGGCAAGGAAATACAACTAATGTAAAAGCAAGCTGTACAGCTGAAACTGGAAAATGAGCAAGGTCCGCAAAAAGTGCCTCAGTTCCTGTTAAGAAGAATAACAGCATTTATAGCATAATGAATTTTCCAGACTCTTCTAAAAAATCAAGAGGCACATACAAAACTGCAGAGAACAAGATGCACAAGAAGAAACTAACCAGTAATACTTAGCATGATTCCCCCAAGTGACGTCCAACCGTCTCTTCCTTCCCTTCTAAAATACCGATATATATACACAGGTGAAAAGGCTTTGAGAATACTGCTGTCATACTTCCAGATGTTGAATATACCAATGCCTCCAATAACAAGAAACCAAACCAGGACAATAGGAGCAAAAAGCCACCCAACTCTATCAGTGCCATAGTGTTGCATGCTAAATAAGCCAACTAGAATTGCAACAGCAACAAGTACTACTATATCTGCAGTGATAAAAGGGACTTCCGATCAGATATAGGTACCAGAAACAGTGAAGAGAAACGGATACTAAAGTAATTAGCTGTTTGCACATACAGCCAAGAAAATACAAGTAAATAGCTTCTTTGGGTGCAGGATATACCGTTACTCAATGAAGGGTGGTCTACCTTGATCCCGCCAGCAGCAGACAGAACTGCCAAAGAGAGTTGTTAATGGTTAATCAACTTTAATGCAATATAGAAAAGTTTCCAATGATACTACATGGACCAAGAGAATCAAGATGATAAAGAGGTCAACCACATCCACCTAGAAGATAATAATGGGTAACAGTAAAAGATGGAAACAGTTTAACTGGTTTCAAAGAGCAGTTCCCACAACCAATAACTCAGCAAGCAAAATTAAGTCATCATAGAGCTATTGCAGGGCACTTATGATGACTGTGATTCGGAAAAGCTATAGAAGAAAGTGTAACTCCTTACATGCTCTATATTTCTCTTTTGCTGTTTGTGGCTAAGGTTGAAAAGTAATAGACAAGCTATCATCCAGTCTGAGCTGGATGATAAGTGGTTCCTTCAAGAACACTAGTAGCCCTAACATTTGGCGGAGATCCATAAATAATTTTATTGTATGTTGCACAAGTAGCCCTAACATGATCCAAACATTGATAAGTGGTTCCTTCAAGAACACTAGTAGGTGAAGGAGAAAATATCCCAAAT
This sequence comes from Dillenia turbinata, assembly GCA_037126225.1. NCBI lineage: Eukaryota > Viridiplantae > Streptophyta > Magnoliopsida > Dilleniales > Dilleniaceae > Dillenia > Dillenia turbinata. The sequence goes on from JBAMMX010000010.1 coordinate 1,677,945, forward strand.
GTTCCTAGCAATACTACAAATTTGAAATCGGGTCAATTATATCACATATTTTGTTACACAAAGGACAGAGACCTCCACACACAAATGCCAACTCTTTTAAAATATGTTTAACATGCAAATCATTTTTGACAAGAAATCACATAAAAATTAAGGATATTTTGTTAAAGGGCCACAATATTAGGTGCTTGAGATATATATATATATATATATATATATATATATATATATATATATATATTTATTCATATCCTTTTTAAATATAAGAATTTGAAAACAATTTATAATAAAACTTAATTATATTGTGCCTTTAGAACATTGATAGGATAATCATTAGTTGCTTTTTCCGTCTTTTTTCTTTTCCGTCTTTTTTCGCTTTCACTATATTCATTAGTTATGTATTTCAAAAATTTTTAAAAATAATCCACTTCGCATGTCTATGTGCAAATTAAATAAGGCAAAAATTGCTTCCAACATACCACCGAGAGCAGATGCTAAAAATATATTATAACTGATTCTGCCAGTATGCATAATCTAAACATTGCTTTATGGGATTTCAAAAATCCTACCAACAAGATAATACTTGACACCATTTTTGCAGTCTGATCACGTGAATCAAATGCCAAGATATGTTGTGTTTGACAAGTATATGACACGTCTTTAGGCTGTGAATTGAACTTTACACCAAATAGCTTATTTGTAACTATAAGAACATAGGGGAATCATATGAGTTATACAAAGTGCTGCACATGCAAATTTAATCAAACCAAGTTGAGCAGCATACCTGATATAGCAGGAGTGAGAATTCCATCTCCAATCATCATTGAAGTGCCAACCAGGACAAGGATAAGAAGTGTATTCTTCCTTGATACACGTGCCTCTAGCCATCTCTTGGTTTTCGCAGCAAATGAGTTCTCATGAAATGTTCTGCGACTATAAGTCGTTAGCTCCTCATCAGTTCGATGTTGGTTAGGGATAGTTCTTATTTTAGCATGCCGACATAGTAAAGAATAAAGAGCAAATGTTCCTCCTGCATTTTGTTGGAAGGCAATGGTCAACAAAATGCTAAACATTCTAAGCAAAGCAGGGGACACCAATAAGGGGTAACATGGTACTTCAGAGGAAACAATGCAGATTTTATGGTGTCATGTCGGCAGACTTGAACTCCTTTTCCAATATAGAAGGTAACAATGAAGCGTAAATCAACCTATAATATAGTAATGAAGCTACACACACCCACTTTTGCTAATTTAAGTACTCAGTTGTTAACAACTGCTTCATCAAAGCAGTTTACTTAAAGTTGCATATGGCTCTATGCTGATCATATGCAATTAATTGTGTGTTTAAGGGCTGCCCAGCTCATTTGGGTCTTTTCACCAATTGGCTTTAGTTAAGAAACCCAACACAATAGTTTCTTATGATTTTATATGTGCACACAAACAGTTGTGCATGACTAGGCAGCACATCCAAATGCGTAGTTGTAGTATACGAAAATGAGCTCAAGAAAGCACAAGTATAAACAAGTGCAATGACTAAGATGGTTCCTAATTGAGAAAAGGTTATAAAGTACCTTACCTTGACCATTGTCATTTGCTTTACACACAACAAAAACATACTTAAGGAGCGGGATCAGAGTGAGGGAATATATGATCAAAGAGAGAGCTCCCAGAACATCCTCCGGGTCTTTAATCCCATGCGGAAATGTGTTGTAGAAAACATAGAGAGGAGACGTGCCCAAATCACCATAGACCACTCCAAGACTCTGATATGCAAGCCGGAGAACTAACAATGCTGAAAATTTCTGCACAAGACAAACAAGAACAAATTAGTTGAATTTCTCTATTAAAATATGTCTAGCACTTCTCAACTCTTTTAGTCCTAGCCAAAAAACAAACGCAAGAAAATTGACGCAAGTTATAGCTCCTTTTCACTTCAATGGAGTGTGGTTTCTTACGCTGCACAGTATGAACTATCATATGACTGAATACAATGACATTTTAGACGAGCTGACTCCCAAAGTCAAACTAACAAAGCCGTTAAATGTTACAGAAAACTCAAATCACATTAAAATTAGCACTGCCATTGATAAAGCCTACCGCAGTTAAGTAAAACCCGTCTCCCTGGCCCACCAAAATAAAAAATACGGTAAAGATAAGAAATTTTCAACTTCTGAATTGAAACGGTAGAGAGAGAGAGAGAGAGGACCTTTTCTCTGTACATAGTTTTAAGCCTGCCAGCCTCTTCATCCATGGGTTGATCAAGCTTCTGGTCCAGATCCCACATGCTTCCTTTATTCTCAGTCCCATCATCAATATCCACTCCTGAAGCCATTGATCCCAATTCTATTGTTTCCTGCATCTATTCCAGCCCTAGTAATCCACTACTACAGGCAATCCCAAAAAGAAATCCAGATTCCAAAATCTTCAAATTCTCTCTCAATCTGGAAAAGGTATACGACTCACCAAGCTTAGAGATGGAAATCAACTCAGAAATAGGAATAGTCTTCAACTTCGAGGTCAAAGTAGAAAAAAACCCAGAAACAGAATTATGAAATGAACAGCTCAAAACCAACTCATCATGAAAATGAAACAAGACAAAAGAGAAAATTAAAATTTTACTGCGAATAAAGATTTTCACGAAGTGGGGTCAGCTCTCCAGAGATGATCAAATTTCAGCCACAAAACCCAGAAACAGAGCAAAATCACACATACCCATTTAATAAAACCATCAAATTCGATGCTTCAAAATCTCAAAATCACCATTTTCACAGCTTTGAGAGAGAGGAAAAAGAGGAGAGAGAGAAAAGACAGAGAAGAGGTGGGGGTGTGTATTTAACAGAAGTAGGTGTCTGTTTATGGAGGTCGTCCGTCAGAGGCTTCTTTTCTCTATTTTTATTTTTCACAGTGCAGATACAGATGAGAGCAACAGAGGTTTCTCCGATGCGTTAGCCATTTAACAACAGACAAAACAAACAGAGAGAGAGAGAGAGAGAGAGTTGGGTTTGGTTTTGGCTTCGGTTGCCATCTCGATAGGCATAGGATGGCTGCTAATAATAGAGAATAGAGAAACACGTCTGCGCTTCTGTAGGAAATATATTAAATATGGCAAATTATTGAAACATTTTCTAATAATATATTCTAACTCTACAATTCATATGTTATCTGGTGAAGGCTTTTTCCCCCCACCTTCCGTTTTTCTAATTTTATTTCTCCCTCTTACCATATTTTAATATCTCCTCCTCAAGGAACTTAATTTTTTTAATTAAAAAGATTATTATGATTTTTTTTGTTAATATACTAATCAAGAATATAATTATTATGATTATTTTTAGAATTAAAGCAATTAATATCCATAGTTTTAAAATTAGTTTTTATGATTATTTTTGATAAATGTGAAACACTAATATTTTTATGTTTTTTCATTTATTTAACAGCAGTTTTTAAATTTCTTCTTTTTTAAAAAATTTTAACGGAGATTTTACGTATTAAATTATAATTCAATCAAATTTGTGAAATCCACTGAAGCAAGTGAGTTTGCTTAACTGCCCTCATACATGAAAATTTTATTATTAATTATTCTTTTTGGCAATTTTATCAAATGTTGATATTGTTTTATCCAAGAAAAATGATACTTTTTTTTTTTATTTCAATTTGTTGCATTCACCTTATATATATACATCCACTCTCAAATCCGACTCTGATTATTGAAATTAAAATTCTGATTGATTGATTGATTGATTACATCATCTTATAATGATAATACTATAGTAGTTAATACGTGAAAATTTATATTTGTTAAATACAATTTATTAACAATGATTGCCATGGGAAGCAAAAGAATATCCAATCCAACTCACCTTTAACCATGGGAAGCAACAAATGGCCAAGGTTTTCGAGACTGCAGCTTTAAAATGAATCGAATAATAAATTTTACATATTTTTCTTCAAAAATACATATAAAAAAGAAAGAAGTTTCAAACTATTTACACAAATCATATATGGGAATCTTATTTACATAAATTCTAATAAATTTAAATAAAAATATTAAAATTAAAGTACAAAAGTTATGCGAGAAAAATAGAAAAGAACTTCGGTAAGATTAGATCAGAGAAAAATAGATTACGAATTATAAACACCAAGTCGATCTAAACAAATTTATAATTTATGACGATAAATTTTGAAAATATACAATAATTGAGAAAATATTGAATCTATTAAAAACAACTTATATGTTTTTTTGTCCGATAATAATTAAAAACATATTTCACCCATAAATCTCCTGTGGCGGATTTGATTCCTTTTTTGATATCATTTTGAAGTTTTTATAGATTAAACTAATTAAAATTAATAAATATCATTGCAAGTGAGATGGAGAAACACGTGGGATAAACGTCAGGGAATATTCTTGAATGTTATTCCAAATGGTATATTTACGGTCAAAAGTGCATGCCACCTTGCATTAGAAGCAGGTCGTGTAAACGAAGGAATCAAGACTATCATTTTTTGTTTTTTACTTTTTTTTTTTTCCTAATAACTGATCGATTAAAAAAAAAATAAAACTCACCCGATACATATAATATTTCTCAATTTAATACGAGAATAGATAAAAAATAAATATATATACATAATATTCTTCTTTTATTTTTATAAAAAAACTATTTTCATATCTTAAATCTATAATCTCGATATCATTAAAAAATTAATTCAACTATTATATCAAAATTATCATCTAATAATTGATCAATATTTATATTTATAGAAAATATATTCTTTTTTATTTTTAATTTTTGATATAAGAATTGATCAAAAGACCCGACAAACCACTAAGCCGACTGGCAAAGCCATCTATCATCCTCTTACTCCTGCTAACTATGATTTATTTTAATTAAAATTTAACTTTCTACATTTTCCAAATTTTCTTTCTCTCAATTGTTAAATTTTAGCAATTAATATTTCTGTCCACCACTCCACAACAAAATGAATGTTTAAAGTTTTTTTTTTTTTTTAACCATGATTTTAAAGATAAAGAGAAGTAGTTTTAACCATGATTTTTTTTTTTAAAATTTCTTAATCATTTCTTGATAAAATAATTCTTTATTTGTCCCAAAAATTATTTTTTATTATTTTTAAAATTAACACTTACTAAATATTGATTTAATTTTTAAAATTTTTTTTTATTACATTGAAATTCCATATCATTAGATTTTTATGACATGAAAATGTCACATAAAACATTTAATGGTTACAAAAATTTTACTATTTGTCAAACTAATGAAAATACCAAGTGCATCAATTTTTGCAAGGGATACAGCCTTAGGAGCATTTTTTGAGGTTAGGGGATAAAAGTGATTTTTGTTCACGGTCTATGTCTAAATGGGGACTTGAGCATACAATAATTAATGTGAGGGACAAGGAGGTAGTGATCAAGGAAAAGATGTCTAGGTACTCGTCATTAAAATAATTTTTTTATTATATATAAGTTATGAAAATCGTAAAAATATATATATTTATAAAAATTTAAATATTAAATCTTGATTTCAAAAAATACATTTGAATAATAACTCTTAATTAAACTTAAAAAAATGCAAAAACATTGATATACAAAAACAAAACTCAATCGTTATAACACACTAACTGAGGCCACCGCTACATAAAACCACTATGGAAGTGGCAATCAAGCAAGGGCGGAGCCAGAAAATTCTTATTAGGAGCTATAAAGCAACAATTAATAAAAATTATAAATAAAAAAATATTAAAAATTCACATAATTCTAATTAAAAATACTAAAAATATTAAACAAAATAAATAATTAATGAAAGTTGAACTATACGTTTTTTTTTTCATTGATTCAAATTCATTTATAATCGATTCTAAACTAAAAGTACTAACACTTTCTTTTTCGATATAAATAACTAAACTATTAACAAAATACTCATCTTCCATCTTGTTCTGCAACCTTATCTTCAAAATCTTCATTGTTGAGAAGGCCTATTAACTAATTGCTGTTGAAATTGGGAGAGTCAAAATAAAACGAATCAATCTATCAACTAAATGATAATTTTTTGATTTCCTAGTTTCCACCAATTTTTTGCACAATTCTGAGATGGTCATCAAATTTTGAAAGTCCTCATGTTTTAACACATCTAACTCATAATGTTGCAATTGAATTTTCAAATGAATTCGCTCTTGTTCAGTAAAATCAAGAGGATAGAATTATCTCAACCAAACAACATATGTCATTAATTTTAAATAACTTGAAACCATCTTTTGGACTCAAACTAGAGCTAAGAATAAGGATCTCCATCACTTGTTTATAAATCTGCTATTCAACTCTTTCAACTAATAGTCTATTACAGCAATAAAAATTTCACTTCGATAAAAGTGATTCAGTGTCAAATCATCTTGTTCTTTACACAATCTATCTCGACCCACAAAATAAGGACCATTCAAATGCGGAATATCAACATCATGCTTAACACAAAATGCTTTCACACTTTTAATTAAATGTGTCCCATCCATCCTCTCTTGATTTTTGAATAAGGGACTTTGTGGTAGAAACAAAATGAATAACATTTACAATATTTTGAGAAGATTATTGTAAAGCCTGGCACAGAATATCAGTAATCCTCATAATCTCTTTCATAGCATGCAATATGAAAATAAAATCAAAATATTTTAATATAGTAAGAATGCCATAAGTTTTACCTCTTTGATGTTTTCAATAACAGATGTTGTTGCTTTATACATCCTGATCAAACTATAAACAAGTTGGAAATGTGATTCCCATCTTGTATCTCTTGCTCTCTGCAAAGTACCAATTTGATTGGCTCCTCTACCAGTTTCAATCTCATCAATACTAATTGTATTTGTAATCTTAGTTGTTTGGATGACTTGTAATTCATCATGACATTTACAAGAACCAGCAATAAAATTCACAACAGAAATCAATTGATCAAAAAATGCATGAATATGAACTTCATCTCTTGACGCTGCAATTGGTGCTAACTGCAATCTATGAACAAATCTATGCACATAATAGGCATATGGGTAATCATTCATAAATAAAGCTTGAAGTCCATGCCATTCACCATGCATATTGCTAGTACCATCATATCCTTGATCTCTAATATTCTCAATAAGAAGATTATGGCGAGAAAGAACAACACATATTTTATTTTTCAATGTCATTACAATAGTATTTTTAACATGTATTATGTCAGAAAAGCACTCATGAATATGTCCATCTTTATCTACAAATCTCAAAATAATGGCCATTTGCCCCTGTTGGAGGTGGGTTTCTTCTCCACAGATCTGACTCTTTGTGACTCGAACGGTTGCTCAATAAGGAGGCTCTGAAACCTGTAAAAAACCGTCGGAGGGTACTTTGATAGGGGAGGCTCCGATACTCAAGTCAGAAAAAACGGTTTTCGAAAGGATCAATAGACTGAGAGAGGAAAGGATGACGAATCTCCCTGTGATCTTTGTGTATTCTATGTTGAGTGAGACCACTTACCTAGGTTAATGCCTCGAAAGCTTTTATACAGCATCCCTCTCAGAGTCGTGCCGTCGCGAGGCGTTGCAAACCCTAGTTTTCTTATAGAGTGATCCGAAAATTCCGGATCTATAAGGATCAAAGATTCAATATTGTTGTTACTTAGGAAATTGAGTTATATGAGGAGATTATTTTCCTTATCAATTAGATCCTCTAGGTTTCCTTCCTTATGCGGGAAATATGTTTCGTATTGCAATAGGAAACTCAATCAGAGCAAGATTCAGTTGGAGTATTACTGGTTGAGAGTATGAGCATTCGGTTCCTTTAATATTCGGTTGCCATTGATCAGATAGTGAGGATAGGAGTTTGATCTCACTGAATGCATCCGTTTGTCAGCCGTGCTGCCTAAGTCAATGTGTTTTATGATCGAAGGGACTAAGCCCTTCGAGACCATGCGTGTTTCTTCGAGTATCGGGGGCCCGAATGCTGTACTGGTTGGTATTTGGATTATGTCTCATCATTTGCCCCTCGAGTCATGGTGTCGATTTGCGGGAGAGGCGCTATAAGTGAAGTTCGCTTCTCGAGGAGTTAGAGAGGCATACAGGCAACACGTGTCTCCTGAGGTCATCTAAATCGCCTTCAATTGATACAAAATTAAAGTGGATGAGATATATATCTAACTTTTGATTCTACCGTTTCATCCTTCCTTGGAATTAGGATGTTCTATCTTCAATTTGAATTTAATGTGGCATAGGGAGGTGAGGCGGCATATACCCCTTCTTTCAATTCCCACGCTTTTTGTAGAGGCGTTTCAGATGCCCTAAAATTTTGAAGAGATTTTTTTGTGCCTATAAATAGGGACTGTAGGATTTCGTGGTGTTTCAGCAAATTTTTTCCTATGCTTGAGGGCTTTTTTCTTTTGAGAGTTGTCTTCTATGAGAGGTTTTCGAAAAGGCGCTTCGGCTTGGCTGAGTGGTGTAACATGAGTTGCTTCTGTTGGTATGAGGACTTGTCAAGAGTGGGGACTGTTGGTATGAGGGCTTGTTATGTCATTTGCTATCCGAATGTTGCGACGGGCCTTATTGATATTCCCATCGGGGGTCCCTGACTCAGATTTAAGAAAAGAGTCTCATTCCGAGTCAAGTAGCAGGGTGTACCGGTTGCGTGCAGGGAGGTAGAAGGTTTAATGATATCCGGTTGCATCCTCAAGCTCCATTCACGATCGGCTTGCTTCCTTTTCGACAGTTCTTTTGTACTGGTTGCGCTGCAGATTGTCATGTGTGAATTCCGTTCGTAACTCCATGGTCCTCGGTGCTTAGGGTTGCCGTTTTGTTTTTTGTTGTTCTTCTCTTTACTGTTTTTGTACTCTCCAGTGTTATTAAACAATAGAGGCGATGTAACCATTCCTTAGAGTAATCGGTCCAACCAAGGGACTTGGAAAGTGTATCTGCTCATGTAATCAAACATGTATTTGTTATAATAAGAAAGACTCATTCCACTTACTTGTCATCTGTTGTGTCTGGTGAAATCATTTTTACGTGTCATATCATTTATGTGGCCGACCGCTTGTACGAATGATATCGGGTGTTGTACTTATATCAGGAGTATGTTGCATCCATCTATTGTCATGAACTTAACTGATGACGCTGGCTCTTTTGACCGAAGTTCATCCAAGGGATTGAACTCTCTCGCTAGGACGGGGCGATTAAGGCCTTTTAGGGGTGTAGGTGCTTCTGGTAGGATAGAGCGACTAAGACCCATTCGAAGAGATAGATCCCTACGATAGGATGGGACGACTGAGATCCTTTGATAGGACGGGGTGACTAAGACCCTTTGGGAAGATAGATCCCTATGATAGGATGGGGCGACTGAGTCCCTTCGGGGAGATAGATTCCTACGATAGGACAGGGAGACTGAGACCTTTCAGGGAGATAGATCCCTACAATAGGACGAGGTGATTAAGATCTTTCGGGGAGATAAATCCTTACGATAGGACGGGACGACTGAGATCTTTCAAAGAGATAAATCCTTATAATAGGTAGTCACTGACGGAAGCAAAAACGCTAGGAGTCGAATGGATAGAACTGTCAAAAGGAGAATCATAATGGACTTACTCAATAGGAGGTGCCTCTACTAAAAGAGAAACGATGTGGCTCACTAATAGTAGATTTGAAGGTTCTCTGCATTTCAAGTTCTAGATATAGCCGATCCGTCTAGATTGTTGAGGCGATAAACTCCAAGCGAACCACAGAGCGTATCCGATAATAACCTTCCTAATTGGGGGCTAGTTTGCCCCCGGGTTGGAGTTAGCCGGTAGCTTCCACTTTCTTTAATACTAGGTCAACTGGCTTGAACTTTTGGCTTCTGACTCGTCGGTCATAGTATCGTGTCATCTGTTGTTGATATGCAACCATTCAAGCAGATGCATACTCCCGTAGCTCAGGGAGCAGATCTAGGTGTTCACGTAAGGTTGATTCATTCATTTCGGAATCATACTAGGTTACCCGAAAGGGAGGGGATCCCGATCTCCACTCGTATAACAGCTTCGCTTCCATACGTCAGGTTGAACGGAGTCTCTCCGGTTACTCTTCAGGGTGTAGTGTGGTATGACTAGAGGATGCTATAGAGTTTATCTACCCATCATCCTTTGGCTTTATCTAACATTGTCTTTAGCCTTTAGAGAATTGTCCTGTTAGTTGTTTTCAAGAATCCGTTGGTTTGTGAATGGGTAACTGATGAGAATCGAGGATTAATCTCTAGCTTTGTGCAGAACTCTCGAAAGTTAGCATTATCAAATTGTTTTCCATTATCTGTGATAAAGACGTGAGGTATACCGATTTGAGTGATGAAGTGTGCCCATACAAACTACTGGGCCTTAGTTACTGTTATCTGAGCCAGAGGTTCAGTCTCTACCCACTTAGTAAAGTAGTCGATGGCTACTATAAAGAACTTTTTCTGTCTGATAGTTGGTAGGAATGGCCCGAGAAAGTTCATTCCCCATTGAGCGAACGACCACAATCCGATGAGGGGGCTAAGCTTGGTAGAAGGTGTTCTAAGAATTGTGGAGAATCGTTGGCACTTATCATATTTTTTGACATAATTGTTTGAATCGTTCTTTATAGTCAGTCAGTAGTACCCTTGTCGTAAAGGTTTGTGTACCAGATTGCGATTCCCTAGGTAGCTATCGCATATCCTTTCGTGGATCTCCCTCTGAACATAGCTCCCATCTTCTGGGGTTAGACATCTCAAATAGGGATGAGTGAAAGACTTTCGGTATAGCTTTTCGTCGATGATCGCGTAATGAGCGGTCTTTCGCTTTAACTTATCTACTTCTAGTAGTGAGTCAGGCAATTGGTTATCTCTTAAGTATACTTTGATTGGGTCTTTCCAGCTAAGAGGTTGGTCTGCTACCAGGATCCTTTTGGATTCGTCGATGTTGGGGTATGGTAAACTTTTGATATAGACTGTTTGACTAGAAGCAACCGAATCTGAGTTGGCCAGCATGGAAAGTGTATCAGCTCTCGCATTTTCCGAATGAGGGATTTGTTGGATGTCAACCCTTTCTAGCCTTGCCATCGTTTCGCGCAGTTTACTTAGGTATTTGGCCATAGTTAGGTCTTTTGTCTCATAGACCTCTTCGATCTACTTAACTACTAACTGGTTATCAATGAAGATTCGATCCGAGCACTTTGGGCTCTCATGTTTGCTGTAATCTAAAATTTTATCAGCAACGCTTCATATTCTGCCTAGCTGTTGGTGGCCCTAAAGTTGAAACGGAGAGCATATTTTGCTTTAAAATTATTTAAGCTCATTAGTATGAGTCCGGCGCTACTACCCGAAGAATTTGAGGACCCGTCGACATGTATGGTCCAGTCTGGCAACGACCAATCATTAGGATCTTTGGTGGGCTTAGATATAACCGTGATCGGAAGAGTACACTTGAGGATGAAGTCGGCCAAGGTTTGGCCTTTGATCACTGGTCGAGGCTGGTATTAGATGTCAAATTCACATAATTCGACAATCCATTTGATTAGACGGCCAGACGTGTCTCTCTTCTGGAAGATTTGCTTCAACGGTTGATCGGTGAGTACCACAACGGTGTGGGCTTGGAAGTACGGTCAGCGTCATCTGGCCAAAATGACCGGTGCATATGCTATCTTTTCGATTGGTTGATAATTAATCTCGACTTCCTTATGTATTTGACTGATATAATAGATGAGTTTCTGAATAGTTGAATCCGTCTTATAAGGACAAAGCAAAGCGCCTGATCGAACATAAAGAGATAAATGTAGAGTTTCTCACCAGAAATCAATCAAGAAAGCAACAGAGGAGTCATAAGATACTCTTTGAGCCGTTCGAAGGTTGTTTGGCACTCAGGTGTTCATGCAAACGTTGGGATCTCTTCAGAGCGTCACTAATTGGTTTATACTTCTCTCTAATTTTTGACATAAATCAGCTTAAAATCGCTATCCAACTGGTAAGACATTGCACCTCCTTCAATGTTTGGGATGATAACATGTCCAAGATAGCTTGTATTTTTTCAGGGTTTGCCTTAATCCCATGGTTGGTGATCATGAAACCCAAGAATTTACCTGACGAGATTCCAAACATGCACTTAGCGGGGTTCAGTCGCATGTTATAGCGCTCGAGCATCTGAATAATTTCCTTAAGGTCGACAGCATGATTTTTGGCATCGATGCTTTTTACTTGCAACCAACGATTTTTGAAGACTTCGTTAACGAGCTATTGGAAGATCACCCCTGTATTCTTTAGACCCGAAGGGCATAACTCGATAGCAATATGTACCGAACTCAGTAATGAAATTTGTTTTCTCTTTATCCTTAGGTGTCATTTGTATCTGATTGTATCCCAAATAGGCGTCTATAAAAAACAAGAGTTGGTGGCCTGAGGAGTTGTCCACCAACTTGTTGATATTCAGGAGAGAGTAACTATCCTTTAGGCATGCTTTGTTGAAATCAGTGAAATCCATGCACATTCTCCATTTTCCATTGGCTTTTTTTACCAGGACTACGTTGGCTAGCCATTCAGGATATTTGACTTCATGAATGAACTTGAAGATTAGTAATTTTTGGACCTCTTCTTGAATGGCTTGTTGGCGTTCAAGGGAGAATACCCTTTTCTTTTGTTTGACTCGCTTGGAGCAGGGGTTTACTATTAGTTTGTGAGTAATGACAGACGGATCGATGACAGACATGTTCGCAGAGGACCAAGTGAAAACCTTGGAGTGCCATTGTAGGCAGCTAACAATAGCATCTCAAAGGGGTACAGACAGAGTAGCCCTGATCTAGACAGTCCGATTGGGGTCATTTGTCAGAGGAATCTCAATCACCTCTTCTCCTGGTTCTGGTTTGCTTATCGGTTCGATGTCACCCCTGAGTTTTAGGGTATCGATAGGAAAGTTCCCTCGCCTATCTCGGTCAGCGAAGAAAGTGTAGGGATCGGGATCGCTGTGAATAGTTGCGATCCCTTCCAACATTCTAAACTTTGTCTTCATGTGCCAAGTGCTGGGTAAGGTTTCTAGTTCGTCATGACTTGGTCGACTGAGGATGATGTTGTACAGTGAGAATACTTTTACCACGTGCAAGGTGGCCTTGATAGTTGCATAGTTAGGGGGAGTCCCTAGAGTTACAACAAGTGAAATGATCCTCTTTGGATAGATGCATTCATCAGATAATCTCTTGAGGGATTCAATTAGAGGTTGAAGGTGTGAAGAGTTGAGCCCCATTCGTCAGAAAGCGTCCTAGGTCAGGATGTCACAATCCGTGCTTTGGTCGACAAGAACCCTTTTCATCGTATGAGACTCTATTTTGATAGTAACAACTATAGGATCATTGCGGCTGGAGTCAACCCCGATCAAATCATCATTGTCGAACCCGATGGCGGACCATTTTCTCTTAACTATAGCTATTTTTGTTTTGTGATAAGAAGTTGGTGAGAGAGGCTAATGCCTAGCCTAGTTTCCCATGGACAACGCCAATCTGTTGGAGGTGGGTTTCTTCTCCATAGATCTGGCTTCTTGTGACTCGAACGGATACTCAATGAGGAGGCTTAAAACCTACAAAAGACTGTCAGAGGGTGCTCCGACGGGGGAGGCTCTGAGGCTCAAATCAGAAAGAGTGGTTTTCGAAAAGATAAACAGACTGAGGAATGGTGGACGGGTCTCCCTATGATCTTTATGTGTCCTATGTTAAGTCAGACCACTTACCTGGCTTGATGCCTCAAAAACTTTTATACAACGTCCCTCTCAGAGCTGTGTCGTCATGGGGCATTGCAAACCCTAGTTTTCTTATGGATTGATCCGGGGATTCCGAATCTATGAGTATCAAAAATTCGATATTGTTGTTACTTAGAAAATTGAGTTATATAGGGAGATTCTTTCCCTTATCGATTAGATCATTTAGGTTTTCTTCCTTAGGCGGAAAAATATGTTTCATATTACAATAAGAAACTCAATCAGGGCGAGATTCAGTTTGAGTATTACCAGTTAGGAGTAGGAGCATTCAGTTCTTTTAGTATTTGGCTGCCATTGATCGGATGGTGAGGATAGGCGTTTGGTCTCGCCGAATGCATCCGCTCATCGGTCGTGCTGCCTAAGTCAATATGTTTCTTGATCAGAGGGACTAAGCCCTTCGGGACCATGCGTGCTTTTTCGAGTGTCAGGGGTCCGAATGCTGTACTAGTTGGTATTTGGATTATGTCCCATCAGCTCCGTTTTAGATTTATCCCTACTCTCATCAATGATAATACAAAATTTTGCATCCCCAATTTCTTCACGAATCACCTTCCGTACCTTATTAGAAAATATATACAAAATCTTCTTTTGAACATTATGCGACGTGTATCTAGCATTTCCTAAAACATTCTCTAAGATAACCTTTCCAACTCTATCATTGTAAGTTCCCAACAATTTTACCATCTCAATAAAATTTCTACAATTTTTCGAACTTAATCATTCATCATGACCTCTAAAAGCACGACCTTGAAATGCTAGTCATCTAACACAATCTATAGAAGTTTTTAACCTTAACCGATTATCTCAATCTCCTCTGAAGTTTGTCTTCTAATGAAAGTGTCAATGTGTTGTTCTTTATTAATTAAATTCTCATAAGATTTCATCGCCATAAAATGTGGTGAATTAATCTTTTCCCACATGACCCAATAAAGGACAATTAATTCCATTATTTACTTTCTTCCAATTACTAAAGCCTTTTTCAATAAAGGCTTTTGATTCATAACGTGTCCCAATTTTGTTATTAAGGAGATAACAAAGTAAACAAAATATAGCTTTCTTAAAAGGTGAATACTCTAACCAAGTAGAAAGTGCTTCATACCAAGATGATTGAAATCAATGTGGATGGTTTATTGGACCGGAAGATGGAAACTCAAAAGTTTAGATTAGTATGGACCAGCTTTAATATAAACTCACCGAATCTCATAACATTGATCAATAGAAAGTTCTGATATTTGTAGATGAAGGCCAGGAACACTTTCCAAAGAAGTAAAAAATATCTGTTCTACAGTAATTCTTAGACGCTTTTGAGAAAATTGCTCTTGATCACAAGAAAAATCATGATTTTTTGAAATGTATTATTATTTGAATCATTGGTAACTTTTTTCTTAAAAAAGGAATCGATTATTTTTTCTCTCATAACTAATTATTTATGTCTCTTTGAATTTTTGAATGACAAAACAAAGAAAACCAAAAACCACCAAAGAAAAAAGTCGAATAAAAAATTTTAATAAAAAAAGCTCTATATTTTATTAAATTAGGGTAAAATTTTTATTGAAAAGAGAGTCACTGTATATAAATTTCAAATCCAAATTCTAATGACGGAGAATATTAGGTTTACAAAAAATATTGAATATCACATTTAGTTAATATAATTGATACAATATTTGATATATTTAAATCATATAAACAAAATATTGTCTTTCTAATGGCCAATTTTTTTGTTTTCCCTTCTTGGGAGACACTTGATAAATAGGTATAAAGAATATAAATATTATTTTTAGAAAGTTAAAAAAATAATAATATATTCTTTAAAATTATGTATCGTATAAATATATATTTTAAATTTCATGGTATCCTGATCAAATCCCACGAGAGCCAATTATTAAATTAATATCATTTTAAACTTTTAAAAAATAAAAGTTTTATTATTTTAAATATTTAGGGTGATTATCACTTTTTTTTCACAAAGTTTAAAAGTTAAAATTGAAAAGAAAAAATCTTTTGTTGGGGGTGGGGGTGGGTCCCCCAAGACCATCAGTGATTCCTCCCTGCAATCAAGGTCCTTGTCTCACCCACAGCCAATGATGGTAGCTTCGGCTATAATCTACTGATGCATGCAATGCAATGTGCGTTCACCCCTACCCCCACCCCAATGGGGGTTGCTTCTTTATCCTTCTCTGCCATTGACGGTGGCGAGATTAGTTGTACTTTTCTTGTGCTATCATCGTCACCACCGCCACTCCATAGAGAAAGAGAGAGACCAAGAGATTGAAAGAGGGAGAGTGAGGCAGTTGAAGGTAAAAGGAGAGAGAGAGAGGGAAAATTGAATTTTTTTTTACTCTCAAGTTTTATATAAAAGTAAAAATTTTAATATTTTTATTACTTTAATGTTGAAAACAAATGAACTATGAGCGGAAGGGTTGATTTTTACATATTTTCATAATTGATTTGAGATTTTTATATATATATATTTTTTAAAAGTTTAGGGGTCTTTTTGTATATGATTCTAAGCTCAGAGAATATTTTTGTACTGTTCCCCCCCAAAAAAGTAACATTAAGAGTTGATGTACAAAATTATTTTTTCAAAAAATTATAAATTAATTTATGACAATTGTTCTTGTTGACATTGATTAATTATAGAGAAAGAGTATATTTATTTTTTATATTATTTCCACAGCCACGAATGCCATCTGTAACGAGAGCTAGAGTCGTCGGATCTCTGTTTTCCTTCTTTTTTTTTTTTGGTGTGATAGACAGAAAAAGTGAATTGGTTCCCAAAATTTAAAGTTAGGGGTGAAATTGTTAAATAAATAAATAAATAATAAATATATAAAGATTTAATTTTAATGAAAAAATGGATAAAGTTTGAAACTCAAAATTTAGAAGAGGAGAATTTAAAATTTACGAGTAATTTCGATGACGACCCACATTTTAATAAATTAAATGTTTCCACAAATAAATTGTTTTTACCAAATGAGAAATTAATTTTCTATGTTAATCTAGATTGAATGCGGAAACATAGGTAAATGCATAAATATAAAAATAATAAATATTTTTACATAAATATTAATTATCTTATAAAAAAGAATAAAATATTTTATAATAAAAATTTAAAATAATTAATATATAATTATTAGTCACAAGTAAATAACATAAAAAAATTTTAATTAAATAAATAAATAATTCATTAAATATAAAAATATGAAAATATGAAAAATATAAAGATTTTTAAATAAATATTAATTAATTTTATATTTGTTTTTGAAAAAAGAAAAGGAAAATTAGTGTGAGAAGTTTCGTGCATGCCAAATGTTAATCATTTCCTTTGTCAAGTTGTTTCTGTTCCTCTTCTCCTCCGATCATTGCTTTTCTTTCATTCATTTAATCTTCTTAAGTTTATTGCATTTTATACCTCGCCAACCCGAATGGCCATTCTGCCCTTTCTCTCTCTCTTCCTTTTTATTTTTTTCCTTTTAATTTACTCTTGTTAAGTTTTTTATTAAAAAATATGTCTTCCAAATCAGACTGATATTTTTCTAAATAAAGTCTAAGATTGAATTAAAAAGAAAAAGCCAATATATGTTTATAAAATTTGTTTATTGTATTTGCCATGATTTTTTTTCATATTCCGGACTTTATATTATTATAAAAATTAAAAAAAATTAAATAGATATCAATTCTTTGATTTCTTATGATATTTTAATTAATAAAAAAGTTGATAAAATAGATAACCAACTACTTTAGTTGATAAAAAAGCTATTTAATAAATTCTTTTTATAATAACAAAGTTGAAGCTTTATAAGTAGGTAAGGTATTGAAGTGCTTCCTTTCTATCATGTAATCAGCTTTAAATTAAACAAAAAAGATTTTTAATCTAATTTTCCTTTTCTAAAATGATATGTCTTTTCTATTTCTCCTTCCCTTCTCATATGCATTTAGTCTTTTTAATTTAGAGAAAAAAACTTAAGATTCATACATTTGAAGGAAAAAAAAAGAAAAGAAAAATAATGCATTTAGCTTGAGAGAGAAAAAACTATATTATATTTTGTAGAGAGAGAAAATTTAAAAATTAATGAGTTTACAGAGAGAACATATGAATTAAATTGATTTTCTTAAAAAGAAAAAATTAATATGTGAATCGATGAGTTTAGAGAGAAAATGTGAATAAATTGATTTGTTGGAGAGAGAAAATTAATATGTTGAGTTTTAGAGAGAAAAACTTAAAATGTAAGTGTTTGAAGAAAGAAAATTTGATTTTAATTAACTTGTCTAAAAGAAAATGAATGTGTGCTCAATTTTAGAAAGTAAAATATAAATATATATATTTAAAAAAGAAAAAACTTAACGAGCTAAATTAATTTTACTCTCATACATTTATTTCCTGAAGTCTTCAATAATTTTTCCCTTAAAAATTTTCACTCCTGCCAAACATGCCTTAAAGTGGTTTCCTCTCTCTCTCTTCTGAGTTGGTTTTTGCAGCCATGGCGTTTGATAGCATTCATCACGTGTGTTAAGTTGCGGTAATAACGTTTGATCATTATGTTTCATTGTTAGTTTGATCACGCCATTTTGTATATTGTATTTTTATTAAATTAGTGTATTATTTTTTTATTAAATATAATTT
The DNA here is from genome assembly GCA_037126225.1 of Dillenia turbinata. NCBI lineage: Eukaryota > Viridiplantae > Streptophyta > Magnoliopsida > Dilleniales > Dilleniaceae > Dillenia > Dillenia turbinata. Next base: position 1,696,310 of record JBAMMX010000010.1, read on the forward strand.
TATATTTTTATTAAATATAATTTTATATTTTTATTAAATGTAATTTTGTATTTTATATTTTTATTAAATATAATTTTGTATTTTTATTAAATGTAATTTTTTAGTTTGTATTTTTATTAAATTAGGGTATTATTTTTTTATTAAACATAATTTTGTATTTTTATTAAAAATAAATTTGTATTTTTATTAAATATAATTTTATGATTTTATTAAATATAATTTTGTATTTTTATTAAATATGATTTTGTATTTTTGTTAAATATGATTTTGTTTTTTTATTAAATTAGGGTATTGTTTTTTTATTAAATATAATTTTTTTATTAAATATAATTTTGTATTTTTATTAAATTAGGGTATTAAATTAGAGTAAGATAGAAAGTAAAGAAATAAAAAAAAAGAAATAACACATAAGTCATTATGGTATAGTGGTTAAAATAACTCAAAATATGTTTGAGAATCAAGATTCAAATCTAGCTTAGAGCATTTTTTCAACAAAAAAAAATAGGGGCCCGGCATGGGCAGGGCATGGGCAGCGGCTTGTGCCAGTGTGCGGGCAAGTATGGGCGGACATGGACAGCGGTGTGTGCACATGCACGGGCGGGCATAGGCATGGGCGTGCGAACGGATGCGGTTATGGCGCACGACTTTCAACGACGGAAAAATTTCCGTTACTCAAAAATCCGTCGCTAATCCGTTGGTAATTTGAAATAATTGGAAAAATGTTAAAATAAAATTACCGACAGATTAGCGACAGACTTTTTAGCGACGGAAATTTTTCCGTTGCTAATACATTTTTATACTTTTCAAATTACCGACGGATTAGTGACAGAAATTTTTCGTCACTAATCCGTTGTAAAACTTTCCGACAAAAATATTTCCGTCTAAATTTAGTGAGGTAATTTTCAATATCAGAAATTTCGTCACTAAAAGTCTTTAGCGACGGAATATTTGTTATCAGCGATGGATATTTTCGTCGTTGATACCTTGTTTTCTAGTAGTGACTATCCTATCAATGACAGCTGAATATTAAAGGAACCGAATGTTTTTACTCCCAACCGATAATACTCAAACTGAATTTCGTCCTGATTGAATTTTTTATTGTAACACGAAACATATTTCCTGCGTAAGAAAGGAAATTTAGAGAATTTAATCTATAAGAGAAAGAATCTCCTTATATAATTCAATTTCCTAAGAAATAACAATATTGAGGCTTTGATACTCATAGATTCGGAATTCCCGGATCACTATATAAGGAAACTAGGATTTGTAACACCCCGCGACGGCATGGCTCTGAGAGGGACACTGTATAAAAGCTTTTGAGGCATCAAGTCAGGTAAGTTCTCTAACTCAACACAAGACACATAAAGATCACAGAGAGATTCGTCATCCCTTATTTAAAAACCGTTTTTTCTTATTTGAATATCATAGTCTTCCCCGTCGAATCACCTTCCGTCGGTCTTTTGTAGGTTTCAAATCTCCTCATTGAGCACCTATTTGAGTCACAATGAGTTAGATCTGTGGAGTCGAAATCCATCTCCAACAAATTGATGCTGTCTATGGGAACCTAGGCTAGTTGTTAGTCTTTCTCACCAATCTCCTATCACCAAACAAAAATGGTTACAGTTAAGAGAAAACGGTCTGCCATCGGGTTTGACGATGATGATTTGATTGGGGTTGACCCCAGTCGCAACGATCTTATAGTTGTTACTATCAAAATAGAGTCTCATACAGTAAAAAGGGTTCTCATCGACCAAGGCACAGATTGTGACATCCTTACTTGGGACAATGTCTATCGAATGAGTCTCAACTATTCACACCTTCAACCCCTAATCGGATCCCTCAAGAGATTATCTAATGAATGCATCTATCTAGGGGGATCATTCCACTCGTTGTAACTTTAGGGACTCTCCCCTAACCATACGACTGTCAAAGCCACCTTTCACATGGTAAAATTATTCTCACTGTACAATGTCAAGCTCGGTTGATCAGGTCTGGACGAACTGGAAGCCTTACCCGGCACTCTACACATGAAGATGAAGTTCAAAATGTTGAAAGGGATCGCAACTATTCATAGCGATCTCAATCCCTACACCTTCTTCGTTGACTAAGATAGGCAAGAGAACTTTCCATCGATACCCTAGAACTCAGGGTGACATCGAACCGATGAGAAAACCAGAACCAGGTGGAGAGGTGATTGAGATTTCTTTAACGAATGACCCCAATCGGACTGTTTGAATCAGGGCTACTCTAGTTCCCTACAACGGCACTCCAAGGTTTTTACTTGGTCCTCTGAGGACATTCCTGGTATCGATCCGTCTGTTATTACTCACAAACTAACAGTAAACCCTAATTACAAGTCGGTCAAATAGAAGAAAAAGGTATTTGCCCTTGAATGCCAATGAGTCATTCAAGAAAAAATCCAAAAGTTAATAACTGCCGAGTTCATCCATGAAGTCAAATATCCCAAATGGCTATCAATGTAGTCCTAGTGACAAAAGCCAATGGTAAATGGAGAATGCACGTGGATTTCACAGATCTCAACAAAGCATGCCCAAAGGACAGTTATCCTCTCCTGAATATTGACAAGTTGGTGGACAACTCTTCGGACCACCAACTCTTGAGTTTTATGGATGCCTACTCATGATATAATTAGATACGAATGTGCCTGATGACGAAGAGAAAACAAGTTTCATTACTGAGTTCGGTACATATTGCTATTGAGTCATGCCATTCGGTCTAAAGAATGTGGGGCGACCTTCCAACGGCTGGTTAACGAATTCTTCAAAGATTAGTTTAGTCCCAATGTAGAAGTGTACGTTAATGACATGCTTATAAAAAGCACCGACGTCGAAAATCATGCTACCGACCTTGAGGAAACTTTTCAGACGCTCGAGTGCTATAACATGCGATTGAACCCCGCCAAATACACGTTTGGAGTCTCGTCGGGCAAATTCTTGGGTTTTACGATCACCAACCGTGGGATTGAGGCAAACCCCAAAAAGGTACAAGCCATCTTGGACATGTTACTGGCCCAAACATTAAAAGAGGTGCAGCATCTCACCGGTTGGATAGCGACTCTAAGCCGATTCATATTAAAAGTTGGAAAAAAATACAAACTCATTTTTGACACTCTGAAAAGATCCCAATGTTTCGCATGGATACCTGAGTGTCAAACGGCCTTTGAAAGGCTCAAAGAGTATTTTATGACCCCTTTGTTGCTTTCTCGATCGATTCTTGATGAGAAACTCTATCTTTATCTCTCTATTTCTGATCAAGATTTTGGTCTGTTCTTGTTAGACAGGATTTAACTATTCGGAAACCCATCTATTACATCAATCGGATATTTAAGGAAGTCGAGATTGATTATCGACCGATTGAAAAGATATCATATGCACTGGTTATTTTGGCCAGATGACTTCAACCGTACTTCCAAGCCTATACGGTTGTGGTACTCATCGATCAGCTGTTGAAGCAAATCTTCTAGAAGAGAGACACGTTTGATCGTCTAATCAAATGGAGTGTCAAATTGGGCGAATTTGACATCCAATACTAGTCTCAACCAGCGATCAAAGGCCAGGTCTTGGCCGACTTCATCCTCAAGTGTACTCTTTCAGTCACAGTTAAGTCTAAGCCCACCAAAGATTCTAATGAATGGTTATTGCTAGACTGGATCATACATGTCGACGAGTCCTTGAATTCTTCCGGTAGTGGTGCCGAGCTCATACTAATGGGCTCGAACAATTTCAAAGCAGAATATGCCCTCCGTTTCGACTTTAAGGCCACCAACAACCAAACAGAATACGAAACCTTCTTGACAGGATTCCGGATTGCAATAGACATGGGAGCCTGATATGCTCAAATATTCTCTGATAGCCAGTTAGTAGTCAAGCAGATCAAAGGGGTCTATGAGACAAAAGACCCAACTATGGTCAAATATCTAAGTAAACTACGCGTAACGATGACAAGGCTAAAAAGGGTCGACATCCAACAAATCCTTCGTTTGGAAAATACGCGAGCTGATACACTCTCCAAGTTGGACATCTCAGATTCGATCACTTCTAACCGAACAGTTTATATCGAAAGTTTACCGTACCCCATCATCGACGAACCCAAAAGGGTCCTGGCAGCGGACCAATCTCTTAGTTGGAAAGACCCAATCGAAACATACTTAAGAGACAATTGATTACCTAACTCACCACTAGAAGCAGCTAAGATAAAGTGAAAGGCCGCTCACTACACGATCATCGATGGAAAGCTATACAAAAAGTCTTTCACTTATCTCTATTTGAAATGTCTAACCCCAGAAGAGGGGAGCTATGTTCTGCGGGAGATCCACGAAAGGATATGCGGTAGCAACCTGTTGGCTCATAATCTGGTATGCAAAACTTTACGACAATAGAACTACTGGTCGATCATGAAGAATGATTCGAATGATTATGTCAAAAAATGTAACAAATGCCAATGATTCTCCTCAGTTCCCAGAACACCTTCTACCAAGCTTAGCCCTCTCATCGGACCATAGTCATTCGCTCAGTGGGGAATGGACATTTTCGGGCCATTCCTGCCGGATACCGAACAAAGAAAGTTCCTCATAGTAGCCACTGACTATTTTACTAAATGGGTAGAGGCTGAACCTCTGGCTTAGATAACAATAACTAAGGTTAAACAGTTCGTATGGGTACACATCATCACTCAGTTCGGTATACCTCATGTCCTTATCACGGACAACAGAAAATAATTTGATAATACTAACTTTCGAGAGTTCTACACAAAGTTAGAGATCGATCATTGGTTCTCATCAGTTGTCCATTCACAAACCAACGGTCTCACGAAAATAATTAACAGGACTATCCTCCAAGGGCTAAAGACAATGTTAGATGAAACCAAAGGACGATGGGCAAATGAACTCTATAGTATCCTCTGATCGTACCACACCACACCTCGAAGAGCAATCGGAGAGACTCCATTCAACCTGACATACGAAAGTGAAGTTGTTATACCAGTGGAAATCGGGATCCCCTCCCTTCGGGTAACCCAGTATCATTCCAAAAGAAATGAACCAACCTTACATGAACACCTAGACTTACTCCCTAAACTACGGGAGTCCACATCCGCTCGAGTAGTTGCGTATCAACAATAGATGACACGATACTATGGCCGACGAGTCAGAAGCTGAACATTCAAACCAGGTGACCTGGTACTGAAGAAAGTGGAAGCGACTAGCCAGCTCCAACCCGGGGGGCAAATTAGCCCCCAATTGGGAAGACTCTTATCAGATATGCTCTGTGGTTCGCCCAGGGGCATATCACCTTAACAGTCTAGACAGATCGCTCATATCCAGAACTTGGAATGCAGAGGACCTGTGAATTTACTATCAGTGAGCCACATCGTTTATCTTTCGACAGGCACCTCCTATCTAGTAAGTCCCTCATGATTCTCCTTCCAACAGTTCTATCCATTCAACTCCTAACGTTTCCGCTTCAGTCAGTGATTACTTATCGAAGGGATCCATCTCCCCGAATGGTCTCAATCGCCCCTTCCTATCGTAGGGATCTATCTTCCAGAAGGGTTTTAGTCATCACGTCCTATCGAAGGGATCTATCTCCCTCAAGGGTCTCAGTCACCCCCTATCGTAGGGATCTATCTCCCCAAAGGGGTTCAATCACCCCATTTTATCGAAGGGATCTATCTCCTCGAAGGGTCTCACTCGCCCCGTCGTATCGTAAGGATCTATCTCTCTGAATGGCCTCAGTCATCCCGTCCTATCGAAGGGATCTATCTTCTCGAATGAGTTTTAGCCGCCCTGTCCTATCGGAAGCACCTACAACCCTAAAAGGCCTTGGTCGCCCAATCCTAGTGAGAGGATTCAATCTCCTGGGTGATCTTCGGTCAAAAGAGCCAGTATCATCGACTAAGTTCGTGACAATGGATGGACGTAACATACTCCTAATATGAGTCCAACACCCAGTATCATTCGTACAAGCAGTCGACCACATAAGCGCTTCGACATGCTAAAATAATTTTACCAAACACAACAAAGGACAAGTAAGTGGAATAAGTCTTTCTTATTATAACAAATACATGTTTGATTTCAAGAACAAATACACTTTCTAAGTTCCTTGGTCAGACCGATTACTCTAAGGAATGGCTATATTGTCTTTATTGTTTAATAACACTGGAGAGTATAAAAACAATAAAGAGAAGAATAATGAAAAACAAAATGGCAACCCTAAGTACCAAAGACCATGGAAGTCGCGAATGGACTTAACGTACGACAATCTTTAGCCCAACTAGCACAAAAGAACTGCCAAAAAGGGGGTGAGCTGATCAGGAAGGGAGTCCAAGGATACAATAGGATATCATCAAACTTTCCAGCTCCCTATATGCAATTGGTACACCCTGCCGCCCAACTCAGAAGGAGACTCTTTTCTTAAATCTGAGTTAAGAACCCCTGATGGGAACATCGATAAGGCCCATCGTGACATTCAGATAGTGAATGGCATGACAAGCACTCATACCAACAGTCCCCACTCTTGACAATATCTCATACCAACAGAAGTAACTCATACTACACCACTTAGCCAAGTTGGAGCGCCTTTTCAAAAACCTCACATAGAAGATAACTCTCACAAGAAAAAAACCCTCAAGCGTAGGAAAAAATTTGCTGAAACACTACGAAGTCCCACAGTCCCTATTTATAGGTATGAAAAGATCTCTTCAAAAACTTAGGGCAGTTGAAACGCCTCTATGAAAAGCATACGAATTAAAAGAAGGAGTACATACCACCTCGCCTTCCGGTACCACATTAAATTCGAATTGAAGACGGAATGTTCTAATGCCAAGGAAGGACAAAATGGTTGAATCAAAAGCTGGATTCATATCCTATCAACTTTAATTTCGTATCAATTGAAGGCGATTCAGATGACCTCAAGAGACACATGTTACCTGCTTTTATTCCTCTCTAACTCGACGAGAAGCAAACTTCACTCATGGTGCCTCTCGTGTAAATCGATACTATGAGTCGGAGACAAATGATGTGATATAATCCAAATACCAACCAGTACAGCATTCGGGTGCCCGATACCCGAAGAAACCCTCATGGTCCCGAGGGCTTAGTCCCTCCGATCATAAAACACATTGATTTAGGTTGTATGACCAACGAGTGGATACATTTGATGAGATGGAACACCAATCCTTACTGTCCGATCAATGGTAGCCGAATACTAAAGGAACCAAATGTTCTTATTCCCAACCGCTAATACTCAAATTGAATTTCGCCCTAATTGAGTTTCCTATTACAATACGAAACATATTTTTCACGTAAGGAAGGAAATCTAGAGGATCTAATCGATAAAGGAAAGAATCTCCCCATATAACTCAATTTCTTAGGTAATAACAATATAGAATTTTTGACACTCATAGATCCAGAACCGCCGGATCACTCCATAAGGAAATTAAGGTTTGTAATGTCCCGCGACCGCATGGATCTGAGAGGGACGTTGTATAAAAGCTTTCGAGATATTAAGTTAGGTAAGTCTTCTAACTCAACACAGGACACACAAAGATCACAGGGAGATCCGTCCTCCATTCTTCTCAGTCTATTTATCCTTTCGAAAACTATTCTTTCTGACTTGAATGTCGGAGCCTCCCCCATCAGAATATCTTTCGACAATCTTTTATAGGTTTTAAGCCTTCTCATTGAGCACCCGTTCGAGTTATAAGTAGCCAGATTTGTGGAGTCGAAACCCACCACCAACAAGTGCCTAGTTGAGTTGAGGTTTTTTTTTTTTGTTTTTTTTTTTTAGGAAATTGAGTTGAGTTTTTCACTCTCTCTCCCCTCTCTCTCTCTCCCTCCCCATACCAAATGAAGTCTTCACTTTCTCCCTTTTTTTCTGTCTTTCTCTCGTATTCTTTTGTAACAATCACATATGATAAAACTCTCGTTGTTTCTCTCTTCTCTCTTTTTGTTTCTTTGTTTTCTCTCTTCTAATTGTCTTCTCTAGCATTCTCCAACTGATGATGAAAACTTCCCCTCTTTCTTTCTTTCTCCCTTTTCACCGATAATATCTGTTTGGTGATGAAACTTTTCTTTCTACCTTTTCTCTCTTGGTCGTTCGGTGTCTCCGTTTCTTTCTATATCATTCTTTATCTTTTCTCTTTTATTTTTTTTCTTTGTTCCTTTTTGTCTATGATTCTTGTATATGTCAAATATTTTACACTCATATTAATAGCACATAGGATGCCACACCATTATCAATGGGTAAAATATGCAGTTTATTTAAGGATGATAATATCCGATTCGATCCAATGGATACCTAAACAATCCGATTCGGCGGATTGGGTTTCTTCCCTAAAAAATCGGGTTAGGATTAGATTAGGGTTGAGTTTAAATATTAAAGTAGTCGAATCAGTTCGAACATGAATTTAGATTATAAATAATCTGATCCGATCCAATTCGATAATAATTTATAATAAAATAAAATTTTATTTTAATATAATATTATTAAATAAAATAAAAAGATTTTTAGAGTTGGTTATAACTTGTAAGTTTCATTTTTATTGTTGAACAAATATTATTAAATTAAAAAAGAAAATATTAGACTATGATTTAGGTTGGATATAGGTCGGGTATGTGTCGGGTACAAGTCAGTTTAAAATTGAAATGGATCGGTCATTTAAATGTATGTAATATATCAGGTCAGATCAGATTTTTAGAATAATTTATAAGATCGGATATGATTTTTTATTTTTTAACTTGAATCGAGTTATATTTAGATTTAGATATTAGAGTTAAGATTAAAAATTGAATATATTATTAATGTGAGCCGAACCATAACCGATCTATATCATCCCTAAATTTATTTGTAATTTCGTTTTAAAACTATAATTATAATCAAATTTTCATGTTAAGAGGTCAATAGAAAAAAATTTTTAAATTTAAGATTCAATCTAAAAATGGGTAAAAGATTAGAATTAGTCATGTAAAATATTAATTTTAATATTAATTTTAATATTAATATTATGTTAAAGATGTTGAAATTACAAGAATAATGATTTTGAAAAAATTCCTGCTTGGTGTTGGGACGAATCGATTCCCATTTTAAATGGGTCCCACTCTACCTCCAACGACACGGACAAACGTTGTTTGTTGATAGCTGATAAGGTAAATAATTTGTTGAGTTGAATCCTACGAGGCTCCAACCCCAATCACAAATCCAACTCAGTCCTTTTTGGAAATAACCGGATTACGTAATTAACTTTGCAATATATAATTGAATACTACACAAAAGATGACGACTTTTTGTACTTATCTCATTCTCTTTCTCCTTCCACCTCCTTCCATCCTCTGTTCTTCGCTTTCCTCTCTTAAAATCACCATTTCAAAACCAACGCCTTATTAATCTAATAACTAAAATATTAAATTATTTTAATTAAAATTTCAAATTTAAATATTAAAAATAAAAAAAATATACAAGGATAGAGCTCGTCTTTAATGATCCTGACAAATAGCTCAGATAGGAATAATCAGAACTAATAAAATTAATTATTAAATACCGATCGATTAAATAAAAAAAAATCATTTCAAATGTTTTCTTGAAAAGGTTTCCCCAATTAAAAGTAATTTAAAAAAGGGAAAAAAAAAACTTAAAAGATTAACATAGATACATAGATGGAAGAAAAAACAAACTACATAAATATTATGTATTAGACAATGTGTAATAAATTGGAGGAACTCTATATACATTTTAACGCGAATAGTAGTATATATAACAAATATTCTCTCAATATTTTTTTTTAATATATAAAGAATATTTTTTCAATATGTAATGAATATTGTGTTACCAAAATCGTAAATATTGTGTTATTAAAATTAATAAAAATAAAACTTCATTTGTTTGTGTTTTACTATTGCTTTATTCCATTAAAAATATCTCAATTCTCAACTAAAGGCAATGCTGGATATGTTTAATTACTTTGAAAAAGTTGCCCAACACCCAACTCATATTCGTAGCTAACTTTCCAATGCTAACTCTCCAATGCCAAAAGTATAGAAAGGGTGACTTATAAAAGTGTTTGGTAGGGTGAGGGATTGGTAGTTGGGTAGTGTGGTGATGCTATAAGGCAATCTGGCTTTTAAAACTTGTAGTAGTTGCGATAATGCGTGTGAACCCAAGTGTTGTTCCCACATATTTCCCCCCCTCCAGGCACTCGGAGCTACGTGGCTTTTCTAGAGTGCTTGTAGCCCTTAGTCATTATTGCACAACATGTAATGTTTTCCCCCATTTTGGGCCCACACTGGCTTTCCATATAGTCGTCCCCAGATTACGGTTGCATGTTTATGGGAGAGAAAAAACCAAAGCAAGAGATTTCATTCACATTGTTTGGGTGCATGTTTTTTCTGATGAGAGGTTTTCCTTATGGTCAAATATTTGAAGAATGTTTGGTCAGTTTAAGCATCCAAATCTTAAAATTCACCTCTTACTTTGACCATGAAGAACCTTTTCCTATTTGATGAGCTGTCGTTGTTGGATCATTAATCTAATATTGGGCTTATATATTCAAATAATTATGTAATTGCATACTGTCAAGTCCATCAGTTAAGCCCATATGAAAGTGATCTAGTAAATTTAGAAAATTCAATAATTTGGATTTAAATATCTCATGGTGCTCCTTTATCAAGAAGACAATGAGTCAGAGGCAAGTGATAGGATACATCCCAATCCGAAGGGCCAGCTTTCAAAGGGCCTACACACGCAAGGCCCACAGGGGACAACTATCGACCAATATTTGATATTTTCTATGATTACCTACCGAATGGGCTCAATTGCCCAGATCTCCCGAACGACAGGGTTTTGGTCGTCTGGTCTTCCCGAATGATTGGATCTCAGTCGCCCCGAACATGATTTATCAAGCAAAGGTAACTGCTCTGATCAGGTATTCACTCATCGGTTTATTAAGTCAGCGAACTTTAAAGACCCTTCATCGATCGAACGACCAATCGATAGCCAATAGCTCTAATGATTCCAAGAAATGTCAAAATATCCTAATAGTTTCGATTTCCGATTTAAGAACAACCGCTTTATGATCTTTCAGTTAATGAAAAAATCTCACCAGAAAACGAAAATTTCTCGAAGGATGAGAATCACGATCAATTTGAAATATTGAACTCCCGAGATTTTCAGATCGGTTCGATAAAGAAAATAGAGTTGAAACACCCCAACGACGCACAGCTCTCACAGGTATAAGACATCCTAAAACTCTCCAAACCAGGTATGCTTTCTTAGCCTCACACATTTGGCACTCTACTCACAGGGAATCACTCTATTGAATTCTCAATCTATTTCTCTTTCATTCGAAAATCGTTCTTTTTGACTTGAGTGTCGGAGTCTCCCAGCTGGAGTACTCTCCGATGATTTTTGTAGGTATTACATCATTTTTGACGGTAACTGTTCAAGTCTATAAAAAGTCAATATCTATGGAGTCACAACTTACCTCCAACAGATCGATGTGCTTACTTAAGGGTTGCCATTTGCATACTTCACAATGAAAAGATTTGTCCTGAAAGTTCTGGACTTACCATACTGGATATACTTCCGATAGCCTTGATATCTTAATTATTATCCACATCACTCACATTGAAGTATGTCTCTTAGTACGGTAGTTCTTTTCACTGTTCCTATGACATTGCCTTGTTAGAATGAGAAACTTATCTAGTACCAAGGAAAATATTGGGATTAAAAGCTAGACCATCTATAGATTTTGTTTCCCCTCATTTGTCTTTTAAAGCATTTGTGTTTTTTAGTGAAAGACTACTACTACATTTCCTATTTGCCACATTTGTGACATTGGTTGATCAGCTGGGCCAACTTGTTGAGATTTTTTATTTATTTATTTATTTATTTATTTTTAAAGATGAGTATATTTTATCTTTTCCTAATGGGATTTTTTTTTTGTATAAAATTATTATTTATAAGACAACAATTGTAGAGGTGGTAGTTGGTTTCTGTTTCATTCCATTAATAACAAACAATTAACAGCCACAAACATCAAATGAAAAGGTCTCAAACATCAACAAACACCAGAATTTCAGTAATCAATCTTGATCAACGCAATGTCATTCCACTCAATTATCATCACCCTTATTAAAGAAAAGGTCTCACAAGCATCAAATGAAAAGAAATCCAAAATACAAGGAGCAGCCACACATATAATAACAAATAATTAACACATGAACTTGGCACTACACACCTAAAGAAAAAGTCTCTTTTGTATATTTGGCACTATACATTATGCAGTAAGCACATCAATTATCAAACTTATAAGGGTGTCAAGTTTAATTACATAACGATATTGCTTTTACTCTCTCTCCACTCTAGGTCTTGTCCTTTTTCTAGAATGTACGCTCAAAAGTGTCTATAAATGAAGGCTCAGTTCCCCTTTACTTAATCTATAAAACAAAAAATTTATAGTTACCAATAATGAAATAGTAAAAAAAATAATAATTGAATTAAATAAAAATATAAATATTTTAAATAATTACCGATCTTCTTTTATGTTCATCAATATTGATTGACTCCCCGCATAAGTGATAGATGCTTGTCCAGAATTACAAACTCTATTACTCTTGCTCTACTCACTTCTTTGTTTACTCTCCACAGACTCCCAAATAGACAACATTCTATTCCAATTTTCCTCTGTGATACAATATGGCTTTCTTTTCCTTGTTTTGGCTTTATTGATCACATTTTGGATGTGATCACTAACTTTCTTCTTAAAAATTTTTCTTATTTCAGCCTCTTCAGATTAATTCCAAGTAAACTTTTACTGTAATAAATGAAAGAACAATTAACTTCATTAAGACATAAATGTTAGATAAATAAGAAAAACAACAATTGTATGTTTTAAAAATACATAAGAAAGTGCATCCAGAAGTTTACCACATTCAAACTTTCGTAGCAGACAAAATATCACTTCAACTAATTGACTAGAATGATTTAAAAAAAAAAAAAAAGAGCAAAATATTAGAATAGGACAATTGTTTTGTTCATCCATGCATCCATTTGATCCACTATATATTTCAAGCAAATTAAAATCAATCCAAACGCTCAAATTGTTGTTTGTAGAAAACTAGATGACTAAATTGCCTTTTACTCGATTTAAGAGTGCTTTTACTAGATTTATTAAATATAATTTATAATATATAATAAATAAAAATAATTAAATTTTCTATAATTTATAATAAATAAATAATTTATACTATTTATAATAAATAAATAGTTAAGAAGAAAAAGAAGAAAGTGAAAACAAAGACTTACAATAAAAGAAGAGTTCGGCAGACTTAACCCTTTAAGCCCTTGCAAATGGTCAAGTAGATCTAAGGGAGAGGAAAGACTGTTCATGAAGACGCCCAGTCAGTGCCTTTTCACACATATATTGCCAAAAGTCCCATAAAAAAAATGACATAACGAATGTACCAAATATTGCAAGAGATCAAAAGAAATGGCTCTAAGAACACCTAAAATAATTTTAACTAAACTATGTTATGTTCTCATTTTCACTAAGCAAAACCTAAAACATAGACCTAAGTGCAGAATGAATCATGAGATCGCATACATCAAGTTGAGTTTGTGCCATTTAGATATGCACCAACAACTTAAAAGCACTTTCCAATTGGAACCTTGAAGAAAAAGAAACACTTTCCATTTGGAACAAAGCTTTGCAACCAGAACAACAGTAGATGTAATAAAACAAGTAAGAGGTTGCCTTTAGAATCACAAAATCAAGAGACTCCAACTGCTACTATCAATCTGCAGCATCCCCCCATAACTGAACTTGCTAGGGGCACCACAAATAAAAAGAAAAACTTTGAGATGTATAGAATATTATTTACAAGAAAGGCAGGAGAATAGATGCAAATTAACACACATACCATTAGATTTCTAAGGAGTGCACTATCATTGAGTTCACAACATATACTCCATAGAGTTCCATAGCCTTCGTGTCGTTTTGCAATAGACAACAAACTTGAAAACAGCTTCCTAAGCCTCAATTCATCTTGTTCTTCAGCTTTGTCATGTGAATCCTGGATGTGGTGACTTCCTGAATTAATCCAACTAACCAATAAAATTTTTATGTCTTGGATTATTGCAGTTAAACCAAAAATTGTACTCTGGGAAACAAACACCATTGTACTTTAATTACCACATTGTTAGCACAAATTTGAAATTCAAACAGCATGGAAACAGCCTCCCCTTGGGCCAGAAAAAATGGTCGCAGTTAAAATCAGAGAGAAGAAAAAGAAGAAAAAGAACGGAAGATGAAAAACCAAAGAAGAGCATAAAGATCGGAACTCACCAAGAGAAAGAGAGAGAATCTGCCCTTGGTCCAACCGAGAGTTGTAATAATAAAGCTATTATTGCCCCTCAGAGAGCATGATCTGTTCACAATCCTTGACAAGTGCCTCATTGACTCCCTCTTTAAGCAATCGATATTTGTTTGTGATCTGAACAAAATAAAGCAGAAGAGTTGGTTCAAAACTTCCGTTGAACACTAGAAGCGTACACTACTCCCTAACCCAGATTTGGCAGCGAAGGCCCTCCTTGTCCCAGATCCGGTGACTGCACACTACGAAATCAAGCTTTTCGTCATTGAATCAGTGACCAAAATGGTGTTTCGTCACTGATTTTGTGGCAAACAACACCGTTCATCGCTGAATCAGCGACGAAACAAGGATTCGTCGCTGCATCAGTGATGAAATAGGGATTCCGTTGAACACTAGAAGCGTACACTAACATGTGTCTGTTGCTGATTAGTGTTGAATTTTGCGATTAAAATATTTTGTGGCTAAATTTAGTGACTAATTTTGCGACAAAAATAATTTCGTGACTAATTAGCAATAAATTTTGCAATGAAAATATTTTCATTACTAAATTTAGCGACGAATTTGGTGATGAAAATATTTTCATGGTTAAATAGCTACGAATTTTGTCATGAAAAGGTTATTTTTCTCTAAATTTAGCGACAAGCGACGAAAATAATATCCGTCACTAAATTTAACTAAGAAAAGAGTATCCATTGCTAAATTTAGCGATAAATACTTAATTCGTGGCAAAATTTAATCATGAATTTTTTTCATTAATTTGTGATGGATTTTGTGATGAAAATACTTCCATTGCTAATTAATAACGAATTTAGCCACGAATATTATATTCGTTGTTAATTTTGTCACAAAAATGTTTTGTTACAAAATTTATCGCTAATTAGCGACGAAAATAGAATTCATGGCTAAATTCGTTGCAAAATAGCGATGGATTATTTTCGTTTCTAAAATCCGTCGTTAAAGCCGTGTTTTTTAAGTGATTGTCCATCAGATTTCACTCCTATCTTACATAGGTTTATAATTTCAGAATCGTTATGCCATTCTTGGCAATTTATCTAATAATTTCAATTATTTTATACAATAAAATGGTTCTCACAAAATTTTATACAATTATTTCAGAATTATTTTATACAAGGTTGAATTTCTTAAAATAATCAATCATTTCAAAAGGTCGTACTTTATTTACTATTTTATTAATATATTTACTTAGTATACATAGTTCATAAATTACTACGTGTACATAAAATTATTAAAATGCCATGTCATACAATATTTTTCATACTGTAGTATATTTTCTTTTTGTAGGCTCGTATACTAAAGTTTTCATCTTATTCCAGAGCACCCGAAGTGGTTAGTAGAGATGCCTGGACTCTACATACAATAATATGAGGAACGTAGGATCCACAGCCATAATCAGAGAAAGAAAATAAAATAAAAAATCTTATGTAGGCCTATGTACAAGTGTCATTGCAGGATAATTCACTCAATTGGAGGACCCAACCCCTCCAGCCTACAACAATGATAGGGCTCAAAACAAATAAAAAAAAATAATGAAAAATAACTAAATGAAAGGTAATTGGGCATTTAAAGATCATTTTGTGACACAAGATTGGTGTGCTAGGGATTGAGATACTAGAAAGGATGCGCCTTATCCAAAGGACACCCTTGATCATTCATTTTAGCATACCTTTTGTTTATACGTGTCGTAGGGCCTTTTTTATTCCCATCCTCATGTACAAGTACTTATGGAGCCATACACAAAAGGTCCTGCATGACACATCAAGCTTACTCTTTTTTTTTTCTCCATTTTTTGCTGGGGGACACAACAAACGTGTTTGCCTTATAAAAGGGTCCGAAGAGGTCATCAGTCTATCACATTGTATCTTTAGTTTGGTTCCAAAGGGGTTGTTGGGAACGATAATTGCCACTTTTCTGATTGCTGGGCCAATCCCTAACCTTGTCCTTTTAGGCCTCTTTCGCAGCAGTAATCAAACATGGGTGAGTCTAGAGACCAAATCACACCACCTCCACACAAAGAAGGTCCATGTGCTCACTATATTAACATCATCGTGGGTGAATACTATTTGACGTTATGTCTCCATGATATTGATATCTATAAAAAATGATCCTCATTTTAATTCATTTTTTTTTTTTTTTTGCCATTTTGTCAGAAATGTCGATGTTAGATAACTATCCAACAACAAATAATTCACAAATATTAAACATTTATCTCAACTGTAAGAAGATTCATATAAGAAACGATGATCATTGTGAAAAATCATTTTGATATCTTGTCGAGGGAGATAGAGATCTAGTTATTAAATAGAACCTCCCCCACTTGGTTGGTATTAATTCAATTTTGATGGATCAAAACAAGCACACACTTTATCTCCACTATAGGAGGAATAATAGAGACATATTGTAATCTAGAAAAATTTTTTGGAAACTACGGCAAACTATGACTTGCTTCATTGTAATGCCTAAATGCATGACTCGGGGGGGTGGGGTTTTTTTTGTTTTTTATTGTTTTTTTTTTTTGGTTTTTTCTTTTTTTTTTTTTTTTTTTAAAGAGAAAACTCACTAAACGAGTTTTTTTAGAAATTCTTAAAAAAAGAAGTGCTTTTTTTTTTAACAAAAATTTTAAAAGTAGCTTTTAAGTAAAAGTTTCTGAGAGGAGCTGTTGTTTCTCCTTATTTTTAAAATCTAACTTTTTATTTTTTTTATTCCGCTTATACCCTCACTTAAGGAATATAAAATTTCAAATATGTCCATATTATAAATTTATTTACCCTTATATCCTCTTTTTTTCTTTAATTTTTACTTTTTAATTTTAATTTTTTACTTTTTACTTTTAAATTTATTTAAAATTTATAAAATAAACTTGTTTTTAAAATAAATTTATCAAACAACTTTTAACTTAATTTTAAAAGTTATCAATTTTTACTTCTCCTTGTAAGGGGAAGAGAAATTTAAAAAAAAAATTTACCAAACGGGTACTAAGAAATTGACCCAGAAGTGAGATCGGAGTCCGAGCATCTGCAAAATAGAGAGAAAACTAAGTTGGTGCATTAGAGAGTCCAGACCTCAAAACACGAGGGTGAACTTGGTGTCACCCTGAAGTTGCTCGTGTCACCACTATGTCGACATGGATCTTCCTCGGTGTAAGTTTGGACCTTCCTCGGTATATAGACTAAGCCTAACCATAACCTCAAAGAATATTATATATCAAAATGAAATCAATTATTAAAAAATATTCTATATTAAAATAAATTTATAATTTATTTGATTTTAAAATAGTTGACTTTATTTTTCTCTACACATGATAATGAATTTTTTTTTTTTTTATATAAATCTAGTATATTATATCAGTTTAGTAAATCAATGGATTGTTAGAGTTTCGTTTTCTTATATTATTTTCCATGGTCAGTTTCTCCCACATGATATGAAAGCCGTCAATTTTTGATAATCTTTCTATTGTGAATTTCGTATCATTGCACTTATTAAACTTCTATGTAACTTTTGCATTGTCTCATGTATCTATCATCGATATCTTGGACAGTTTAAGGGTCATAATTTCCTCTTTAATCCTATAATTCGGGATTGATAGATGACAAATCAATAAAAATAAAAATATTTACTTCACAAAAGATAAGTATAGGGTGAGTAGAGTCGTATTCACGGGGAGGATGTAGATTTATCTCTTTTAATAAAATAACTAAAACTAATGAATCGATCTAATTACAAAATAACTACCCAAAGTGAATAATCGAACAATTAGAAAATAAAGAAATAAAATTTTAATGGAGAATCAATTTCTAACAAAAAGAATTATTTCCATCTTGATGTACTCGATTGATTATTGATACAAAAATTACACAATATCATACAAATAAATTGATTATAACCGTTAAATACCATGAAATGACCAATTTCTCTTTATTTTTTCGATAATTAAGATATCACTATTAATTATTTCCCTAATCAAAAGATAACCCAAGAGATGCTCATTGGATTTAGTGTTTCGATAGTTTTAAGATCTAGAGAGATACAATTCTAATTAATAAATTTTAATATGAATTTATTTAAATTAGATTACTTAATCTTTTGACATAAGTTATATTATTTGTAAGATCATAAAACTATGTCAATCACCACGTTATTAAAAACAAACAAATTTTACTGCTTTTAAATAGATGTAAACTATTCTAGAATTATTAAATATAGACTCTATTTAATAAATTTAAAACAATTATGAATATTAGGACATAAAGATTAAATAAATACTTACAAAATATTGAACCAATAACTTCATTTAGATGTCACAATCTTCTTCCATATCAAAGGTTCAATAAGCCAAGACTAGAAAATTAATTTAGAATAAACTCATGAAAAAAGAAAACCCACAAAATATTTTATTGACGTTGAAAGTTGCTGGAATAATAAAGAGAAAAATAGAGCAGTCGTCTTATGATGGAGAAGAAAACCCTATGCTATTGAATGAATGGAATCAAGAGCGTTTTCTGCGTGACCTAGGATTCTAAGGATAAACAAAATGTTCCAAAAGTCAAACAAATTCCTACTGGCTGCTTCCCTAAAATGAAGGATTCTCCCCTTCCTTTTCCCTTATTTTTCCTTTTTTTTGTCCTCATAACCCTAAGTTGGCAAAATAAAAAGAGTGAGAAATTTCTATATGTCTGTGCAATTTATAGACCGACTAAAAATAAAAATTATAAAAACTCAAAATTTCTAAAATTCCAACATCTAAATAAAATAAAAGTTTTTAAACTTTCAATACTTCTAATTTTAGTCCAACTCCTCTCTAAATGTGTAATTGGAAAGAACAACTCGCTTAAGTGCGTCTTCAACAATTCCTTGCATTATCTCTTCGAAATCAGTATGTCCACGTACGTACTATTGAATGAATATTTCTTTTCAGATTTTATTCTTACGTACAAAGTCACACGTTTAGCTCATTTTCTTCATGAATGTCCTCCGTCGATTTTAACATATCAAATATCTAAAATTAGTATAATATTTACTTTAAAATAATACAAAACAAATCATAAATATTATATTTATTTTATCCGTATCAAGGGTTGAAATATCATGTAACAAAAAAAAAATCATTGATACCTTTATTAAATCTATTGTTGCAGTGTTGGTCCAATGCTTTGTACTTGGATTTTCTTAGTTCGGGGGGCTCTTGGTCCCTTATTTTCTTTTACTCATGTTTTTAAAACCTATTTGAAATTCTTTATAGGTCTAAAAGAAGAATCTTTTGGTTTTCTTGTTGGTTTACGAAAGGGCTTGTAAATCCACAGAAGATTATTGTAGTTTTCAAAATCAAGTCGTATTCATTGTATCATATTGAATTTGAGGGGATGTTTAACTTCTTTTTTTCTAATTATTGGAATTGATTTGATTTTTAAAATATTTAACTTCTTTTTTTTTTTAATTATTTTTCCGTTTCTATATTAAATCTTTTCGTATAACTTCAATTTATTACAGTATTTTAATGAAACAATAGATTATTAAACTTTCATCTTCTTATGTTTCTTCGGTGATCAATTTCAGTGACAAAGTAGAATGAAATAATTAGAGTATCACCACTAAATTTCTAGTTTCTACTTTGTACATTGGACTTTCGTATTCAAAGGATGTGGAAAAATATGAAATTGTAAATTCAATTCCACTGTGGTTGAAATAATTCGTATGTAGTGTATACCACTTGTTGGGGTCGATTTTCGCCTCACAGATATCTGCTCTTCTGACTCGAGCGGGAAGCCGATGGCAGTGATACTCTATGGTTCTTTACGGATAAAAAACCTGCAAAAACCCGACCGGGACTGGACTGACGGTGGGACTTTGACACTCAAGTCAGTATGAGCGATAAGATAAAGACTGATAGTAGTCGTAGATATCATACCTCTGGTTGCATAAGATTGAGCATGAAGGTCTACCTCTGTCAGTGTATGTAAATGAGTATGAAACCATCCTCTGAATGACATATGAAATTGGGTATAGAACTCCCCTCTGAACGATGTATAGAACTGGATATAGAACCCCCCTCTGAACGATATATAAAACTGGGTATGGAACCCTCATCTGAATGATGTATAGAATCGCATCTCTTTCGTGTGTCAAAAACTGAGTCCCTTTTGAGGGTTGTCTATGCTCTGTATTTATAGTCTTTTCATGGGGTGTAGAAAATCCTAATTTCGTTTTGTTTGAAATCTTTTAAAATTGTTAGAATTGTAATTAAAGAGTTCTGAAAGATTTAGATTTTTTTCAATTTGACCTTGATGGTGATTGCCTTCTTTATCAGATAACTCTGCATGATTTTGGAGACCTATTAAATAGGGTATCACTATTTGCTTCCACTCCTAATTGCATTTTGAAGAAATTATATTAGGAGTAAAGTGGATTGTTAGAGGTCTCCCAGAAGATCGAAAGGTCAAGAGATCAAATGATCGAGAGATCGAGTGATCGGGAGACCGAGTTTTCGAGTGATCAAGACATTGATAGATCGACAGGTTGAGTGATCATGAGATCCAAAGGTTGAACGATAAAGTGGATACCAAACCATCAAGTCAAACGATCGAGAGAATACCAGACCGATAGGTTAAACGATCGAGAAAATATCAGACTGATAGGTCAAACGATCGAGAGAATACCAGACCGACAGGTTGAACGATTGAGAGAACACCAGACCGACATGTCATACTATCGAGAGAACACAAGACCAACAGGTCGAACGGTAGATCAGGGTGTCATAGGCCCGTTCGGGGAATTAGATCCCAATCGGTAGATCGGGACGACTGAGATCCCTTCTGGGAGCTCCGTCCCTTATTGATGACACGCTCGAATGATAGGATCTGGGCGATTTAGACCCGCTGAACGATAGGAGCTGGGCGACTTAGACTCGTCGAATGATAGGAGCTGGGGGACCAAGGCCTTCTGAACGATAGGAGCTAGGCAACTAAGACCTGCCGAATGATAGGAGCTGGGTGACCAAGACCTTTCGAACGTTAGGAGCTCGGCAACGAAGGCCCTCCGAATAAAGGGAGCTGGGCGATGAAGGCCCTCCGAAATACAGGAGTTGGACGACGAAGGCCCTCCAAACGAAGGGAGGTGGACGACTAAGGCCCTTCGAGTGATAGGAGCTGGGCAACTGAAACCCTCCGAATAAAAAGAGTTGGCCGAGTATGGCCCCCTGAAGGATCGGAGCTGGGCGACTGAGACCCTCCGAACGACAGGAGTTGGGTGACGAAGGCCCTCTAAAAGAAGGGAGCTGGGTGACTAAGACCCTCCGAGCGACAAGAGTCGGACGATTGAGGCCCTCCGAATGAAGAGAGCTGGGCGACTAAGGCCCTCCGACTGACAGGAACTGGGCGACTAAGGCCCTCCGAATGAAGGAAGTTGGGCGACTAAGGCCCTCCGAACGATAGGAGCTGGGCGATTAAGCCCCTCGAAACGACAGGAGCTCGGCGACTAAGGCCCTCCGAGTGATAGGAGCTGGACGACTGAGACCCTCCGAATGAAGGGAGCTGAGCGGCTAAGGCCCTCCGAACGATAGGAGCTGGGCGACTGAGGCCCTCTGAGTGACAAGAGTTGGGCGACTGATACCCTCCGAATGAAGGGCGCTGGGCGACTAACGCCCTTCAAACGATAGGAGTTGGGCGACTGAGGCTCTCCGAACGATAGGAAACTTTAGATAAATGGGCCGACAGGCCGAACGATGGAGAGACTGATAGGTCAAAAAATCAAAAAATCCGGGAGTCAAGAGACTGACAAGAGATTGGGAGGTCGACAGGCCAAACGATGGAGAGACCGATAGGTCGAAAAATCAAATGATCCTTGAGTTAGGAAACTGACAAGAGATTGAGAGGCCGACAGGCCGAACGATAGAGGGACTGACAGATCAAAAAATCAAATGATTCGGGAATTAGGAGACTGACAAGAGATTGTGAGGTCGACTGACCAAATGATGAAGAGACCGATAGGTCGAAAAATCAAACGATCATTGAGTCAGGAAACTAACAAGAGATTGAGAGGCCGACAGGCCGAATGATGGAGAAACCGACAGGTCGAAAAATCAAACGATCCGGGAGTCAGGAAACTGACAAGAGATTGAGAGGCCGACAGGCCGAATGATGGAGAGATCGACAGGTCAAAAAATCAAACGATCTGGGAATCAGGAAATTGTCAAGAGATTGAGAGGTCGACAGACCGAAAGATGGAGAGATTGACAGGTCGAAAAATCAAACGGTTCGAGAGTCAAGAGACTGACAAGAGACTGAGAGGCTGACAGGCCGAACGATGGAGAGACCGACAGGTCGGATAATCGAGGGCGGCATAGACCCATTCGGGAAGATAAATCCCATCGGTAAATCGGGGCTACTGACCCGTTCGGGGAGATAAATCCCATCGGTAGATCAGGATGATATGAGCCCATTCGTTAGATAATATACCTTCATCTTATTGTCGCATAGTCAAATGAATTCAGACTGTTAAAAAGAAGTGAAGCCATGTTTGAGATTTCTACGACTGGTTAGTCAGTCGTTTCCCACGGACGACGCCAATCTGTTGGGGTCGATTTTTGCCTCATAGATACCTGCTCTTCCAACTTGAGCGGGAAGTCGATGGCGGTGGTGCTCTATGGTTCTTCACGGATGAAAAACCTACAAAAACCCCACCAAGGCTGGCCCGACAGGGGGGCTCCGACGCTCAAGTCAGTATGAGCGATAAGATAAAAACTTATAGTAGTCGTAGATATCATACCTCTGGTCGCATAAGATTGAGCATGAAGGTTTACTTTTATCGGTATATATAAATGGGTATGAAATCCTCCTCTGAATGATATATGAGATTGGGTATAGAATCCTCTCTGAATAATATATAGAACTCGGTATAGAACCCCCTTTGAATGATATATAGAACTGGATATGAAACCCCCATTTGAACGATATATAGAATTACCTCTCTTTCGTGTGTCAAAAATTGAGTCCCCTTTGAGAGTTGTTTATACTCTGTATTTATAGCCTTTTTAGGGGTGTAGAAAACCCTAGTTTCCTTTTGTTTGAAATCTTTTAAGATGGTTAGAATTATAATTAAAGAATTCTGAAAGATTTAGACTTCCTCAATTTGACTTTGATGGTGATTGTCTTCATTTTCAGATAATCTTACATGATTTTAGAGACCTATTAAATAGGGTACCATCACCACTTTAAATAATAGAACAAAGTAGAATGAATTGCTCAAAATCTCGTGTCATCGCAAATTTCTCAAACAAATATTGACAAATGTGTTTAAGATTTAATTTATCTATTTCATTCCAGATGAAGAAGGAATAAACTAGAATTACACAACCCAAATTTTATAAATAAAGACTTTTCCTATGTACTAACCCAAGATCAAGACCTTTTTTTTAAAAAAAAAAAAATGAAAATGATAGAGGTCATATTCAATACTTTTATTTATGCATCCTTTGTATCAAATGAACCACATATTCAAAATTAGACTCGTATTTGACTTAATTGTGCTTGAATGTTATTATATATAAAAACAAAAAGGAAATGGATCGGGGTTTACAATTTATATATGGAAAAGTATAAAATTATCCTCTCAATTTAGATTCAAGAACAAACAACACCCTAAAATCTTTTTTATCTAATGACCTCCCCGCAACTCAATTTTGGAACGTACACTTTAATCCTTTCCATCCATTTCGTATTATAATTTTTATCCAACTTCACGCGGATCCTTGTGGCTTTTATAAACTATTTATAAATAAGGATAAATATTTAAAAATATTTTTAAAATCAGATATTCTAATTTAATAATATTTATTTATTTTTAAAATGAAAATTTGCTGTCATAAAATATTATTTAAACTTGTTGAAGCCAAATTTGACTCCACAAATAAACTGCTCTCCTGGCTTGAATGGGGAAGTGGTGACGTTGAGTCCGCTGGAATTTTTTTGATGAGAGAACCTACAAAAACTTGCTAGAGGTGGCTTCGGAGGACAAAACTCTGACACTCAAATAAGAAAGAGCGAAAAAAGGGAATGAAAAATTGAAAGAGTCTGAGTCTTGTGTAGTCTTTGTGTACTATATATAGAGTAGATAACTATGAATAAGTACCTGACCGATTGCCTTTGCATAGTATATATAGTATGTTATGTATTGAGGGGCGTAAAAACCCTACTTACTTTATGGAGAGATTATTGGATATTTTTTGAGATTGTAGGAATCATTGTCATAGACTTTCTATAAATTCGAAATCATCTAAGATAGGAAAATTCCAATTGTTGTTGCTGAGAATAGGAAAGTCTTAATCTCTAGGGAATTTGCTTCATAATCTGGTGAGATTACAGTAGATTCGTATTGGATTAAGGAATGTTTAAATTTGTAAAAAATTTTCTTCCTTATCGGATAGTCATGACTTGGACCCATCACGTATTAGGAATTATTTGTGTAGTGACCAAATAGACTAAGAGGTCGGAAGGTCGAGAGGCCGATTGGTCAGGTAAGCAAAACGTATCAAGAGAGAATGACCAAGCAATGAGCAAGAGAAATAACGTACTGACCGAGAGGGTTTTACCGAGTGGTGGCCTAGAGGAGTATTTGAGGGTCTCCGACTGAGAGGGCGTTTCACCGAGAGATTGGATAGGGAGAGAGAGGGATTTTGACCAAATGGAGACTGAGAGTTTAGGAATGTTTTACTAAGAGACTGTTTAGTAGATCATGGACTTTATGGTTATGGGCTTGTAGGACCATATACTATCATTTGCGAACATGAAGAAATAGCATTACGATTAGAGTTAGTACGACATATCCTGGGGTTTTAAAGGTTTGTGAAAATGAAGCAAAAAAGATATAAAAGTAGAGTTAATGAAGTGGAAAGGGTACGAGAGTAGATCAATTGTGGGTAAGTGGAAAAGACAGGACAATGGGGTATTAAATGTGAAAGGTACTACTTTGGTTGCGAAGCATGCCGCTTCGAATAAATGAGTAGAGAATTTTCTTCTTTGTCATTGTTGTGTTCTTGTTACTTTATTATGTGTCGGGATAAAAGACTTGGGTTTAGTGTTCCTTCGATCGTGTCTTAAGCAAAAGGTCATGCAAGAGGTGCAAAACCGAGAGATGTGTAGCTGAGAGATTAAGTATTGCATTTTGCTAGGACTTGCATAGGGTATAAAACTAAATAATGTGAGTGTCGATACCTGCAGAAAGCATGCGGGAGGCGCAAAACCAAGTGAGTGGATGCGGAACCCTTGGGTGGTACTGAATCGTGAGATTGATGGTTGCAAAACCCATGTTACAGTAAGGGGCCGAGAGATAGATAGGTGCGGAACCCATGTTGCAGCGCGGGACCAAGAGATAGATGGGTACGAAACCCATGTTGCACATAAAGTCGAGAAATAACCCTACAATGAATAGAATGACAAATAGAAGGCCACGAGTGTAGGGCCCGAGTTGATCATAGATAATAAACAATGTTACACTCGTGGCCCGAGTTGATCATATATAATAAACAATGTCATGTAGAAAGAATAATGTTATTGCTGAAAACCAAGGAAATAACATGTATCAAAGCTAAGGAAATGACAAGGATTACTGATATTAGATACATAAGTTGCCTTTCCATGTTCAAGACACAGTAGAACCTTCTAAATGACTGAACTGATATATTCCTGGATGAATTACCGAGTGCACTCAATATGGACCTTCCCAGTTCGGTGCAAGTTTGCCTCTATGTTGTGGGTTCCCTGTCACCTCTACTCTTCAGAGTATTGAGTCTCTCAGTTTGAATATTCTGGCCCTCACCCTTCTATTATAATATCAGGCTATCTATTGTTGATAAGCAGCCATCTAAGCGGATGCAATGCCTCGTAAATCTGGCAATAGATCTAGTCTCTCACATATTGCGATCTCGTTTGACTTGGGGTGGCATTGGTCCACTCATAGTAAATGGATCTCTATCTCCATCGGTAAGATCACTTCATATCGTAGATGAGACTGAATAGTGTTTCTCCTATGGCTATTACGGAAGTAGTCTAGTAGATCTAGATGATTCTGTAGAGTTCATCTATCTAGCGATCTTCGCTTCGTCTAGTGCTATCTTGAGTCCTTGGAGGATTATTCATTTTGTCACTTTAGCGAAACCATTAGCTTATGGATAGGTGACAAAGGAAAAATGGTGCTGAATTTCGAACTTACTACAGAACTCTAGGAATCTTTTGTTATCGAACTACTTACCATTGTCAGTGATAATGACATGGGGTAGGCTGAACCTGGTAATGATGGATGTCCACACGAACGTTTGGATCTTGCCTGCTATTATCTGAGCCAATGGTTCAGTTTCTACCCACTTAATAAAGTAGTCAATGGTAACAATGAGGAACTTCCACTGCTCAATGGCTAGTGGGAATGGTCCCAATATATCTATCCCCTGCTGCGCGAATGACCATGGACTTATGAGCAGACATAGCTCAGAGAAGGGTTGATGAAGCACCGAGGAGAAGTGTTGGCATTTAACATATCTTTTAACATAAGCTTCTGCATCAACCCTCATGGTGGGCCAAAAGAACCCTTGACATAAGGCCTTGTTTGATAAATTTCATGGGCCAAAATAATTATCGCATATTCCTTCATAGATTTCTTTAAGGACATAGTCTCTTTCCACAGGCGTTAAGCACTTGAAGTAGGGGTGAGTGAAAGACTTCTTGTAGAGTGCTTCATCGATGATAGCGTAATGCACAGCCTTGTACCTGACCTTTATTGCCTCCTGTAGGGGATTCGATAGCTAACCTCTTCTAAGATAGGCTTGAATTGGATTTTTCTAGCTCGGTAGGTCACTTGCTACATGATTTGCTCAGGTTCATTAACACACGGATATGGGAGGCTCTCAACATAGATTGTGTGACTAGTAGCGATAGAATCCGAGCTTGCAAGTTTGGAGAGTGTGTTTGTCTTAGCATTTTTGGATCTGGGAATTGTTGTATGTCAACTTTGTTAAATTTGCTCATCACCTCTCTGAGTTTAGTGAGATATTTTGCCATCATCGGCTCTTTGGTTTCATATGTTCTCTTGATTTGTTTGACCATGAGTTAGATATCGACGAAGACTTGGATGTCTTGAGCTCCCAATGATATTGCTATCCATAGTCCTATTAAGAATGCTTTGTATTCGGTTTGATTGTTGGTGGCTTGGAAATCGAAACAGAGTGCATATTCCATCTTGAAGTCATCGAGGCCCACAGGGGAGAGTTCGGCTCCACTCCCAAGCAAGTTGGAGAAGCCATCTATGTGTAAGGTCCACGTCGGTATTGAACATGCTTCCGAAAGGCTATCAATAGTTAGCTCGATGGGGTTAGAGAAAGTACACCTGAGGATAAAGTTAACTAGGGCTTAGCCTTTAATGGCAGGTCTTGGTTGATACTCAATGTCAAATTCTTCGAGTTCTATACTTCATTTAATAAGGCGGCCCAAGGTGTCTCTTTTTTGTAATATCGACTTAAAGGTTAGTTAGTTAACACCAGACTGTGTGCGCTTGGAAATAGGGACGAAGGCATCTGGCAGTTATGATGAGAGCAAATGCCACCTTTTTGATAGGCATGTAGTTAACTTCTGATTCTTGGAGCACTTGGCTTATAGTATACATGGGTTTCTATACAGTGGCATCCTGCCGAATGAGTGCAGAATAGAGAGCACTATTAGTCACAGACAAATAAAGGTAGAGTTTCTCACCAGGGATAGGTCGTGAGAGGAGAAGCAGTGACGAAAGGTATTCCTTAAGTTCGTCAAAGGCCATTTGACACTTCGATGTTAATGCAAATATCAAGGACTTCCTTAAGGTGTTGAAGAAGGGCTTATACCTTTCTCCAACCTTTGACATAAAATGGCTAAAGGCTACGATCTATCCAGTGAGGCATTGGATCTCCTTCAATGTTCTAGAGGGGGAGATATTTAAGATAGTTTGGATCTTTTTTGGATTGGCTTTAATTCCCCGATTAGTGATCAAGAAGCCTAGGAACTTGTCTGTAGTGATTCCAAAGGTACATCTAGCTGGATTTAGTTTCATATTGTAGGGCTCTAGTGTCTGGGATGTTTTCTCTACTACGTGGCCCTCTAGGTTTGTACTCTTGATGAGCATATCGTCTACATAGGTCTCGACATTCATGCTGAGTTGTTCGCTGAAGACTTTATTGACCAATCATTAGAAAGTTGCCCCTGTATTATTTAGGCCGAATGACATGATCTTGTAGCAATAGGTGCCAAACTCGGTAATAAAACTAGTCTTTTTTTCATCCTCCGATACCATGCGAATCTGATTATAGCATGAGTATGCATCCATGAAGCTTAGAAGCTGATGCCTTAACGAGTTGTCTACGAGCTTATTAATGTTGGAAAGCGGGTAACCGTCCTTTGGGCAAATTTTGTTGAGGTCGGTAAAGTCGACACACATCCTCCATTTATTGTTTGCTTTCTTTACTATGACTACATTTGCCAGCCACTCTGGATATTTCACCTCCTTGATGAAGTTTGTGCCAAGAGCTTTCGAACTTCTTCTTGGATAGCTAGCCGACGTTTCAATGCAAATACCCTCTTTTTCTGTTGCATAGCCTTATAGCTAGGATCTACTGTGAACTTATGCATGATTATTGAGGGATGTATTCTTAGCATGTTTTTGGGTGAGTATGCAAAATCATTAGTGTCATTGCAAACGCTTAGTTATGGTGTCTCTGGGAGATGCTAGTAGATAAGCCCCGATCTAAATGGTTTGGGTAGGAATATTTGTAATTTGGATTTCAACCAACTTTTCCGGCAAGTCTAGCTTTTGTTGCTTACTCGATGTCATCTTTAAGTTCCAGAGTTTCTATAGAGAAGTTCTTTTCTTCCTTCCTCAATGGGAGGGTACTTTGAGGATCAAGATCGCAAGCGAGTGTTCCGATGCCTAATAGCATTCTAAATTTAATATTAATATGTCTGTTGTTTAGCAAGGCTTCTAGGCCGTCTAGACAAGGACGACCCAAAATGGAATTGTAGCAGGATGGAAGTTTGACTACACTGAAAGTGTTTGTGGTGGTGGCATGGTTGGGAGGCGTCCCCAGAGTCATGGGGAGCGTTATAGTACCTTCGGGATACAACCACTCATCAGAGAGCCCCTTCAATGATCCAGTGGGAAGCTGGAGATGTGATTAAAGAAAGCCCATTTGGCGAAAGGTGTTCCAAAAAAGGAGATCGCAATCTGCCCCTTGATTAACAAAGACTCTCTTCACAATGCATTGGCTTATTTTGACGGTGATGACTAGGGGGTCATGTCTGCTCGAGTTGATGCCCTCTAGGTCATTGTCGTCGAAGCCAATCAACGACCTTCATCTTTTTAGTGACATGCTGTGGAGAAAACAAGGTTTGATTTTCTTTGAGCTAATCAATCAATTGTTCGCACAGACGATGCCAATCTATTGAAACCAAATTCAACTCCACTGGTAAACTGCTCTCCTGGCTCAAATGTGGAACTGGTGATGTCAAGTCCACTAAACTTTCTTCGATGAAAGAACTTGCAAAAACCCATTGGAGATGGCTCTGGCATAGGAAGTTTAAACACTCAAGTCAAAAAGAGCAAAAAAAAAAGAGAATGAAAAACTGAAAGAGGTGTAGTTTCTATATGCTGTATATAGAGTAGATAGCTATGAATGCATAATTGGCTGGTTGCCTTAGCATATTATATATAATATGCTTGTGGAGAGATTGTAGAAATCATTGTAATAGACTTTCTATAGATTCGGAGTCCTCTGAAGTAGGAAAATTCCAGTTGTTGTCGCGAAAAACAGGAAAGTCTTAATCTTTAGGGAATTTGCTTCCTAATTGGGCATGATCACGTTAAATTCGTATCAGATTAAGTAAGGTTTAAATTTATTAAAGATTTGCTTGTCATGACTTGGACCCATCGTGAAATAGGAATTGTCTATATAGTGACCGAAGGGACCGAGAGTCTGGAAGGTCAAGAGGTTAATTGGTCGAGTGAGCAAAACGTACCAAGACAGAATGACCAGGAAATGAGTGGAGAGAAGTAAGGTATCGACTGAGAGGGTTTTACCAAATAATTGCCTAGACGAGTATACGAGGGTCTTCGATTGAGAGAGCATTTTACGGAGATCATTGGATAGGAGAGAGAAGGATTTTGACCGAAAAGAGACCGAGAGTGTTGGAGTTGATGTGACATAACCCAACACTTAATTGAATATACATTTAAAGGGTCTAAGCCCAAATGGCCCACAGCGCGAAGGGAATTGCTCCCCTAAAGTAACTGATCGAGCAAATGCCAACTGATGGACAGACACAACCTAGTACTATTAAATGACTATTCTCAACAGATACTCAATCTACCGAAGGGCCTCAGTCGCCCCGTCTCCCGAACAACAGGGTCTAAGTCGCCCCGCCTACCGAACGTCCCTCCAAACGGATACTTAGCCTCTGGTTCACCGAACGAGCAAGCCTCGAAGGCCCTGCATGAGCTAATTGACCGATCGAAAGCTGACGGCCTAAAACGATCCTGAGGAAGGGTCAAAGCACCCCAACGACCTTGGTTTCCTACTTAAGAGTAGTATCTCCATAATTTTACTGATAAGGAAAAGATCTCCTCGAATAATGGAACTTCCCATATGATAAGGATTACGAACGTTTCGGAATATTTAACTCTCGAGATTTTTGAACCATCTCCACAAGAAAAGTAAGGTCATAATGCCCCGAAAACACACGACTCCGTAAGATACAAGATACCTTCAGACCTTCTAAGTCAGGTATGTTCTCTTAGCCTTACACATTGGGCACATTGATCACAGGAAATCTCTCCCCCTCTAAAGCTCTCAATCTGTTTTACTATATTTGAAAACCGCTCTTTCTGACTTGAGGATCGGAGTCTCCCCCACCGAAATACCCTCCGGTGGGTTTTGCATATCTCACACTCTATCGATGGTAATCGTTTGAGTCATCAAGAAACCGGTATCTGTGGAGCCATAACCCACCTCTAACAGATTGGTACCGTCTGTGGGAACAGACTAGAGCAATCACCTATATAAGATCAATAAATCGATTATGCAACCATGCCTCCAAAGAGAAGAACTAGGATAACTTCGAAAGCTGCCCCCATTATAGCCAGGCGTACCGTGACACCCTCCGAAGTCGCCCTTCCTGCGGTGCCCGATCACTCCATCCGTGATCGTGTGGTTTCTCCCCGATCATCTCACCCGGAGCAGGTCCTACAACCTGCGATTTAGGAACAGCCGATCATGGCCCCTGTGCCAGAATGGGTTAGCCATCCCCAGATGGAGAGGCCTTAGCCGATCCTTTAGGCTTGAGGGCCAGTCATCCGCCGAGGGATCCAAGCACCTCTGGCTACGAGTATCACCCCCGCACCACGGATCATCCGAAACTTCCCGCCGTGACCCAAATGACTTGAGAAAATAGGTCGAACAACTTGTGATGAATGAACTCAAAAAAGTAGGAGTGAAGAAAGACGAGGGTCTCTTTTACCCCTCAGGGGCGACACCTTTTGATACAAAGGTTTCCATAGAGCCCATGCCACGGGGCGTACTCTTACCCCCTTTGGAGAGGTACGACGGAACGACCGATCCCCACGATCATGTGGCATACTTTGTGACAGTAATGGTCTCGAGAGATATGCTGGATGTCACGATGTGCAAATATTTCCCTACTACTCTCAAAGGGAATGCGCTAAAATTGTTTAACTCACTCCCACCCTTCAGCATCTAGACTTTCTCCTAGCTTCGCCAAATGTTTGAGGCCCACTTCGTGATCAGCCAGGGAGTTAAGAGAAAGTCCACATTGCTTTTATCAGTACGCCAGAGAGACGATGAATCCCTAGGGGATTTCCTAGAGAAATTTAAGATTGAGATGATGAAGATCCTGGCTTTGGATCACTCCATCGCGCTGGCTACGCTACTCACTGGGCTACGACCTTCAAGTATGGAAACATTTATCACGAAGAATCCTCCTGTTACCATCCACGAATTTTATGCCTGAGCCCAGAAATATATCGTTGCTGAGGATGCCGAGGCATTCGATTACAAAAGAGACCGATCCGCTCGGAAGGAACACAACCGGTCACCTGGGAGGTACCCATCGAAGAAGAATCAAGAGGGTCTCCCCCCTCCACAGAGGTATAATAACTACACCCCTCTGAATGAGACCCCTAATCGGGTCTTATCCCTGATCAGAGATAAACCATAGGTCCAGTGGCCTCCACAATCGATCGAAAATGACCCCAACAAGGACAGAACCAAGTACTGTCATTTCCACCGTGATTATGGTTACGCAACTAATGATTGCAAGAAGTTAAAAGACGAACTATAGTTTTTGGTGTGCCATGGGAAGCTACAAGAGTTCATCGGCAGGGAGGAAAGAAATGCTCCTATCATTCATCAGTACGAATCGCCACGACGTGACGAGTTGGGAGATCGACAAACTATTCGGTCACTAACCGACGAAAGGGATGGAGTAATACTCCAAGTCCAAAGCAAGCACATCTTTCAGAAACCTTCATCTTCCTCTGATATTTTAGATTCTTAGAACAATCTGCCAGGAAACGAGGCAGAGCACCTAGTCGTGTCAATCTTCTATTTCCCAAAGTCGCCTCCTTCTACCCCACGAGAAGTCCTAGCGATAGATGCCAATAAGTAGCCCGGGGCGAGAGGCCCATTATTGGTTTCACAGATGAAGATCTAGTCGAGGTGGACCTAAGCTGTCACGATCCCCTCATAGTAACTGCCAGGATTAGGCAGCACGAGGTCAGAAGGGTCTTTATTGATCAGGGGGTAGGGTGTAATCTTCTATACTTGGACGCTTTTAGACGAATGAGGTTCACTTCTGCCTATCTCCAGCCCCACGCGGGTTTAATCAAAGGACTCTTAGGCGAATAGATATACTTAAAAGGTATTATTTCGCTCCCGATCACCTTTGGCTCACCTCCCAATCATGTGACAGCTCCTGTTATATTCAACGTGGTGGATCTCACTTCACTCTACAACATCATTCTGGGTAGGCAGAGTTTGAGCGTTCTGGAAGCCTTGCCCAGCACTAAGCACATGAATATCAAGTTCAGAACTCTATTGGGGATCGGAACATTGTCATGAGATTCGAAGTCTTCGACTTCTGTCCCTAAGTAATCACCGAGGTATGCTTTTATTAGTATTTTCTCTTGAATACGAGGGTATTTTTTAATTAGTATGCATTATTTCGATGGACTCTTTATTCGCATACTCCCTACCGAACGTCGGGTCTAAGTCGCCATAATTTTATCGATCGAATGTGTCATCAAAAAGAGATAAAACTCCCCGAATGGGTGGATACGGCCCCCTATCTAAAGTTTCCTATCGATCGAACATGTCATTAAAAAGAGATGGAACTCCCCGAACGGTGGACAGGGCCCTCCTATCTAAAGTTTCCTATCGATCGAATATGTCATCAAAAAGGGATGAAATTCCCCAAATGGGTCAACACGCCCCCCATCTAAAGTTCCTATCGATTGTACGTGTCATAAAAATGAGATGGAACTCCCCGAACGGGTAGACACAGTCCTCTATCTAAACTTTTTTATCGATCGCACGTGTCATCAAAAAGGGATGGAACTCCCTGAACGGGTGGATACACCTCCCCTATCTAAAGTTTCCTATCGATCAAACGTGTTATCAAAAAGGGATGGAACTTCCCGAATGGGTGGACACGGCTTTCTATCTAAAATTTCCTATCGATCGAACGTGTCATCAAAAAAAGATGAAACTCCCCGAATAGATGGACACGGCCCCATATCTAAAGTTTCCTATTGATCAAACATGTCATCAAAAAGGGATGAAACTCCCCAAATGGGTGGACACAGTCTTCATTTCTAAAGTTTCCTATCGATCGAACATGTCATCAAAAAGGGATAGAACTCCCCGAATGGGTGGACACGGCTCTCCTATCTAAAGTTTCTTATCGATCGAACGTGTTATCAAAAAGGGATAGAACTCCCCAAACAGGTGGACACGACCCCCTATCTAAAGTTTCCTATCGATCGAATGTGTCATAAAAAAGGGATGAAATTTTTCTAATGGATGGGCACGACCTTTTTATCTAAAGTTCCCTATCAAAAAGGATATGTCAATGAAACGAGATGTAACTCCCTGAACGTGCTAGCATCTCCCTGTTCCTACCATACGTCGGGTCTAAATCGCCCTGATTCTATCAGACGAACATAACAAGAATTACAACTGTGAATAACAAGGCAATCTCTATCGATGATAAAGTCAAGGATTTCTTATTAAAAAAGCAAGTGGCACTGGGATACAGAGTTTTAAACAGAGGCTACGTAGGATCGGAAGGAACGGAAGCAGACCCATTTGTAATTGGAACTGTACTAGGGGCTTCAGGAATGACAGCCAGACCTCAAATCATTATGGCCTCCTCAACTGAGGGCAAAGCATCACCCAGACCCATTCAATGAATTATCTATTCGACACACTTTAATTTCTCAATCAATTTGCATTGGGAATCTTTAAAGGTAATGGCATCCCTTGTGCGAGATTTCTCGAGATCAGCTATCTTACGTTCTGCCACCTGAAGAGACTCTTCATAAAGCTGAGCCAACCTCTTGACTGACTGGAGACGTGCCTCACGTACCTTGGCCTCTGATTCTAGCTCTCGTATTGCCCTTGGTGCTGAGAGAACTCTAATCCTCTTCCTTTTTACTGAGCAACGTACCGAACGTGCTCTCGGCCTCTGCGCCCTGCTCCCTTCGGTCAAGAATTTCCTTCTGCACTTGGACTTGACTACTTAACTCATTGACACACCCTTCCAAGTAATCTATCACTTGCCTCTTTTTCTGCTTCTGAAATTCTGCGAGAGCTATTGTCTGAAAAGAAAATTGGATCAGAAAAGAACAAGAATGAGAAGTAACCGAATGAGCATGAAGAAAATAATACCATCAAACCAAGAGACTAAAGATCCCTGCCTTGCTCCTGGGACATCCTATGCAGGTCGAGTTCATACTGATAAAAGTCTAATCGACCGACGATGCGGTCCGTCTCAACCAAATCTATATATCTATGCTGCATGTCTCCAGCGCAAATAGTAATAGTCTCTTGTTCTTTTAAGCTCTTCCTCCCGTCAAAAGACCGAACGGGGATGACAAGTGGTAGAGTAGTCCTATCAGGAACCTTACGCTTTCCTTTGCATGAAGGCTATACCGGAACAACAAATGAAAGTCCTGCCATCCCTTCCGCCGTAACCTTGGAAACATCCGATCTGGCCTTGGCACCAAATGAGGAAGCACCTTCCAATCCTCCTGGTTTGCCTGCACCAGCACTCCCGTTGCCCATCGATCCACTTATACCTTTGACGATGGTCTCTATCGGTATGACTGTCGTCCGATCCGAACACTCAGGTAAAGCAACCAGTACACATCCTGATGGGGACAAAGGCGGTGAGGCCTTCCTCCTCTTCGACAGGGGAGATAAAGACCCAGGAGAGTCTTAGACGCTCTGATAGAAGACCCTAAGCAGCCTTAGATACCCCAATAGCCTCCTGAGGAGACTTCTTCGCACCCAACCAAACCTGCCTATCGATGATAACTTTTTCTAGCACAATGTCATCAAGAAAATCTAGAGAATCAACTAGCTCGATCTTTTCTCTTTCTAATAAGAGAGGCCTGTCGATCCTCCTCTTCTCCTCGATCGACGGGCGGCCAAACGAGCGTACGATCGATCCAGAGAATCGATCCATATACTTCGACCGTGGGACATGTAATAACCACCAACTGACTGAATGAAACAGCCATGTCTAGATAAAGCCAGAGGCCTCAGTCCTAGAGATGACTCCTCATTGGCATCAGGAAGCATGGTAACATGATTCTTATCCGTAAATTCCACGAAAAAGAATTTGTGCATCCAGTTCTTGTCAATAGACTCTTTATAGCAGAATTTCCAACTGGACTCGGGTCAAGTCTACAGCTTGTACCAGATAATGTGTAAATTGTTGAATTTATTGATGATATTATAGTATGATTTTACACTGCTTAATATTCTAACAATTGGTTTTATTGATTTTTATTTTTAGGAGATTGAATTTGAAGACTTGGATCAAAATGGGCTTAAAGAGGCAATGTAAAACTAAATGGAGCAAACATCTTATTGGGCCTTGAAGATGAGAACAAGTTTGAGTTTATTTTTAGTTAATTTTTAGGAGAGTTTTTATGTTTTAGTAAAAAGTGTTTAAGTAGGAGTAAAAGTTGTATTTTTACCTCTTTGAAGAGTCATTGTTTTGTTGGGAGAGATTTCTTTTGACCTAGAGAAAAAAAAAACACAAAGGCCAGCTGCTGCTCATTCTCAACTCAAGAAAGGGGCTGGCGGCTGCTCTCTTCTTTTCCCTATAACATTTTTTTTCTTTTCTTTTTATTTTTATTTTCTTTTGTTGAACACTCACCACCATGAGTGGTTAGTTTATTTTTCTGATTCAATAAGAATTTTATTTGATTGTTTTCCATTGTGAGGTTATGTGCTTTATTTAATTTCTTATCTTTTATTCAAATATTTGTTGATTCTTAATTTATTTTTAGGGAAACATAATATTGATTAATCTGATAATTTAATTCAATATTAGTTTTTCCATTGCTTTCCAAAAATTCAGTGATCCGTAATTGTCATGAATGAATGTTACAAGTAATAATTAGGTTATTTTTATTTATAGGTCTTTTATCGATATTCATGTTTAACCTAGGGAATCGATAGAACAATATTAAATAATTGTAACTATCCCAATTATTTGTATTTTGGTTTAACTATTTTTACAAAACTTAATGCTATCATTATATTATTATGAAACGCTATCGTATCCAGCCGATTAATGATAAGTTTTAATTAGATACTGGGTTTGGTCGATTAAATTAGCAAAACTCAAGATTTATTACGGCTATTCTAATAAATCTAAGATTAAATGTTTGAATTACGAGAATATCATTTTTTAACCGATGATCAGTGAAACAATTGAATGTATGAACCCTTGGATCAGTACTTGGCAGATTGAATTTCCTTTCTAATTTTCATTATTTTGCATTATTGATTGTTTCTTAATTTTAGGTCTTTAATTTTCTATTTAGGAAATTTATTCGAAAAAGCCCCATCTTTATTTTTTTGCATCAACTAAGAGATTAAGTTAATTAGTTCCCATAGGATTTGACCTGGTACCACTATTGCTGTAATATGTTGCATTGGGGGGATCAATATTAATTTGAGGGATTTGATAACCCATCAAAATTTTAGCGCTGTTGTCGGGGAACTATATTAATTTCTTAATTTGTGTTTTTCATTTGTTTGTTGATTTTTGAAGAGGAGGAAAAGATGACAATTCATGAAAGAATTTTGAATCAACAACCCTTGTGTATCGGGTATCCAACTCTTGAGGTAAGTCATTCGAATCTTGAAACTCAAATTTCTAAACTAACTATTTTGGTTCGTCAGATGGCTGTAGAGCAATCAACATATGCTCAATTCTCAGACATCCTACGGATATGTGTCCAACATTGTAAGAAGAACCTTTTTAACAAGTAAATGCCGTAGTAGGATTTCCTGGTCAACCTCAACGTATATATGATCCTTACTCCAAGAATTACAATTTTGGATGGAGGGATCATCCAAATTTGGGCTATGGGAATCTAGAAGGACAATCAAGACATCCATCTTAATTTTTTAACAGACCATCACCAGCACCTACACAATCTTCTAATTCAGGTATGTCTCTAGAAGATATTGTGAAAGCTCTTGCGACTAACACTCAACAATTTCAACAGGAAATGAGAGCGAGTATACAGAATTTGAAGAACCAGATTTCCTAACAAGCAATCTCGTTTAGTAGGTTAGAAACATAAAATTCTGGAAGATCTCCCTCACAAATGGTGGTGAATCCTAAAGAGAACGTTAGTGCAATAACGTTGAGAAGTGAGAAGGAAGTTCACTCGATTTCTACTCCATGTAAGAAGGTGGATGAAGGGAAGGATGTGGACAAAGAAGATGAACGCATGTATGAAAATCTAATCAAGGTAACATCTGAATCCTCTTTGTCTAACACTTCTAGTGTCTGATGTGATCAAGAGAACTTTACCTGAAAAGTGTGCAGATCTAGGTATGCTCACTCTTCCTTGTGTTATTGATAAGAAAAAAATTGAGCATGCCATATTAGACTTAGGAGCACCTGTAAATATCAAGCCTTATTCAATTTATAGTACTCTGAAATTGGGTCCAGTAAAAAAAACTGGGGTTGTTATTCAATTAGCTGACCATTCTTATGCTTACCCGAAATGAATTATTAAAGATGTTTTGGTACAGGTTAACGAATTAATTTTTTCAACTGATTTTTATATCTTGAAAATGGAATGAGACACTATCATAGATTCAGCTCCACTTCTATTATGAAGACCATTTATGAAGACATCAAAGATAAAAAAAGATGTGGACGAGGATACTTTTTCATCGAATTCGACGACGAGATTGTTAAATTTATTATTTTTGATTCTATAAAGTACCCAAATAAGTGTCAATCAATTTGTTTTACTGATATTGTTGATTTAATTATGCAGAAAATTTGTGAAGAAGAACGCGATATTAATTTTGAATTGAATGCACATTTAGATATGGGAGGGAAGTTATATGAGGCTCCCAAGTTGAAGTTGAAGCCTCCTTGAAGAAAAACAAGTGAAGAACGTCAAGCATAAAGACGTTAAACAATTGCGTTTATAGCGAGGCAACTCAATATTTTTCTTTAATTTGATTTAGTTTATAGTATTTTCTCATTTAATTTTGTGTATTTGACTAGTATCACTTATCTCTTCTTTCAATTTTTGCATGTGCCTAATGAGAACCCAAGCAAAGTCACGAATAGGGGAGTCACAAAATTTGGGCAGAAGCACTCTTAATGTTAAGAGATGATCACGCGGTTTTTCAGAAGAGGAGTAGAAAAATCTGGCAGAAGCACTCTCTCTTTTACCAAATGATAATGCGGTTTTAAGGTTAAAAAAATGAGAAAGAGAGAAGAGTGCGAGAAAAGGGGAAGAGAGAGAGAGGAGAGAGAATACCTTCATACCTTCTAATTACCTTCACGGTTTCTCTAAAAATCCTTAATTTTGGCTTCACTTGAATCATACCTCCTAATCATCTTCTTCGCTTCAATCTACTCTCCTTCATCAATCAACCACTTTGTTACCATCAGTCTCCTTTCTACCAAACCCTAGTCCATCATCATCAATCGATCACTCCTTTGAACAAAGCCCCAAATTTTCTTTCGATCAAGAACCCTCGAAGTCTCAAATCTGCATTTCGATAGCAACCCCAATCGACCCCAAATTCCTCTTTTTGGCTGAAAACCCTACGATCATCTTTTAATCATTGTTTATTCTCAACAATCGAAGGTTTCTCCATTGCAATTTCACTTTTTCGCAACCTTTTGCGAATTGGGTATTCTCGATTGAGGATCCTAATTCAATCGAACGCCTCTACACCGCAAGTTCTAGGTTTCGATCGAAACCCTAACTTCTCACTCTATTCGACCCTAGCTTCAATTCCCCTTTGTTCGTTTGAAACCCTAATTTGCCTTTGTTTGTTCTTCAGAATTCCTAATTCCCTTTTTACTAACAACCCAAATTGCTGAAATCTAATTCTATCCATGGGAAAGAAACGGGTTGCAGAACATAGGTATGGATTCGAGATCGATAACTTGTTTTATCTTCAATCGAAGGTCCATCCCAATAAACACAAGTCACGGATCCCAGTAGAGAGCCAATCTCCCTCTCTTCAGACGGTCAACCATCTCCATCTGCCACTTCCTTTATGTAATCATCCCCTCCAACCCCTGCGGCCCTTCCACAGTAGCAAGAATTACATTCTGGGCCTTGAATGTGGTTGCCTAGGCCGAAGGATCCATAGAGGAAGCCTCGGATGTTGCTTCCGTGGTCGACCGCAGCATCTTCTGGTGCCAATACTGAAAGCGAGCATCTTTCTCCACCAATGGAACCTGCAGAGCCACCATTCGCAGACCAAGAGATACCATCATCTTCAAGTAGAGCTAAATCAAGGTTTCAAGTGGCAAAAGGCAAGGCAATACTTCCTCTAGCTCCTCGGAAGTTAGGAGGTCACCTCAAGTTTAGTTTTACAGAGCATAAATGCAGGTACCTTGATATCTCATCCAGAACTGTAATTCCCTGCAAGCATTTTCATATCCCCACATTAGAATCACTTGGCATATTTGAGAGAATCCATGGTTATTTATCTACTATTAATTGGAATCCTTACATGAATCTGTTCTACCCTGTATTTAGAGAACTTACCTATCAATTTTACACTACTTTTCAGTTTGACACTACTGCACAATGGACTTTAGACACCCCAGGTATCATTGAATTTCGACTGATGAACAGTGCATTTCATTTCTCTTTGATTCAATTCAATGAGGCCTTAGGGTTTGTAGATGGATCCTCTAATTATTCTTCAGTTTGTGACTACATATCGCTTTTCAATTCATATTATTCACGTATTTGGTCCGAATTGACTATTGACCCTCAGCATTTTGATCCTAGTCACTCTAAGAGTCAATACCTTAAGGATCATATATTGTAAATCATTCAACGATTCATAACTTTTGGTTTTTCTGGGAGAAAAGCCAGTTCTACCGTTTACTCTAAACCAGAACTGTTTTTCTTATGGTTTATGACCCAAAACCATAAAATAAATTTTGGTTATTGGCTGGCTACTCAATTTCGGAGTGTTATCTCATCTTCTGCTAGACCGTTGATTTTAGGATCCCTAATCACTCACTTGGCTATTAATTTGAGGGTTTTGGACTTAGATCGTCCCAACATGAACATTGCTTGTCCTACTAAACCATTGGATTTTGAGTGCTTGATGTGAATGGGTGTTATATGCAAAATATATGGTGTTTATCATTTACCTCACCGGGTGACAACCGGTTGAGAGTTCATTCTACTTTTGTAGGTACTTCCTATGCTTTACGACATCCCAATCCACTTCTTTAGCTCAACTGGTGCAAGACATGCAGCAACACATCTCACGGGTGGAGTGAAACATTCAAGCACTCACGGACTTTGTGGGATTTCGACTCTCATTCCCGTCATCGCCTTAGGGGAGTTTTCTTTCTTTCCTCTCTTCATTGTCTTCCTTTTTCAGTTATCTTTTCATTTTTTGATTTTATCTCTCTTATTGATAGGGTATTTATTTTTTGCTTATGATTTCTTTACATTGTTCCTAGATTTCTTACTTTTGCATCGAGGACAATGTCGTATTTAGGTGTAGGGGAGGATTTTATGCATCAATGTCATTTCTTCTATTTTCTTTGGAACTTCGTACTCTTTTGATTTTCATCTGAAAATAATTTTTGAATTAGTATATGTTGTTGATTTGAGTTGAAACGCATGAATGAGACAAGTGTGATTAGTTGTTTTTGGATAAAAACTGTTTTAAGCGTCATTTTGACTTTGTTGATTGAATTAGATGAAAATGTGCAAGATTCGATACAACATTACATACTTTTGTGAGCTTTTGAGCCTTAAGAGTATATCATCACACTTGCTCTAATCTTTCTTCATGAGCGTGTATCAATCATAGTATGTTTATTCTAGAACTTGCTTTGCTATGCTTTTCAAAAACACATCCATAAGTTCATGCATTAATATGATGGGGGAAATTAGGTTTACACATTTTAACTTTCTTAAAAAGACATTCTCATACATATTCATCCCTATAGTGAATCAAATTGAGCCTTTATCCATTTTTCTTTGTTTATAACCGCACAAATTGACACACAACCTTTTTTTTTCGTGCTTAACCTTCATTTTGGTCCTCATATCAAAGAAGTATGTGTTTAGAGTTTGAATGGATGGTTATTTGTAAAGAGAATGAGATAATTTTATGTTGGGAATTGTTTTTAGCGATTTATTCATACGATTTGGGGAAATTTATGTAGCACTATATACTCATCCTCGAGATC
Source organism: Dillenia turbinata (assembly GCA_037126225.1). Taxonomy (NCBI): domain Eukaryota; kingdom Viridiplantae; phylum Streptophyta; class Magnoliopsida; order Dilleniales; family Dilleniaceae; genus Dillenia; species Dillenia turbinata. The sequence goes on from JBAMMX010000010.1 coordinate 1,738,742, forward strand.
ATTATTCGATTGTTTTCGAAAAAAACTGAAAAAAAAGAGAAATTCCCAAGAACTGAAATTGAGAAATTTGAAAAAAAAAATTCAGAAATTTTGATCGAAGAATAAGAGGGTCTTGATTGGGTTATTTTTCTTTGGATTGATTGTATCTTCATATTATGAGATGGGTTTGATAGTGGGAAATAATCTCGTAATTATTGATATACTTATTTTGATATGCATTTACACATCACATTTCCCTTTTATTATACCTATACCTAAGTCACGTTACAACCCTTGCAAAGATCCCCGAATTTTTGTTTTGAATTCATATATTCAGTGGTGGAGATTTGATTAATAGGCAAACTTATGGTAATAGCATGCTATGTTTTGATTTTGAGAGTATTGATAAATTCCCTAAACACTTTGAGTGCATAGAGTAATTTTCTTGTGAGGGTATTGAATCTTGGTACATTGAATTCTGATGAGATTATTGAATCTGTTGGGATGTCGATATTTTCTTTTAAAGTTATGAAACTATGATCACTTATTCTCTGAATTGTTGTTTTGGTTTGAATGTTTCAATGTGTACTGTTTGGAATTGTTGTATGATGAAATGAATGAGAGAAAGGAGTGAAGAGGAGGCTAGTTGAGAGGCAATGGTATAGTGAATGCTTGAGGGCAACCATTGGTTTGCTGTAGGGGAATTTCATAATGTGCAAATTATTGAATTTATTGATGATATTATGGTCTGATTTTGCACTACTTAATGTTTTAATAATTGGTTTTATTGATTTTTATTTTTAGGAGATTGAATTTGAAGGTTTGGATCAAAAGGAGCTTAAAGATGCAATGTGAAGCTAAATGGAGCAAACATCTTATTGGGCCTTGAAGAAGAAAAGATGCTTGAGTTTATTTTTAGTTAATTTTTAGGAGAGTTTTTATTTTTTAGTTAAAAGTGTTTAAGTAGGAGTAAAAGTTGTATTTTTACCTTTTTGGAGAGTCCTCGTTTTGTTGGGAGAGATTTCTTTTGACCTAGAGAATGAAAAAACACACAAGGGCCGGCTGCTGCTCATTCTCAACTCAAGAAAGGGGCTGGTGGCTGCTCTCTTCGTTTCCTTAGAATATTTTTTTTTTCTTTTTATTTTTATTTTCTTTTGTTGAACACTCACCACCATGAGTGGTTAGTTTATTTTTCTGATTCAAGGGGAATTTTATTCGATTGTTTTTCATTGTGAGGTTATGTTATTCATTTAATTTCTTGTCTTTTATTCAAGTATTTGTTGATTCTTGATTTATTTCTAGGGAAACCTAATATTGATTAATCTAACAATTTAATTTCATATTAATTTTTTTATTGCTATCAAGAAATTCAGTGATCCATAATTGTCATGAATAAATGGTATAAGTAGTAATTAGGTTATTTTTGTTTATAGGTCTTTTACCGATATTCATATTTAATCAAGGGAATCGATGGAACAAGATTAAATAATTGCGACTATCCCAATTATTTGTATTTTGGTTTAACTGTTTTCACAAAACTTAATGCTATCATTATATTATTATGGAACATTATCATGTCTAATCGATTAATGATAAGTTTCGATTAGATGTTGGGTTTGGTCAATTAAATTAGGAAAAGTCAAGGTTTATTACGGCTATCCTAATAAATTTAAAGTTAAATGCTTGAATTGCGAGAATATCATTTTTTAATTGATGATCAGTAAAACAATCGAATGTATAAACCCTTGGATCAGTACTTGGTAGATTGAATTTCCTCTCCAATTTTCATTATTTTGCATTTTTGATTGTTTCTTAATTTTAGGTCTTTAATTTTTCATTTAGGAAATTTATTCGAAATACCCCAATCTTTATTTTTTTTAGCATCAACTAAGAGATTAAGTTAATTAGTTCCCGTGAGATTTGACCTGGTATCACTATTGTATTTGGGGAATCAGTATTAATTTGAGTGATTCGACAACCCATTAGTACCAATCCCTAGTCGAACCGCTGTTCCCGTACCTCATTAGGATAAAAACAGACGACAAGATGTTAAAATCAACGCGAAGACGACAAAACCCTAACCGAGAGGATACGACAACTACTAGACACCAAGCGCTTGGGATTAGGAGAGTTAAAAATATGTTCCAACGACGTAATACCTCTACGAAGGCACTCGTGTATGGAACGTTCAATCCGTATTTGACCGACTACTGGTACATCAGCACACATCCCTCCGGTGCCATGTTAGCCCTATTAACGTCTGTGGCAGATACTAAAGTGTAAATTTTCGCCTATCAACATTTTGGTCTAAACTTCTTGAAGTTCATCGACATGGTACTCCTAATATCACCGATGCCTCGAACAAGCCTGAGTAGTGGAAGTTTTCGCCATTTCTATTGAAAATGACTTCTCTGATAGTCCTCGTAGAAGAAAAGGAAATAAAAAGTATCTCGCATACTCAGGTAACTAGCCTTATAAGAGTGTCTAAAGATGATTCGCATAGCCCGATGACGACATTCGACATCAAGTCATTAGCAAAAATAGGTATTTTGGTACGTTTCTTACGAAACGACACCATGAGTCAGGGACAAATGATGAGACATAACCCAACACTTAATCAAATATACATTTGAAGGGTCCAAGCCCATATGGCCCACAGCATGAAGAGAATTGCTCCCTTGAACTAACTGATCGAGCAAATACCGACTGATAGGCAAGCACAACCCGGTACTATCAAATGACTATCCTCAGCAGATACTTAATCTACCGTAGGGTCTCAATTGTCCCATCTCCCAAACAACAGGGGCTAAGTCGCCTCGCTACCGAACGAGATTTGTCAATTCGGATTTATCTTCCCGAATGGATACTCAGTCCCTGGTCTACCGAACGAGTAAGCCTCGAAAGCCCTGTATTAGCTAATCGACCGATTGAAAGAGGACGGCCTAAAACGATCCTGAGAAAGGGTCAAAGCACCCCAACGACCTCAGTTTCCTACTTAAGAGCAGTATTTCCAGAATCTTACTGATAAGGAAAAGATCTCCTCGGATAATAGAACTTCCCATATGATAAGGATCACGAACATTTCAAAATATTTAACTCCTGAGATTTTCAGACCATTTTTTTGCGGGGTGAGGGGAAGATTTGATATGTTGATTTACATTTTGAGACTATGATCTTGTGATCATGACATGCATGCAAAGTAGTTGCTTTTCTGTTTCGGGGCAATCCGTTATAGTCCATTGAAGTTTTAGATTATTCCTTTTTTTGTTGATTTTGGAGTAGGTTGGTTGAAAAAGTGAGATAGCTTTTATGAATACATAAGAAGTTCTAACCTTGTGATGGTAAAACAAATACATTTTAAATTTTATAAAGGTGCGAAGTATGAGTGTAGAATTAGATTTTGATGATCGTTTGAAAGTAGTCTGTGAACATGAGAGTGAAAATGATGAAGTGAATAGTAATTCCACAGTAGATAATGATTTGTATTTTGAAATTGAAGACTCAATTACTCATTCATCACAAGATATGGATATTGTGAAGGAAGTTTCTAAAGTTTCTAATTTAGATACTCAAGATAGCTTGGGATCAATATGAATCCCTAGTCGAAAAAGATGTTATCGATAAGACACTTGATTCTCGAGATCAATTTTTAGAATATCGAGAGTTGGCAATGGTTATTTTTGTGCGTATTGAGAAGATAGCAAAGCTTAGAGGCATCCTATGGTGTAAGGCTGAGTTAATGCCCTTTCTGGACCAGAGTTCGAGGCTTGCCTATGCATTGTTTGAGGTCAGATGATATTTTTTGGCCAGTTAGTTTGGATGATGTTTGATGTTGTGGCTATGGATTTATTTATTTATTTTTCATATCTTTAGGGTTGATGGTTCATGCCGATAATATTTTAGGAACCTCTCCATTTAATAGTATTTTGTCAGTGAACTCTATATTTCAATGCTTATGTTGGGTTTTCTGTATCAGTCATCTTAATAAACTTGATTCTTTTATTGTTAAAGGTGGATTTTGATTCCACAGATTCTGGCTCCTTCGACTCGAACGGTTGGTCCATGAGATGACAAAAAACCTACAAAAAATAGTTAGAGGGTGCTATGTTTTCGATACGAATGAAACAAACTGAGAGCAAGAGAGAAAAACTGAAAGCTTTGTGCCTTATGTATTGTGTAAGGGTCTTCGAGTGCGTACCTGGGTTTTGGTACACCGAAAACTTATATACCTAGCTGCCATAAGAGTCGTGTGTGCCCGAGATGTTATAACTCTAGTTTCCTTGAGAGGAGATCTGAAAATCTCAGAATTCCATAGTCAAATATTCTCAGGAGGTTTGTGATCTTTATCGTTTAGGAAATTTTATGATATTGGAAAATTTCTTCCCTTATCGATTAGATTCCAGAGGTTCCCTTCCTTTTCTAGGAGATGTGCTTCGTAATGAATTAGGAAATCAAGATTGGTACAAAACCTAATTGAATATTACCTTTGAGCTGTCGGTCATCAGTCAAAGGAGGGCATCAGTTCAGGCATGCCGAATGCTTCCATCAATTGGTCAAGTTGTTATTGTTTGAGAGTCGACCAAGAGGCCAGCTTTCGCTTGTTATTCGGGTACTACCCCGTTGGGCCTTTGTGGCCATGTCTTATCATTTGCTCCCAACTCATAATGTCGTTTTGCAAGAAAGGCACCATGAGTGATGACTATTCATCAGAAATTAAAGGGATGTTATGCCTTTAATGCAATACACGTCGCTTTGAGTTGTAAGAATATGGAGTCAAGATGAGCTATAGGTAAACCCCCTTTTCTCTCAACCATTCCGGTTTTCCAAGGGTCTTTAATATATTTAACTTTCCAAATAATTAATCTCGAAGTAAATGTTTCATGGGAAGTTAGAGAGATTTACACCGTTTATTCATTGCGGATGATCCCCATTGTACCGTTTCATTTATTGCATATTCGTGAAGATTTTTCTCTCTGCACCTATAAATAGGGGCCATGTGACTTTGTGTTGCCTCAGAAGAAACTTATGTGTTCTTTTCGTCTTCGAGTTCTTTTTGGTGGAGAGTTAGCTTCTCTGCGAGCCCTTTCGATGGTGCGCTCTAGGTTACAAGACTTGATAGTGTGGAATGCTTTTGCTGATGCGAGGTCTCGTAAAAAATGAAATTGCTAACGTGAGGGCTCATCATGTCGTTCGACGCTCGAACTCCATGATTGGCTTTGTCAAGGTTCCCATAGGGGTCCTTGACTTCAAAGGGGAGTTTCAGATACACTTCCGCTCTGAATTGAGTTCGTCTTCTAACTTATGTTTTCTCGGATCAAGTAACTAGAGGAGTTGGTTGAGTGCAGGGAGCTGTGGATGACAGAAATTTTGAATTCTGAGTTATCCCACAGTTTCCTTGTGATGGTCTCATACCCTCATTGACTCCCTTTTCGGCTATCTTCTTGTCTAAGTTTGGCTGCATGTAGTTTTAATTTCTTTTTCTGTCTTCTCTTTATTTTACTATTTTTATACTCTCCAGTGTGGTCAATGACCGTGGCATTATAGTGTCTTTGTCCAAGAACAATTCTATAGATTCTCTATGTATTCCTCTCAATGTAATCGGTTCGACTCAAGGACTTGTGAAGTGTATCTATCCATGTAATCTATCATATGGAAATAAAAGAAAAATTTAGTTATACTTGTTGATTTCTACCTTTGATAAAATTTCCATCGATGGTGTTTGTGTATTCGGTTGGATGTGGTAATTGTCAGAGTAGTATTGTGAGAGTTAGCCTCGAACTTAAAAGCTTTGATGAATGTTATTCATATTTGCTTGATCGGTGAGATGGAGTGAACCCAATCTTGCCTGTGATAACTTGTTACATTTGTTAGGAATTAAATGGTAGGATGGGTAGCGTCTACCTGACTAGGTGTGACATCCTTATTAGTGACATGCTACGTTCGGTTCGTTGGGTGACGTTTACTCATTCTAGGAGATAGGTCCGGGCGATAAATCTGGGAGTCACGGGCTCACTCAAGGAGTTAGATCCCAATAAAAAATCAGGGCGGCACAAGTCTATTCGAGGAGATAGATCTTAACGATTGATTAGTGCGACATAAGTCCATTCGGGGAGATAAATTCTAATGATTGGTCAGGGCGACATAGGCCTGTTCGGAGAGATAAATCCTAATGATTGGTCAGGACAATATAGACCCATTCGAGGAGATAGATCCTAACAATTGGTCAGGGCGATATAGACCTATTCGGGGAGATAGATCTTTTCGCTCAATAGAATTTTATTAATAGGTAATAAACAACAAGACTGATGAAAAGAAAAAAAAACACAAGCATCTTACTCGATAAGGGACTTTTCTCGCTCAAAGAGGCTTATTGATAATAGACGCATAGATGCTTTGAGTTCCACGACCTGGGCATAGTCGAACCATCTAGATAGTTGAGACGATAGGTTCACGGGCAGACTACTGAACATATTTGGTAGGGAACTTCCTAGTTAGGTACGAACTTTCCCCTAGGTAGGGGATGGCCAGTAGCATTTACCTTCCTTAAGACCAGTTTGCCATATTTGAATACTTGGTTCCTAACCCTTCGGTTGTAGTACTGAGCTATTTGCTGCGGTATGCAGCCATTCGGATGGTGGGCTCGTTTTGTGTGGTATCATACTGCGCTTCTCGGAGCAAATGGATTCCTATCTTCATTGGTATAACGACTTCGCTTTTGTATGTTAGACTAAATGACGTTTTACCGGTTGCCCTTCAAGGGGTAGTGCAGTTTGACCAAAGGATGCTGTAGAGTTCCTTTGCCCATCATTTATTGGCTACATCAAACATTGTCTTCAGCCCCTATAGGATCGTTCTATTCTTTATCTCTGCGAGTCCGTTGGTCTGTGGATGGGCAATCGATGAAAACTGGTGTTGAATCTCTAGCTTACCGCAAAACTCTTGGAAATGCTTATTATTAAATTGCTTTCTATTGTCGGTTATGAGGACATGGGGTATGCCAAACCTAATGATGATGTGGGTCCATACGAAAGATTGGGCTTTGGCTACTGTTATCTGAGCTAACTTCTACCCACTTGGTGAAGTAGTCGATGACCACTATAAGGAATTTCTGTTGTCTGATGGCCAGTGAGAATGGTCCAAGGATATCCATTCCCCATTGGGTAAATGGCCAGGCCTTGCTATAGGACTAAGTTCGGTTAAGGGCAGTTATGGTACTGAAAAGAAACGTTGGCACTTGTCACACCTCTTGACGTAATTATCAGAATCGGCCTTCATGGTCGGCCAATAGTACCCTTGATGAAGGGTTTTGTAAACTAGGTTCCGAGCCTCAAGTGATTGCCGCAGATTCCTTCGTGGATTTCTTGTAGGATATTGTCTCATTCTTTTGGAATTAGGCACCTTAGATATGGATGGGTGAAAGACTTCTGGTATAAGTTCCTGTCGATGATTGCATAGTGTGGGGCTTTTCTTTTCAATTTTGCTCCCTCTAATGGTGAATCCGGAAGATGGTCATGCCTTAAATAGGCTTCTATGGGATCTTTCCAACTGGGGGATTGGTCTTCCGCTAGGGCCCTTTCGAATTCATCAATGCTAGAACGCGGTAGGCTTTTGATGTAATCTGTTCAACTAGAGGCAACTGAATTTGAGCCGGCTAACTTAGAGAGCGTGACAGCCCGTGCGTTTTCTGATAAAGGGATTTGTTGGATGTCAACTTTGTCTAGCTTACTTATTGTTTTGCGTAGTTTGTTCAAGTACTTGGTCATGGTCAGGTCTTTAGTCTCATAGACCCTTTCAATTTGTTTAATGACTAGTTGGCTATTGGTGAACACACGAACACTTCGAGCCCCATGTTCATTGCGATTCGGAGTCCCGCAAAAAAAATTTCATACTTTGCTTCGTTATTGGTGGCTTTGAAGTCAAAACGAAAAGCATATTCAACCGTGAAATTGTCCAAACCCATCAGTATGAGTTGAATATCACTTCCCGAAGAGTTTGATGACCCATCAACGTGTATCGTCCGATCTGGTAGTGACTATTCGTCATGGCTATCGATGGACTCGCGTTAGGCCGAAATCGGGAGGGTGCATTCGAGAATGAAATCTGCTAGAACTTGGGCTTTAATCATAGGTCTAGGTTGATATTAAATGTCAAATTCGCCCAATTCTATAGTCCACTTGATGAGGTGATCAGAGGTGTCTCTTTTCTAAAGGATTTGCTTCAATGGTTGGTCGGTGAGCACCACGATGGTGTGGGTTTGAAAGTACGGCCAAAGCGACTAGCCTAGACGATGAGGGCATATGCTATCTTCTCGATCAGTTGGTAGTTAATCTCGGAATCTTTGCGTATCTGACTGATGTAGTAGACTGGTTCTGAACAGTTGACCCCTACCTTACAAGGACAGAGCAAAGCGCCTAGCTAGATATAAAGAGATATAGGTTGAGTTTCTCACCAGGAACGGGATAAGAGAGTAGTAGAGGCACCATGAGGTATTCTTTGAGTTGCTCGAAGGTCGTTTGACACTCAGGCATCCATGCAAACTATTGGGATCTCTTCAAGGCATCAAAGATGGGTTTGTACTTTCTCCTACCCTTGACATGAACCGACTCAAGGCTGCTATTTGGCCTGTGAGGCATTGTACCTCTTTTAGTGTTTGCAGTGGAGACATATCCAGTATGGCTTGTATCTTCTTTGGGTTTGTCTCGATTCCTCGATTGGTGATCATGAAACCCAAGAACTTAATGGATGCTATCCTGAAGGTGCACTTTGCCGGATTCAATCGCGTATTATAATGTTCCAGCAGTTGAAAGTTTTCCTTGAGATCGACAAGATAGGCCTCTGCACTAGTGCTCTTGACGAGCATGTCGTTAACGTACGCCTCTATATTTCTACCTAATTAGTCTTTAAAGACTTTATGACCAGCTGCTAGAAGGCTGCCCCAGCGTTCTTCAAGTCAAAGGGCATGACTCCATAGCGGTACGTGCCGAATTTTATGATGAAGTTTGTCTTTTCTACATCTTCCGATGCCATGCATATTTAGTTGTAATCCGAATAGGCGTCCATAAAACTTAAGAGTTGGCGACCCGAAGAGTTATCCACCAACTTATCGATATTAGGGAGTAGGTAATTGTCTTTTGGGTACGTCTTATTGAGGTCGGTGAAATCTATGCACATCCTCCATTAACCGTTAACCTTTTTTACCAAGACTGCATTGGCAAGCCACTCGGGGTACTTGACTTCATGGACGAATCTCGCCGTCAGTAGCTTTTTAACCTCTTCTTGTATGGCACGTTGGGGTTCGAGGATGAATACCCTTTTCTTCTATTTCACTGGCTTATAGCTGGCATTAACTATCAGCCTATGGATTATAATTGAAGGGTCAATCCCCGACATGTCCTCTGGGACTAGGCGAAAACTTTTGAATGTCGGCGTAGGTAACCGGTGATTGCTTCTTGTAGAAGGGCTGGCAAATTGGCCCCTATACGAATGGTCTGACTTGGGTTGTCAGTTGGAGAGATCTCGATCACTTTTTATACGGGCTTAGGTTTGGATATCGGCTCAACGTCGTCCCTGAATTCCAAGGTATCGGTCGGGAAGTTCTCTTGTCCACTTTCGGCCGCGAGGAGGGCGGAAGGATCGGGGTCGCCACAAAGAATAGCAATCCCTTCTGACCTTCTAAACTTTACCTTCATGTGTCTCGTACTAGGTAATGCTTCCAATTCGTTTAGACTAGGACGACCAAGAATGGTATTGTAAAGTGAAAACAACTTTACCACATGGAAGAGGATTTTGACGGTCGCATGGTTAAAAAGACTTCCCAAAGTTATTGTAAGAGGGGTAACGTCTTTGGAATATATGCACTCGTCAAAAAGTCTTTTAAGGGACCCCATATGGGGCTAAAGGTGAGACAAATCAAGGCCTATTCACTAGAAGGCGTCCCAAGTGAGAAGATCGTAGTTTGCCCCTTGGTCAATGAGGATTCTGTTAATGGTATAAGATTATTTCTGGTAGTAATGACCAGTAGATCATTACGATTGAGGTTGATTCCGATTAGATCGTCATCATCGAAACCAATAATTAGCCTTTTTCTTTTGACTATTTTCATGTTCTGAATAGTAACAAAAGGTAGGTGATGTGTTTGTCTAGGAAGTTAGTTTGTTTCTCACAGACGACACCAATCTATTGGAGGTAGGTTTTGCCTCCACAGATTTTGGCTTCTTCAACTCAAATTGTTGGTCCAGGAGATAACAAAAAAATGTAAAAAATTGTCGGAGAGTATTCCGGTGAAGGAGGCTTCAACGCTCAAGTCAGAAAAAATGATTTTCAATAGGAATGAAATAGATTGAGAGCAAGAGAGAAAGACTGAGAGCTTTATGCCTTGTATGTTGTGTAAGAGTCTCCGAGTGCATACCTGGGTTTCGGTGTGACGAAAGCTTATATACCTAACTACCGTAGGAGTCATGTGTGTGCGAGTTGTTGTAAGTCTAGTTTCCTTGTGAGAAGATCCGAAAATTTCAGAATTCCATAGTCAAATATACTCAGAACATTTGTGATTTTTATCGCTTAGGAAATTTTATGATATAGGAAGATTTCTTTCTTTATTGATTAGATTCCAGAGGTTTTCTTCCTTTTCTAGGAGATGTGCTTTGTAATGAATTAGGAAATCAAGATTGGTACAAAACCTAATCAAATATTACCTTTGAGCTATCGGTCATCGGTCAAAGGAGGGCATCGGCTCGAACTTGTTGAATGCTTCCATCAATCGATCAAGTTGTCATCATTCGAGAGTTAACCAAGAAGCTAACTTTCGCTCGTTATTCAGGTATTGCCCCATTGGGCCTTTGTGGCCATGTCCTATCATTTACCACTTGTAGATCTTGATGTGATTTTCAAGATAGATTGGTTGGCAGCTTCTTGTGCTTTAGTAGACTTATATTAAATAGCGGTGACAAATTATGTCTTAAACAATGATGTTATTATAGCATGAGTTGAAGGGAAGATTTTATGATCACATCTTTTTATCTTCAAAGGCATTTTGTACCAACAGTATACAGTTCTACCAAAATATTAGTCAATCATAGTACTTTTCAAATTCTCATAAGGTTTTAAGTGAATTTTCACAAATAATTTTTTAACTGAATTTTAATTTAAAATCTCAAAATCATGAATTATTTAATGTTCAACTATCCTAATGGTACCCTGCTTAACAGATTTTCACTATCACTCATGGTTATCCGATAAGGAAGGCAATCAACTCCAAGTTCAAATCTTTCTATATTCCTGTAGGATTCTAATTTTCGTGGACTCTAAAAAATGAAAGAAATCTTTCTATAATTCTAAACCTTCCTTAATTTTAAGGAAGTCTAAATCTTCCAGAAGTTTTTAACTATAATCTCAACCATTTCAAAAGATCTCAGGCAAAAGTAACCTAGAGTTTTCTATATCTCTTGAAAGGCTATAAATACAGAGTATAAGCAACTTTCAGAGGGGACTCAGGTTTTACACACAAGAGAGTGACAATTCAATACATCAATCAGAGGGGGATGCCATACCCAATTTTATATGTCATTTAGAGGGGTTTCATACCCATTTATATATACCAACGACGGTAGGGCTTCATGACCGATCTTATACAGTCAGAGGCATGGCTCTATAGCTGATTCTGTAACACCGACACTACGGTGTCCGTATTGTACTCCTGTATTTGAAATTAATAAAAATATTTCCTCCATTTATATCTATATATAGATATAGAAAAATTTTAACCTTTATATTAATTTTCGATTTTGGGGTATTAAACTTGAATTTTCGGTATATTTTAGAATGTTGCATCTGTAATTCGCAGTAAATCCCATTTCTATGAAATTTATATTCTAGAGAAAAGTGGGTATAAAAATATATATATATTGGTTTATGTATTAATTAATCTATTTGTAAAAAAAAAAAAAAAAAATATGCGGGTGGGACAAAACGCAGCAATGCTGCGTTTTGCCCAAATTCAATTAGGGCTTTTAGCCCTAATCTCATTCTCTCATCCTCTCTCGCGATTTTCCCGCGATCGCAGTCTCTCCCGTGGCTTCCTCCTCCACCGCCGCTGCTCGGCTCCGCCACCCCACGGTGGTTCGACCACCCACTTCCTCTCAGTCCCTCTTGGTCTCACTCTCTATCGCTCTCTTTCCCTCTCTCCCTCGTGGTCTCGCTATTGCTCTCTCTTTCTCCTGATCTCTTGCGTTCTTCGCCTTCTTCCGCCACCACCGTGGCCACCGCGAGCCTCCCGCTGTCTCCCTCTCTCTCAATCTCTCATCTCCTCTACCGCGACCGCCGCAGGTCGTCACCCTCAACCTCACACAGTCTCTCTCTCGGCCTCTCTCACTCACTGTCTCTCAGTCTTCCTCAGTCTCCCTCACTCTGCTCCTCCCTCTCCTGCTCGTGCGCGCGATTGCGCGCGATAGCCCAGCCCCTACGAACGCGTGACGGGCCACAGCCCCTCCTGCGCGCGCGCCAGCACGCGACCACCTTGCGCGCCCATGCAGCGTGCGATGGCTCCAGCGCGCACGACAGCCCTGCCCCAGCGCGCGCGACAGCTCACAGAGCTCTCTCTCGCTCTGTCCCTTGTCTGTTCGCATGCGGGCTGTTCTCTGTCGAGAGCTTTGTTGCAACCTCAGCTAAAGCCCAAACCGCAGTTATCAACCGACCCTCGAAAACCCTAGGTCGCGACTTCTTCACTGCAGGTAAGGGCTGAGTTTAGATCTTAGTTCTAGGGTTTTGATTTCCATAAGGATTAATTCTAATTGCTAAAATTTGCTTCAATTTGGAGACATTGCAGGTCTTGGAATAAATCGAATGGCGCACGGACGCTAGAGTTGCAAATTGTGAAACCCTAGGTAAGAGAAATACTAGTCTCTTGAATGATTGAATGAGTTAGGTCGAATCTAGTATGAGAGTTTTATATATGTTCTGAAAAGGTGTGGAATTAGAAGAGAATGCATTTTCTGACTGTTTATATGTGATTATTAAGGTTAAGTTTAGAAGTCTGCATGAATTGGGGCTGTTTAGTATGAAAGAAGTATATTATAGGAGCATAGAATCATGTTAAGTTACTTTGAATAGTTTTCCCTCAGGGTTAAATTTTGAAATATGCATGAAAGTGTTTGGGATCAGAGTTGGAATGAGATGTGCCGTGAAATGAAGTATACTGTAGCATTTTGTGTCTTTCTCAGGTTATATTAAGTTGTTAAATTTGCATAATGGTATGTCTATGAAGAATAGGTTAAAAGTTGTGGTTATAGTTTAAGAACTGTCGTGGTATTTTACATTATAAGTCATCCTGCATATAGGCAATCAAAATACATTCTCTATATTATGAAAATAGGTTTCAATACCTTGGAAATGACATATGAGTTGAAGAAATCGGATGAGAATCGAAAAGTGTATGATTTTTCAAAGATTTTCTATCTTGAAGGAAATTTAATTATTTTAGACTTGTTTCCGACTTTGAGAGATTTTAGGATTGAAGTTGACTCGAATTTGATTTTGTTAATTATTTACAAATGAAATACCATTGATGACAAGATTGTGTGGCTAGAATCTGGGATGATTTGAGTGTATTTTGGAGTGTTGAAAATTTGGTTTTAATGTACAAATGTATGTGTTGAATTATAGTACTAAAGTGGTGTATTATATGTGTGTTTGTTGGTAGAGATGAAGTTGAAAGATGTGTAAAGTGTTAGGGAGAGAATGATGTATGTGTATTGATTGAAATGGAAAAGATGGATTATGCTAATATGATTTGTGAGTTGAAAACGATGTTTCCGAATACAAAGAATATGTAAAGAATAAATATGTATCTTTGTATAGTTGTTATATATGTGTTGTGTAGGTATGTCGAAAGAGAGAAGTTTGTAAGAATTTAGAGTGTAAATGTGTATATTTACTTTGACTGAGAACATTGAAGAGATTTGGAAATAGAGGGTTATGTAAATTTTGAGTTGTATATGTATGAATGATGATCTTGATGGTTGAAAATGACATGAGATTTTTGCCTTAGACACTAGACATCCTTAGCTTTAAAAATGAAATAAGAAACCCCTTGATTTGTAAAGGTGTATTAGAAGTTGTAGCCTATTTTCTATAACTGCGCAGGTTTGAAACTTGTTGATTATATACATGCGTAAGTGTTGGATGTCTTGATCGAGGGGAGCACAGTTTCGACACTTGTTGTGCATTATAGGGAGTGATTGACCCTCCCGTATAAGTGAGTGGGTTTTATTTCAATGTTTTCGTTTAATATGTAAACTCTGTTTTACAACAGTTTGATAAATGAGCATGATTTATCGTGTGTTTAAAATGTTTTGACTGGTTTTGGAAATGATTTTTGTGAATCGATGGAGTATCCAAAAATGTGGTTGAATTGTGAAATATGCATCCATGTGGTTGAAATGTATAATGTGCCATTTTATGCTATGTGTTGCATTTGGTTTGTGAACCTGATTTACGGCACATATTTGATATGACATTGATTTTGGCCTTGAGGGCTTGGATATGTATTGTTCCGTAGCTACGAAAGACACCGTGAGAGGCGCTTGGGTGGCTTCCGGATATGCCTAGGCCTGGGGTATCCCACGAGTGGTCGAGATTATATTTACGACACGGTACTAGGCAGGTTAAACCCGAAAGGGGGAGGATTTGAATGCTATCCAAGTCTAGCACCTGGACGAGGTCCGTCGCCAACGTCGGGGTAAAGAGCACTTTAAATAAAAATCGCATATAACACCCCCGGTGCACCTGTCATAGGTCGTGGTAGACCTCTGCCGGAACATTTTCGGCTGGCAGCTCTATGATTTTGATGACAGTGTTTTGGATGCATATTTGACTTGATAATGCGTGCAAATGATATATTGTTGAAATGAAAAGCATGATGATTTGAAATATGATTTGTATACTTATGTTTTGACACTCCAGTTTCACAACCCATATTACACGATTACATTGACCCACTCACTCTCTGAGTATTTTTTTCTGAGTACTCACCCCTCCTCTTTCCCTCCCCAGACAGGATTATGGTGCTAGGACGATGCATTTGGCTCTAGAGGATTGATAGCTTGTTGGTGGATTGGATTCACGACGGTGAGATTTAAGTTTTAATTGAAAATATGAGTTTCATACTTTATGTTGACCCTGCGTGGTCTTGATATTGAGGTCCGTAGTTGACCGTGTACATATTTTGGGATGACTGTATAATTTTTGGACTTTTGTTTGTGAAACTCTCATTTCGCTTGCATTGAGGCATTTGTAACCATTTGAAGTGTTAACTTGGGAAATTGTAATGTATTTGTATAAAATTAGGCCCGCTCGGTATGGCGGCTGCTCATGCTCCAGTTGGGCATGACAGTAGAGGTCTGTGGCTAGGACTGTTGGTGACTTGTTAGCCTTGCGTTGTCTGGATGTCGGTTGGGAGATTTGGTGGATTGTTTTGAGGCCGGGATGGCCATGTGTTTAATTTACATGATGATGTTAATTTATACAAGTATACAGGTTTAATTGTACATGGGAGACCTCCGATTTACGAGGAGGTTCTGCCCGATTTTCTGTAGAAATACAGCCGGCATCCAGGGCAACGGGCGGCTGTTCACGATTCCCGGTTCGGGGCGTGACAGATTCTATATGACTAGAGGTATGCTTTCGTACTCTATTTTATACATGATCGGAGGGTGATATACATCACATAGATTACATTACATGGTATTATATATGCAATATACGATATGTCTTCATATATAGCACTCACCGTACAATGCTCATGCATGCTACACATATGCACGGGGGTTTCGACATCCACTCGAGCGATACATTACATGCATGAGGCCACTAGGGTCATATTTACGGCTATTATCAGTTTTTCCTTTTGTCATTATTCTTTCTGACTTAAAGATCGGAGTCCCTTCGTCGGGGAGGTTAGCCTCAGTGGGGTTTTTGCAGGTTTTCTATCCGATACAGTGAACATTCTTGGCACTGGCTCTCTATTCGGGTTAGAAAAGCATATATCTGTGAAGGTCAAAATCAACTCTAATAGATTGGCATCGTCTATGAGAACGATTGACTGATAAGCCGAAAAATCTTCACGCCCTGTTTCGCTTCGTATCTCTTATTGCCATGCCTCCGTCGTCCATGCATGAGATCGGGCAGAATCGCCCTCGCAACGAGACCCCTAGCTACCCCACTATCCCTTCGTTGGGTAATCCTCTCGGCATAATGATCAGGTAAGACCTTTACGATCCTTGACTTTGTTTTATTGCTTTACTCATTGTCCTAATATTCCTTCGAATATAGTGTGTTATCGATAAGGGATCTATCTCTCTAAACGGGTCAGTATCGCTCAGTCCTCCCAAACGGGCCAGTGTTACCCAATTCTCCCAAACAGAGTCCATCGATAAGCGATTTATCTCTCTGAATGGGCTAGCGTTGCCCAGACCTCCCGAGTGGAGTCCATTGATAAGGGATCTATCTCTTTGAATGAGCTAATGTTACCCAGTCCTCCTGAATGGGCTAGTATCACCTAGTCCTCCCAAACGGAGTCTATCAATAAGGAATCTATCTCCCCAAATAGGTTAATGTCGCCCAATCCTCCCGAACGGGCTAGTCTCGTCCAATTCTCCCGAGTGGAGTCCATCGATAAGGGATCTATCTCCTCGAATCGGCCAGCATTGTCTAGTCCTCCCGAACGGGCCAGTGTCACCCAGTCCTCTCGAGCAGAGTCCATCAATAAGAGATTTATCTCCTTGAACGAGCCAGCGTCATCCAGTCCTCCCAATCGGGCCACTGTCGCTTAGTCCTCCCAAACGAAGTCCATCGAAAAAGGATCTATCTCCCTCGAATAAGTCAGTATTGCCCAGTCCTCTCGAGCAGACTCCATCAATAAGGGATTTATCTTCCCGAACAGACCAACGTTGCCCAGTCCTCCCGAACGGGCCACTATTGCCCAGTCCTCCTGAGTGAAATCCATCGATAAGAGATCTATCTTCCCGAACGGGACAACGTCGCCCAATCCTGCCGAACGGGCTAGCTCGCCCAATCTTCCCAAATAGAGTCCATCATTAGGGATTTATCTCCCTAAACGGGCAAATATCGCTTAGTCTATTAAACAAATAAGTCCTTACAAACAGAGCCTATCGTTAGGGATTTATTTCTCCGAATGAGCTAATATCACCTAATCTACCAAACGAACGAATCCTCCCAAACGGAGCCTATCGTTAGGAATGTATCTCCCTGAATAAGCAAACGTAGCCCATCCTTTCAAACGAAATCTTTCCGAACAGAGTTTATTGTTTGGAATATATCTCCCCGATGGACAAACCTGCCCCACTCTTTCGATTGAAATCTCTTAATGGAACTCTCTTAAATACAACTCCCAACCGAATACATATGATCTACGCTTGTAATCATACGCCTCATATGGGTTCTGCATCCACTTTCTCTCGATTTTCTAGTTAGGGCCCTGGCACTCCAGATGAGATTCAACTCTTTCCCTCGGTCTTCTGTATTGTATGAGGATAGGATCTAACTCTCCTTTCTCTTTTTTCTATTGATAAGCTCTGGTCCTAGATGGGATCCAACTCCCTTTCTCTTGGTTTTCTGTTTAAAATGGTTATTATTGAATTGAATAGGATTCAGCTCCCTTTCTTTTGAAATCGCATCACACCAACTGCAACATTGCTCTAGTATATTCTTGTGGCTTTAACGCCTAATACCCTATCAGCAACAACACTTTCGACAACAAGCTAATACTCACGAATGCAAAGTCTGACCCTATTCTCTCTCGCATCGGTTTTCAGCCTCTCACACTCATTGAGAGTTACGTCATTCTATTAGAACATAGACTCCAGGTCAGTTTTCAGATATTTCACTTTTGCTTTTCATAACAAAAGCACTCTACACTCTTGACTACTGCTCAGTCAGACACTTTCACTTAAATCTGTTGACCTCTTGGTCATTCGAATTGTTCGACCGTCGGTCTCTCCATCGTTCGATCTGTCTGTCTCTCAATCTTTTGTTGGTCTATCGACCTCTTGATCATTTAAATTGTTCGACCTGTCGGTCTCTCCATTGTTCGACCTGTCGGTCTCTCCATTGTTCGACCTGTTGGCCTCTCCATCATTCGACCTGTTGGTCTCTCAATCTTTTATCAGTCTATCGACTTCTTGATCATTTGAATTGTTCGGCCTATCAATTTCTCCATCGTTTGACTTATCGGTCTTTTAATCTCTTGTAGGTCTATTGATCTCCCGATCATTTGAATTGTTTGACCTGTTAGTCTCATAACCTCTTGGTCACTTGACTTATCAATTCGTTGATCTCTTAATCACTCGATCTGTCAGTCACCAGTCACTCAATCCCTTAGTCACTCAGTCACTCGATCGCTCAGTCTCCTAATCACGTGATCTATCGATCACTCGATCTCTCAACCACTCGATCTATCAATCATCTGACCTTTTAGTCACTCGATCCCTCAGTCACCTGGTCACTCGATCTCTCGAACTCTCGATCACTTGATCTTTTGATCTCTCAACCTCTTGGTAACCTAACCTTTCGGTCTCTCAACTTGTCGGCGTCTCGACTCCCTGGCCTCTTGAATTTTCAGTCTCCCAACTTCTCGAACACTTGACTTCTCGGTCTATCAACTGACCTTTAAAAAATCACTCGATTTGCTCTCAGCAAAGTAAGTAAAATCCTTTCCCGACATTGTGTCTCCTGATTGTTGCCCCTCTCCATTTGTCACTTGCTTGACTCTTAATATTGTCTAAGATTCTGATGGTTCACAGCCTGAACGGCTTAAGAAACTTATCACCAATAAGTTTACAGCTCATTAAGCCTATAACCTACTGAGGGAGTCTCTCATTGACTCTATCTCTCGGTCCTTTGTCTTCTCCCGATCGCCTGATCTCTGGATCACTTGACCTATTAGACTCTTGATCTCCGTATCACCTGATCTCCCCAACTGCCAATCTGTTTATCTTCCAGATGGGTAGACACGGCCGAGCCAATCAGTTAAACTCTCTCGAATGAATGAAAATGTATTGGCAATAAGGGATGTATCTCCTAGATGGGTAGATACAGCCCATCCTATCAACTGAATCCTATCGACCGAACACACTTTCTAACATAGCGTGTCGAGTATATCTCCTTAACGGGTGGACATGGCCCATTCTTAATCGTTTGAACTTTTTCGATTAAACTCTCTTGAAACGCTCTCACTTAGGTCTCTCGATCACCCGATCCGTCGATAACTCGACTTGTTGGTCTCTCAATCTCTCGATCGTCCAACCTATAGTTCTTGTAAGCTCTTAATCGTTCGACCTGTTAGTCTTCCAATCTCTTGATCATTCGACCTCTCGACCTCCCGATCACTCGATCCATCGATAACTCGACCTGTTGATCTCACAATCTCTCGATCATTCAACCTGTGGGTCTCGTAAGCTCTCGATTGTTCGACATGTTGGTCTCCCAGTTTCTTGATCATTCGACCTGTCAGTCTCTCGACTTCTTGGTCTCCTGAGAGGTCTCTTTCGATCCACTCTACTCTTAATACCATTTCCTCAAAATGTAATTAGAAGTGGGGCAAATGATAGTACCCTACTTAACAAGTTTCTACTATCATTCATGGTTATCCGATAAAGAAGGCAATCACCACCAAGTTCAAATCTTTCTATATTTCTATAGGATTCTAATTCTTGTGGACTCTCAAGAAGGAAGGAATTTTTTTTTTAAAATTTTAAATATTCTTTAATCTCATTGAAGTCTAAATCTTTCAAAAGTCTTTAAACACAATTTTTGTCATTTCAAAAAATCTTAGGCAAAAGGAAACTAGGGTTTTCTTCACCCCTTGAAAGACTATAAATACAGAGTATATGCAACCATTTAGAGGAGAATCAGTTTTTACACCCGAGAGAAAGGTAATTCAATACATCAATCAGATGGGGGTTCCATACTCAATTCTATATGTCATTCAGAGGGGGGTTTCATACCCATTTATATACACCGACGATAGTAGAGCTACATGCCCAATCTTATATAGTCAAAGGCATGGCTTTATAGCCGATTCTATACGACTAAAGGTATGCTTTCGTACTCTATTTTATACACGATTGGAGGTATGATATATATCATACAGATTACATTACATGATATTACATATGCAATATATGATATGTCTTTATACATAGCACTCACCGTACAATGCTCATGCATGCTACACACACGCACGGGGGTTTTGACATCTACTCGAACAATGCATTACACGCACGAGGCCACCAAGGCCATATCTATGGTTATTTTCAGTTTTTCTTTTTGTCATTACTCTCTCTGATTTGAGCGTAGGAGTTCCCTTGCTGAATTAGTCCCAGTAGGGTTTTTACAGATTTTCTATCCGATACAGCGAACATTCTCTGCATTGGCTCTCCATTCGAGTCAGAAGAGCAGATATCTATGGAGGCCAAAATCGACTCCAACGTATCCCAATGGTGGTGAAGATTTTAATTATTTATTTATTTATTTTTTGAAATATAAGAAAGTTTGAATTCGAGACCTTTACAAGAGGGAGGGAGGACGGTGTAAGTTGAGTTATAAATCATTGTTGATTTTTTTTTTAATTTAAATATCGATATTTGAAAACTCAATTAATTTGATTCGAGCAGTTGTGAAGCTAATTTAAGAATCGATTTTTTCAATATAGATTTTTTTTTCCTCAAAATTCTAACATGAAATTTTGAGTAAAAAAGTTTATTTATATATATATATATATATATATGTTTTTTTATTTTATTTTTGGAAAACAATTTTATTTCTTGACTGTACTGTAGATATAAACGATCTGATCGTACATAGGTTAAGAAGTGAGTTCCCCGCAGATCTTTAAAGTGAAATGTAATCCATAATTGACATTATCACTTTTGTATAACATCTCAGTCAATAGTGTAATCATGGAAGAATTAGGTAATCAACATAAAAGATGATTAGGAAAGTTGATTTTAGACTAGCGATATTTTTAATATAAGAAGTCATTAATGTAATAATGATTTTAAATTTTTTATAAAAAATAATTTTTAATTACAAAATTTTATATTTTTATTAAAATTCAGTTTGGGCCCAAGAGAAGTACACAACAAATATAGCATTAAAAATTTTGTTTGGATAAGAAGGAAAATGGAAAGAGACACACCTTTTTAGACTCTTTTCAAGTCTCACTCCGTGGCGGCTTTTCACCAAACGACACATGCTCTATTTTACTTCTCCTAGTCAGCAATGAAAGCTCAAGACAGGATATTGAAGTTGAGTGTCCGAATATGCCTTATCTTACAAATGTGAGTGGCCATCGGTTGACGGGACGGGTGCCCCGCATTGGGTGACTGCTATTTTTTTTTTGGCTCGCTCTTATGATAAAGCATTTTTTCTTCTCTGTCAATTCTGGTGGTAGGGACAATTATGACCATGATTTTGCCCTGGTTGAGTTGATATTTTGACGTGTCCATTGACCCATCAAGAATTTCATTCCTTTTTCTCAATTGGGTTCAGAAAGTAAATTTAATACTTGTATCAATTACAATAATACATCATATGGGAAGTGTATGAGCTACATGACTCAATGAGAATAAAATTTACAGTAAGGGCTATATCGAAGAAGTCACAGACCTTGGAGCTCATCCTTTGTTTTTGGGAAGGTAATAGTTGGAATGCCTTATTTCTTGCATACTTGAAAATTGCTTTGGGGTGCAGTTCATAAGAGCATTTTGGGGACATTCGGTCCATGAGCCGACCTTCTACAATTAAGAAAGGGTCTTTGGTAACATATTTGGGTTGCAAGTTTAGAATCAATGGTGGATTGCAATTTTGCCAACAGAATGGACACATCAACTTGTGCTTCGAGGACTAGATACCCAGATTGACACCAATCCAATGGGCCGAACCCAACCCAATTGGGATCATCATGGCAGCAACTCAGTGTGTCCTTATGGGCCGAAAAGGCATCTCAATTCCTGATAGGAAAAAGGCATCTCAATTGGTCCTCATGAGAGTGACCAAATGGCATCGGCTTTGCTTCATTCGTGAGCAAATAGACGCCTGTCGATGAGCTTTAAATCGAGTGTGGTACCTTTGTCATGTACCAAAAATTAAAAACAAAAAAAAAAAAAAAACAGACGTCTTGAAATTATGGAAGAAGGTTCTGACATTTCATATAGCTCTAGTAGCAGTCTCGTCTTCCTCTCCCGTTTCTAGTTCTAAACTCTTATAATAAGGTATAATAGTGACCCATTTGAGAATCCAATCCAATTTGTATACCCAGTTGAGAAATATCACCCATATTTACTATTTTTAAATTTATTAATATTTCTTTTTTTTTTTGGGTAGAAATTTATTAATATTTCTAGTGTTTAATATTAACCGACGCAATTTATAAAATTAATGTTCATGCACACTTGCAAGATTTGTACACTTTTAATGGAAAAAATGTTGAAACGCAGAATTAAATCTAATGCAAACCAAAGATGGAAAATACAAAAGAAACAGGAAAATAAAAATTAGTGTTGAAAAGAAAATAAAGAAAAAGAAAAAGAGTGATACAGAAGAAGAATGAAGAAAATCCAAGTGAGGATGCTAAAATTAGTAAAGGCAAAAAGGTAGCCCAAGAAAAGCTTAATGACGGTGCCAATGTCCCCCCGAAATCTTTTACGTTTCGACACCTCGTCGTCTCCAATCTCCCTTTCTCTCTCTCTCTCTCGAGCTTTTTTTGTTTGATTTCCCAGAAATTGTTTGTGTGAGATCTGAAAATTGGAGATGGATCTGCAGGCAGAAGAGCTGCAATTTCTGAGCGTGGGAGACATATTGAGGGAATCAATCGCAATCCCAAGACAGTCCCCAAAAACGTTTTATCTGATTATTCTAACCCTAATTTTCCCTCTTTCCTTCGCCATATTAGCACATTCTCTCTTCACCCAACCTCTCATGGCCCAGCTTGACAACCCTTCTCTCTCTCCTTCCCAATCCCGTCACTCTCTCTCTCTCCTTCTCTTTTACCAGTTCACTTACCTGCTTTTCCTCTTTGTTTTCTCTCTCCTCTCCACTGCTGCTGTTGTTTTTACGGTTGCCTCTCTCTACACTTCCAAGCCTGTTTCTTTCTCTTCCATTTGCTCTGCCATTCCTCAGGTATTCAAAAGGCTTCTCATTACTTTCCTCTATGTGAGTCTTTTGATGGTTCTTTACAATCTTTTCTTAATTGGGTCTCTTGTCTTGTTGATTGTTTCACTTTATTTTCAAAACCCACTTCTGTTTTTCCTCTCTCTTATCATAATCTTGACTCTTTACTTTGGGGTTCATGTTTACATTACTGCAATGTGGCATTTGGCTAGTGTTGTCTCTGTTTTGGAGCTTGTTTATGGATTCGCAGCTATGAAAAAGAGTTGGGAATTGATGAAGGGTCGGAGGGGAATGGCTTGCGTGCTTGTGTTTTTATACTTGTCTATTTGTGGAGCTATCAATGGGACTTTTTCTTCTGTGGTTGTTCATGGTGGGGAGGATTTTGGGATTTTTGTGAGGGTTGTGGTTGGTGGATGCCTTGTTGGGATTTTGGTGATCGTGAATTTGGTGGGGCTATTGGTGCAGAGTATGTTCTATTATGTATGCAAGAGTTTTCATCATCAGGGTATTGACAAGAGTGCATTGTATGATCATCTTGGTGGGTATTTGGGAGAGTATGTGCCTCTCAAGAGCAGCATTCAGATGGAGAATTTGGACATGTGAGCGCTGTGACAATGGGTATAGTTATCATCACTTGTATAAGGAAAAATTCTCAAATCAGAATATGTAGAAGCGGGAGGTCCCTTCTCTGTTATGTTGTGAGTTTTTCGTTCTCTTCTCCTCGGTGGTAGCTTTAATAAAATGAGGCTTAAATCAGTGGTGTGGGAAATGCTAGATGTTTGATGTTTCCATGGTCAAATGTACAGTTCACCTAAGTAGAAGAATTTGTACCCCCTTTACTTAATTTGGTAATATCTTGAACATTTGGTGATTGCACACCCTAGACTTTCTCAATTGACTTGCATGCCACAAGTTTTCTCTTTCTGGTATTATCTTGCAAGCCTGCTTCTCTTGTAGTGTTCTTTTGTATTTAGTCAATTACAGCCTTTTTTGTATTGCTAGTTACCTATTTCTGCAACTCTGGTTTGGGTATTGTCTGGTTTTAGTATTTGACTGATATTTCTGCTGGAGCAATCTGGCAAATGAAATTTATGTAAACTGAAAGTGTATTTAGATTGATTAGACTTTTTGTTCTCTATTTTGTTTATTATGTTTTCTGTCCACTGTTGCATTCATTTCCCTTCTCTTCCTGAGTGAACTCGGCAGTGTTAGAATGGCATAAAATTCTTAGAATTGGCCGGAAGCAATGATTCATTTTTCTGACTTATCGAGCAATTTTTTATGATCAGTTAATGTTTAACATAGCTATTCACCCCTGTCCCCGTAGTTCTTCCTCCGCAACCCACAGATCAGCTGACACAAAGAAGATATATGTCTCTTAGAGAGGGGGTTCACTTGTTCTTGTCAATAATGTGTGAATCCCCTTCCAAGTAAAAAGCTAAATCTTCGTACGGTAACCCTCTCTCTACTTTGATCATTTCCCTTCCTTCGCTGCTCTTTCTATACTAAGCCCTACCTCGTCAATCTTTCCTTCATTCAATTGTGTATTAAAGAACCCTTGGCACTCCCTAATATCCCCACACCCCTCTTCCACAATCTGACCTCTTCTTTTTCTCTTTGCCCTCCTCTTCACTGCCAATATCACCCCTTCTCTACCATGGTGCATTTGCCAACCTTGTTTGGGACTATGGATTTTGATTTGGGGTCCCAAATCTAAATTTTTGTTTGGTTGCTCATTTCAAGTGGGATTTGGATTCAGGATTTCTACCCACACTCAAGGTCTCAAATCTAGAGGATATGTCATTTCTAAACACAAGTCCTCAAAACCATCTAAAATATTTTAACCTTTGCCACTGCACTGCAACATTGAATTCACCTATCTTTCTAGGTTGAATATTGCTAAGGAATGTGGAATATTTTATTGAGAAAGAGTCCTTTAAATTGTAAGCAATCTTTTAAAGAACTACAGTAACATATCCAAAAATGCATTTTAAATCAAGGGATTGAAATGTTAATATTTCAAATTCGTAGGTAATTCCTATTCAATATTTTAGGTTTCCAAATGTAGCCCTAATGTTTGTCTATTTGGAAATTGAAGCTCTCTCTCTCTCTCGCTCTCTCTCTCTTACTCCCTCTCTCTGTATAACCAACTGGTGTTCTAAATCAGATTCTGACTAATCTGAGTGTTATCGGATCCAATTTAGGGAGAGCTCTACCAACGTAATATTTTTTATTCCCAAATTTTGAATCCGAAACTTGGTTAAGAAATTTGATACTCTTATTCATTAAGTCGACACTTCGTTAGTAAAGTTAAAGTGCTCTTTCTCTCTCTTATATGGTAGAAGGAAAGTTGAATATATATATATATATATATATATATATATATATACATATATATTTAGATCTAGCTAATCATTTAAAGTAATGTGAATAATGTATCCGAAGATGCATTTTAAATCGTGGGATTTGAAATGCTAATTGTTGAAGGTGAGTTTTACTTCACAAATAACTTCCCAAGCAGGAAACATTGTTGATGAGTCATCTAGGCCTTTATAGATGGAGAAACCTGCAAATACCTGCCGAAGGTGGTTCGGTGGACGATACTCCGGGGATTCTACTGAAGCTTGTTACGTGATTGTTGCATTGAAAAGGTGGTGGAAGCTGCTTTCTCAATGTGCTGAAGACATGGAAAGAAATCTCTTTACAACTAATTTAACTATTTCCAGGTCAATATTAGGCCTTTCAAAGCTTTGGCTTTAGCTAGTAGCTGTAGGGACCCTTTTTTTTTTAAAAAAAAAAAAAAAAAAAAAAAAAAAAAAAAAGCTGGCTATCGAGGGGTGTGGGAATTTTGGTCAGTGCATTATAGGAGTGTAAATTCGCTTGGTGATTGCTGTGTTCTGTGTCCTGTGAAATAGTTATCACAAGGGAGGGACTAAAAAAGATCTCTATGCATAAATAATTTTCTTTTTATGAGAGTTTTGGAAGGGATTGTTCTTGTATGGACCAAGAGATCTTTTAAGTTTGATCATTGATTAGCTCATTAGAAGATTGAAGCTTCGTTTATTTATAGATATGTATATATGTGTGTGTATGTGATGGTACGTGACCAGAATGGTTCAAATCATATTGGGTTCAAGGCTAGCCCTAAACTTGCTGAATGGCTGACGATAGCCTCGTTATCGACATTGTCAAGTATCTATCTGGTCGGTCAACTATATGATTAGCCCAAAGGTTCATGATCACGAGGCTTGAAACCCTCTGAATTAATAGTTCAAGGGACGTAACCAATCGAAATTGATGGTACTCTATTTAATAGGTCTCCAAAATCATACATTGTTATCTAATAAGGAAGACAATCACCATTAATATCAAATCTTTTCATATTTCTGCAGAATCATAATTTTTGTGAACTCTCATAAAGAAAATGAATCTTTCTAAAGTTCTGAACTTTTCTAAATTTTGAGAAAGTCTAAATCTTTCAGAAATCTCTAATTACAATTTTAACATTATTGAAAGATTTCAAATAAAAGAAAACTAGGGTTTTCTACACCCCTGGAAGGTTATAAATACAGAGTATAGACAACTCTCGATGAGGACTTAGTTTTTGACATACGAAAGAGAGGCAGTTCTATACATCGTTCAGAGGGGGGTTTCCATACCCGATTCTATACATCATTCAAAGGGGGTTCTACACCCAATTATATATGTCATTCAGAGGGGATTTCATACCCGTTTACATTTACTGACAAAGGTAGGGTTTCATGCTCAATCTTATACGATCAGAGGTATGCTTTCGTGTTTTACTCTATATATAATCGGAGGTATGATATCTATGACTACTATCAGTTTTTATTTCATCACTCATACCGACTTGAGTATTGGAGTCCCTCTGCTGGACCACCCCCGGTAGGGTTTTTGCAGGTTTCTCATCCGTGAAGAACCGACAAATAGCACCGTCATCAGCTCCCTGCTCGAGTCCGAAGAGCAGGTATCTGTGTAGTAAAAATTGACTCCAACAGATTGGCACCGTCCGTGGGAATGACTGACAGACCAGTCGTAGAAATTTCAAAGCTGGCTTCACTTCTTGACAGTCTGAGTTCATTCGATTATGCAACAATCGGGATGAGGTAGTCGAGGGTACCCCTCGTTAGGTAATTCTCTCGCCCCTCATTCTCTCGGCTTCATGTGGGTAATTTGTTGACTATCTATCTCATGGTACATTATCGAACGAACGGGCCTATGTCGCCTCGTTCTATTCAAGGGATTTATTTCTCCAAACGGATCTCTGTCACCATGACTCAACCAACGGGATCTATCTCCCTAATGGGCCTATGTTGCCTTCGATCATTCGACTTGTAAGTCTTTCCACTGTTCGGCCTGTTGGCCTCTCAATCTTTTGACAATCTCTCAACTTCCTAGCCATTCGAATCGTCCTACCTGTTGGTCTCTCGACCTGTCGATTTCTCCATAGTTCGACTTATTAATCTCCCAATCGTTTAATCTGTCGATCTCTCAGTTACTCTCTCTATGAATCTATCGACTCGTCGGTATTTCAACCTTTCAATCACTTGATTTGCTGATCACTCGACCTATCGATCCGTCGATATATCAGTCACTTGCTTAATAGATCTATTGACCTATCGGTTTCTCAACCTTCTGATCATCTGATCTGCTAATTACTCGATCTGTTGACCTCTCCATATTTTAATCTCTCGATCACAAAGACCTCTCAGTATCTCAATCTTCCGATCCCTCGACTATTTGACCTAGTGATGTTGATCTCTCGATCACTCGATTTGTAAATTAGTCGATCTCCCAATCCCTCAACTTATTAGTCTCCTAATCGACTCTCTATCCTTTGATCAGTCGACCCGTCGGTATACCCTGAATGGGCAAATATCGCCCAGTCTATCGAATGAACGAGTCCTCCTGAACGAAGACTATCGTTAGGTATTTATCTCCTCGAACGGGCAAATATAACCCATCTTTTTGAACGAAATCTTTCAAATAAGTCCTCTCGAACAGAGCTTATCGCTAGAGATGTATCTCCCCGATGAACAAATCTAGTCCACTTTTACGATTGAAATCTCTCAATGGAACTCTCTCGGATATAACTTCAAACCGAATACATATAACTTATGCTTGTAATCATACGTCTCACATGGGTTCTGCATCCATTTTCTCTCAATTTTCTACTTACGAGTTCTAACCCCCAGATGGGATTCAGCTCCCTTTTTGTTCAAAATTGCATCACACTAGTTGCAACGTTGCTCCAGTATATTCTCTTGGCTATAACGTATTCGACAATAAGCCAACACTCATGAATGCAATGCCTGGTGCTATTCTCTCGCATCGGTCTCTAGCCTCTCGCATTTACCGAGAGTTACATCATTCGGTTAGAACACAGATTCCAGGTCAGTTTTCGGATCTTCTACTTTTGTTTTTCTTAGCACAAGCATTCTGTACTCCCGACCACTGCTCGCCTGAACTCCTGGTCCCACGGCCCCTCCATTTAGAAGTTTCCTATCGTACGACGCACCTGAGTCGCTCAAATCCTATCGTTTGAACGTGTCATCAATAAGGGATGGAACTCCCCGAACGGGTGGACATGACCCCTTTATCTAAAAGTTTCCTATCGTACGGCGAGTCTAAGTCGTTCAGATCCTATCATTTGAATGTGTCATCAATAAGGGATGGAATTCCCCGAACGGGTGGACACGCCCCCTCCATATAAAAGTTTTCTATCGTACAACGGGCTTGAGTCGCAAGATCCTATCGTTCAAATATGTTATCAATAAGGGATAAAACTCACCGAACGGGTGGACACGATCCATTTATCTAAAAGTTTCCTATCGCACGGAGGGGCTAAGTCACCCAGATCCTATCGTTCGAACGTGTCGTCAATAAGGAATGGAACTCCCCGAACGGGTGGACATGACCCATTTATCTAAAAGTTTCCTATCACACGGAGTGTCTAAGTCGCCCAGATCCTATCGTTTGAACGTGTCGTCAATAAGGGATGGAACTCCCCGAACGGGTGGACATGACCCATTTATCTAAAAGTTTCCTATCGCATGGAGGGCCTAAATTGTCCAGATCCTATCGTTCGAACGTATCATCAATAAGGGATGGAACTCCCTGAATGGGTGAACACGACCAATTTATCTAAAAGATTCCTATCGCACGGAGGGCCTAAATTGTCCAGATCCTATCGTTCGAACGTGTCGTCAATAAGAGATGGAACTCCCCATATGGGTGGATACGACTCATTTATCTAAAAGTTCTCTATCGCACGGAGGGTCTAAATTACCCAGATCTTATCGTTCGAACGTGTAGTCAATAAGGGATGGAACTCTTCGAACGGGTGGATACAACCCCTCCATCTAAAAGTAACCTATCGTACGACGGGTTTGAATCGTCCAGATCCTATCGTTCGAATGTGTCATCAATAAGAGATGGAACTCCACGAACAGGGCTTATGACGCCCTGACCTACTGTTTGACCTGTCGGTCTGATATTCTCTCGATCGTTCGATCTGTCGGTCTGATATTCTCTCGATCGTTCGACCTGTCGGTCTGTTATTGTCTTGATTGTTCGACCTGTCGGTCTGGTATTCTCTCGATCGTTCGATCTATTGGTCTCCCAATCGTTTGATCGTTCGACCTGTTGGTCTCCCAATCGTTCGATCGCTCGACTTATCAGTCTGTTATTCTTTCGATTGTTCGACCTGTCGGTCTATTATTCTCTCGATCGTTCGACCTGTCGGTCTGATATTCATTCGATCGTTCGACCTGTCGGTCTTGAAATCGCTCGATCGTTCGACCTCTGGATCTCACGATCACTCAACTTGTCGATCTGCCAATCTCTCGATCACCCGATGACTCGGTCTCTTGATGACTCGATCTCTCAATCATTTGATCTCTCAGTCTACTGACCTACTGATCTCTTGACCTTTCGGTCTTCTGGGATGCCTCTTACGATCCACTCTACTTCTAATACCATTTTCTCAAAATATAATTAGGAGTGGGGACAAATGATGATACCCTATTTAATAGGTCTCCAAAATCATACATGGTTATCCAATAAGAAATGCAATCATCATCAAGATCAAATCTTTTCATATTTTTGTATAATCATAATTCTCGTGGACTCTCATAAAGAATAGAAATCTTTCTAAAGTTCTAAATTTTTCTAAATCTTGAGGAAATCTAAATCTTATAGAAGTCTCTAATTACAATACTAACCTTCTTGAAAGACTTAAAACAAAGGAAACTAGAGTTTTCTACACCCCTGGAAGGCTATGAATACAGAGTATAGACAACTCTCGAAGAGGACTTAGTTTTTGATATACGAAAGAGAGGTAGTTCTATACATCGTTCAGAGTGGGGCTTCCATACCCGATTCTGTACATCATTCGGAGGGGGTTCTACACCCAATTTTATATGTCATTTAGAGGGGGTTCTATATCCAATTTTATATGTTATTCAAAGGGAGTTTCATATCCGTTTACATACACCGACAAAGGTAGGGTTTCATGCTCAGTCTTATACGATTAGAGGTATGCTTTCGTATTTTACTCTATATACAATTGGAGGTATGATATCTATGACTATTATCAGTTTTTATTTCATCACTTATACTGATTTGAGCGTCGGAGTCCCTCTGTCGGGCCAGCCCCGGTGAGGTTTCTACAGATTTTTCATCCGTGAAGAACCGACGAACACCGCCATCATCGGCTCCGTGCTCGAGTCAGAAGAGCTGGTATGTGTAGAGTAAAAATTGACTCCTACAGAAACGTATCGTCAATAAGGGATTTATCTCTCAGACGGGTAGGCAAGGCTCGCTCTCTCCCTCAACATTCATCGAGCATATTCTGCTTGGTAGTCAATTACTCGGTCTTGGTACTCTCTTGTTGCTCGGTGATCATCACTCGATCCGATAAGATAATATTCACTCTTCCTAAATCACGGGAGCAATCTTACATAAATGGAAAGGAGATCTTCAGTCGTAGTCGATAAGGAAAAGAATCTCCATGACGATCTAGACTTTCCAAACGGGTCCGAATTTGAAATCTTAAAGAATCTTACGCTATAATTCCCATAATCTTGGTGTCCTCTCGTAAAGAAATTAGAGTTTCAATACCCCGTATAAATACGACTTTCATATACTAAGGCTATATATACACTATTAAGTCAATCGATCAGGTATGTTCTTTAGACCTACCCATAGCATACAAACGAATACAGAACTTTCTTTTAATCTGTTTCTCACTTGTCGAAAATCGTTCTCTAACTTAATCATTGGAGCTCCCCCATTGAAGCATCCTTTTGGTGGTGTTTTGCAAGTTCCATTGATCAAGAGTATCAGATGGCCAAGTCATCCTGTTCAAGTTAGCAAAGTTATTATTTGTAGAGATAGACCCACCTCCAACTGTATGTATATATACATTTGTAGAACAAAACGAATATTGTGTCTGTATGTATATATACATATGTAAAACAGTGGGAATCTCAATGACTACCTTTGGTCCTACGCAGGTGAAATCATCGAGCACATTGTAGACCGATCAGTAAGCCCAATAATCCACAAACCATGCACGCCATGCAAGCACGCTGAGTAAACTATGTGCGGGTACCAATGTTGGTTGGCTTAACTGGAAGGGAGTTGAGTTTTCTTAATCATGATCGTGAGTTCGATTCCCCGTGGATATGAAAAAAATCAAGTTGGGAGATCTCCCCCCGAAAAGGACCGACCGTAGGTCGATCCGGATTAATCGGAGTGAAAATTCAGATATCGGGTGGGAAACCAGAAGAAAAAAAAAAAAAAAAAAAAAGCTATGTGCGGGGGTTCAAAACCTTACTAGTGCAATTTACTGGGATCAAAAATTGACCTTGCCTAGGATAAATGTTTCTTTTACCAGTGAAACATTGGACTTTGAAGTTTCCTCGTCTTGTTGTCATTGAATGTTTAGCCTCCGTTACTGTAATGCAATTCTACACATAAAATGGGGTGTTATTAACGAAAATGTGCATTAGTCACGAAAATTGAGAAGTACGTGTGGAAAACTCTGTCAGCCGGTAAGATTATTATTATTATTATTGTCAAAATTGCTCCCGCTGCCCTGCAACCCTTCATTTCCTACCTTCTCTCTTATCCTCTTTAATGGAAATGACACTCCTTTCTCTCTTTTTCTCTCTCTCTCTCTCCAAAACTCCAAGCATCTCCTTCATCGAAGAAATTTGATCATTCTCCACATACAATCAATGCCTAAATCGAATAATCAAATAAGAAATTGAAACAGAATAGATCAAGGAGATGTTGATTGGCTTCTCAGGTTAGACGAAGATGATATTTCCACCGGAGAGCGACGGGAACTGACTGGTGATGGATTTGGGCGGAGTAAACGATGGTGGTGGAATGGCAAACGGCGATGACGAAGATGAAGAGTGATGTCTAAGAGTGATGAATTTTGACTAATGGCAGGAAAGCGAAGACAAAATTAAAACCCAGATGGAAAAAAAAAATAAAGGGGATCGAAATGTTTTGGGATATAGTTAGGTCAAATCAACAGTTTTGAAATTCCAAACAAAATAGGGCTAATCTAATTATTTTAGTCAAGGCATGATAGAATTTGAGTAATGGGTGGAGAGAGAGGGGGGGGGGGAGCTGAAGGGCATGGAACGAGGTTTACAGATTTTGGGAAGGGAGAGAGAAGAGAGAGAGAGCCAGCTGAAGGGGGTATGATGGATATTTTCATGTCTCCGTTACATTTGCAAATTTTCGTCAGCTTTCCATCCTTTTGAAAACCACCGTGGACTATGTGGTTAATTTTGAATTTTGAAATATAGTGGTAGTATGTGGTCAAACATGAACCACAGGAGGATAAGTTATAATTTACCATTTTTTTAATGAAATTTATGCTTATTTGGTGATCAAAATTGATATTGTATCCATTATTATTCTTGGAAGTGGGGCACGTCTAAAGTAATCAAATGGTTAATTTTGGACTTGAAGGGGGTCAAAAAAAGGTCATAACATAAATGTGTCATTGAGTAGATGATGAAATTAATATTAGTACTCACTTAAAAGATGCATGCTTATTTCTACCAATTTGGTCACTGTAGAAACAGATGGAAAATAAGCTCTGCTTGGTCCCTAATAGAGGTAATTTTTGCCCCCACAGGTATTTGTTCTTCTAATTCGAATATGAAGCCTGTGTTGAGGTATTCACCAGATCTTCTTGGACGAAAAATCTACAAAAATCCCATCAGAACTGGCCCGACAGGGGGATTTTAATGCTTAAGTTTGTAAAAGTAGATAAAATAAAGATTGAGGATAATCTGTAGGTTTTGCCCTGTGTTGTTCTCGTGTGATCAATATATCGTTGGCTATGGATATGACCCTATATTATATATATATATGCAAAGAGAGATAATGAATGAATATAATTGAGTATAGAGTCATACCCGAATATATAAAATGAGGCATAAAGCCGTACCTCTGGTAGTATAGATTAGTGTAGAAATCACACCTCTAATGATGTATAATTGGGAATGAAACCATACCTCCACTGATAGAGAGTTGTCTTTACATGCCTCCAAGATGTATGTGTAAGGGGAGAGAATATTTTGTCGATGTGTAATTGTATTTTTATGGAGAAATTGTGTTACATAGGGTTGGGAGTATAGTCCCCTTTACCTTGTGCTATGTTCTGTGGAATGGGTTACCTTTGCTCTATATTTATAGCCTCCCAAGAGATGTAGAAAACTCTAGTCTCCTTTTGTGTGAGATCTTCCAAAATAGCAAAAATTATGGTCAAAGATTTTTATAATATTTAAGATCCTATAAGATTAAGGAAGGTTTAGTATTTAGGAAAGGTTTATTTCCTTATTGAGAGTTTAGGAGAATTAGAATCCTATGAGGTTAGGGAAAGTTTCATGTTAATCCGGGTATAATCATTTGCCCCCACTCCTAATGACATTTTGAAAGAATGGTATTAGGAGTAGAGTGAATTGTTGAATCGGAAGAGATACGAAATGGAGCATTAAATGCGAAAGGTGTTGATGATAGACAGTGAGAATTATTTGAGAAAAATTTTGATTTTAGGGTTGGTGAAATTTATGGAGCGACTAAGAGGTTGAATGACTGAGAGGTCAAGAGACTGTGAGGTCAAGAGAATAGAAGGTCGAGAGACTGAGGGATAAGTGATCGAGAGGTTGAGTGACCAAGAAGTCGGATGACTGAGGAAGTCAAGAGATTAGGAGGTCAAGACACCGAGAGGTTGAGTGACCGAGAAGTCGGATAACCGAGGAGGTCGGGAGACCTCTTGTTGAGGATATCGGTAGTTATAAGATGAAGAAGTAAGGATCACATTCGATTATAGTTCTTGAACCATAGAGAATGTGCCACAAAAAGAATATCGAGATGATATTTGTAGTTAAGACAAAGAGGATGAGATTGCGTCCGTTCAACCGAGAATTGTGCCCCATAGTGGCTATATGTCGTGAGGTGTCATACTGAGGAAGTTTTGTGCGGAAGGGACTTGTTGTTGTTGTACATAAATGAGAGTTTTGCGGCATTGCATCTATTGTGCTGGACAAGAGAATGGGGAGGCATTGGGTCTGGATAGAGTATTTAAAGGCCATGTGCCAAGAGGCGCCTATTGATGTTGTACCGAGAGTGAAAAGTTGATGGCATGGAGTCAAGAAAGTATATTGGCCTTATGCCAAGGAGGTGCTTGTTGGCATTATGCTAAGAGGTCATATGATGGCATTGCACCGAGGAGGCTCATTGGCATTGTGCCAAGAGTGGGTTTGAGGCATTTCGCCAAGAATGTTCGACGGTGTTGTGCCGAGAAGTATGGGTCATGTATACCCGGTTAGGAGTTACATATCATGTCAGTGATGTGCTTGAGGGCGTTGTATGCCTATAGGCTATTTTTTATTGCATATGCTTATTTTGATTGTGATGTTATAAGAAATCAGTGAAACTCATAAAATAAAGATGATCGGGAGATCGAGTAGTCGAGATATTGTTTTGCGAGTTTTATAAAGAGTACTAAATCTCAACTTAAACCCATTGCGTAATGGGAATTACTTCCATAGTAAATGAGACTGTTTGGCTAGGTGTTGAAGTGACCAATGGATTGGAAGAACGAGGGATCGAAAGGTCGAGTAAGTATATTGAGAAAGGTTAACCTGGTAACGTATAAAGAGGAGTAAGGTAGTAACTGAGAAGGTTGAGGGACTTGAGGGAGATTGTTTGTCCGAGCATTAGCAGAGAGTGTAGAGTGCTTGTCTTATGAAAAGCAGAAGTTAGCTGTACCTAATCAGGTTTCAGGTAATGTCCCAATTGTGTGCTAGAGGAAAAGGGAAATTGGATAAGAGAGAGCAGCAGATGTTGCCTTGAGTGATAAAGAGAGAGAGGCAAGGTGTTTGAAAACTGACTTGGAGTTTATGTTTCATTAGTATGATGAAGCTCTTGATGAGTGTGAGGGGTTGGAGGTTGGAGCGAAAAAGGATGAGATGAAATTGCTACGTCGGTTATATTTCATTTGTACGATATAAAATAATTCTCATGAAATAAAAAGATGCTTGCTAGTTGCCATTGTGTAATGTACTTACATGATACATGAAAATTTAATCAATAAGAAAGTAGATTGTGTTAGGATAAAGAAATTTGAGTATTGAGTTGTCTCAAAAGATGCTTTAGTCGCAAGAGAGGGTGTTAGAACCCTTATCTTGTATTAGAGCCAAGAGACTATTAAGTGTTGGAACCGACAGAATATATATGGAGGCGATATTGTGATGAGTATGATTTAGTGCTGAGAGAAAGGGAGTTAGATCCCTTTCGGTACAATAGTAGCCATGTTAAACAGGAAAACCAATAGAAGGCGAGTTAAATCCCGTCCTGGTGTCGGAGCCCACATTATACAGAAGGCCAAGAGAAAAAGGGAGTTGGATCCCATCCAGGGCATTAGGGCCCATATATATAAATGGAAGACTGAGAAAAAGTGTGTGAAACCCATGTTATGTCGTGAAGCCAAGAGAATGTCCTTGGCGTTGTGCCAAGGATGTGTATAGCATATTAGGCATTGCACAAATGGTACTCGGAGACATTGCGCCGTGAATGTGTAAAGCGTACTGGGCATTGTGCCAATGGTACTTGGAGGTGTTGCGCCGTGAATGTGTATAGCGCATCAGGTATTGCACCGATGGTACTCAGAGGCGTTATACCATGAATGTGTATAATGTACCAGACATTGCATCGATAGTACTTGGAGGCGTTGCACCATGAATTTGTATAGCATATAGGGTGTTGCGCCAATGGTCCTCAATATGTATAGTTTACCAGGTGTTGCGCCGATGGTATTCAAAGGTGTTGTGCATGAATGTGTGGGCATTGTGCCGATGGTACTCGGAGGCATTGCATCGTGAATATGTATACCGTATCGGGTGTTATGCCGATGGTACTTGGAGGTGTTGCGCCGTGAATGTGTATAGCGTACTAGGCGTTGCGTTAATGGTACTCGAAGGCATTGCATCATGAGGGTGTCTCTGGCGTTGTGGTAGGAGACTATGGAGGCATTACGTCGAGAAGGTGTACCAAGCGTTGCGTTAGGGTACTTTGGTGCATTGCATCGTGAGGACCTATTGGTGCGGTGAGCCTGGATGTGGAACCCATGTGAGGAGTGGAGCCGAGGGATTATGTCTGCAAAAGAAAGAGTTTGGTAGACTAGAGCTCTATAGACACGTGAGCCTGGACTGAGCTTAGTCAAAAGGTAATGAAAAAGTGACAGAATATGTAGAATTGAGATATTATTATGGAAAATTAACAAAATAGTAGGTAGTGGACAGAAATTACTAGACCGAGTCCTTTGATGGATCTAAGTCATAGTTGATCACTCTGATACCGAGAGAATGTTGCCTTCCGAGGCTGTTGACTAGCAAAGGGGTGCTCCTAACTATGTTATCACTAACTGAAAATTGCTTTTGTTCGTTGCTTGGTCGACATGATTAAAGTGGTACAAAGAAGAGTCAGAGCATGTAAAATAAAGATATTATTTGTATGATAATCATAAGATAAGATTCAATATTAGAATAACTAGTTAAGAGTATTGAAACACTATTGAAGTAATAATAAATTGTGAATAGGAATTATTAAATCGAGACATTTGACAGATTCGGATCACAATTGAGTGCTCTGGTTCCGAGAAGTGTGCTGAATTGTTGTTAGCCAAGGTATAATGAAGAAGTGATACAGTATGTAGAATATGAATATTATTGTCGTGATAGATATAAAACAAGATTTTAGATGAGAGCAATTTATTAGGAATACTAAAACATTGACAAAGTAATAATAGGTTGTGGATAAGGGTTACTGAATGCAGGTTGTCAATGTCGTGCGGGGTTATTAGGAATATCCACCATATGAGAATTTTGTTTTGTTGAAATAAGGTACTTGGGGGTGAGCAAGGAAGATCGGAGTGAAAAATACAATTTATGAAAAATAAATTAGAAATATTAGAAATTTGAAAAGTTCAAAAATATGGGATATAACATATATTAGGTGTTATATGATTAAAGAGTTTGAGTAGCATAGTGGTAATAAGCTTTTTGAGCAGAGGGTGAGTCAAGATTCAAATCTTCATGACTACATTCACAACCACCAAGATGTAAATTACACAAGGATGCAAGGATTACCGAGAGCAAGAATGATGGCAGAGTAAGAATGGCAACCACCAAGAGTAGTGGGTGTACCAAGAGCAAGTTTCACAAGTTCTATTTGCAAGGAAATGGATGTACCGAGGGGTAATGTACTGAGAAGCAGTGGAGTGTACCAAGAGGTAATGTAGAAATAAAGTAATATTCCAAGAGGTAGCAATCACGAATAGATAGTGGAGTTGTACAAAGAAGGAGAGATCAAAATAAGTTTAGATATATTGAGCAAATAAATTCTCAAAGTGAGAAGTTAGACTCTACCAAGTACTGAGCATGTCTCCCCTTGTTAGTTTTAGCTTTAAAGATATCACCTCTATGATGGCATGGTGATAAGAGGGAGGAAACAAAGCAAGGCATGAAATTTATAAGGCTAGTCAGTCCATCGTTTCCCATGGACGGTTCCAATCTGATGGAGGTAATTTTTACCTCCATAGATATCTGCTTTTCTGACTCGAACGAGAAGTCTGTGTAGAGGTGTTCACTAGATCTTCTCAGGTAAAAAACCTATAAAAACCCCACTGGAGTTGGCCTGGCGGGGGAACTCCGATACTCAAGTAAGTAAAAGTAGATAAAATAAAGACTAAGAATAGCTTGTAGGTTTTATCCTGTATTGTTCCCGTGCGATTAGTATATAGTTGGCCATGGATATGACCCTGTGAATTATGTATAAATGAAAAGAGAGATAATGAACGAATATAATTGAGTATGGAGTTATACCCAAATGTATTGAATGGGACATAAAGTTGTACCTCTGTTTGTATAAGATTAGTGTAAAAACTGTACCTATGATAATATATAATTGGGCATGAAGCCATACCTCCATTGATAGAGAATTGAGTTTTCTTTACATGCCTTCAAGATGTATGTGTAGGGGAGAGAATATTGTGTCGTTGTGTAGTCGTGTGATTATGGAGAAACTGTGTTGTATAGGTTGGGAGTGCCTTTGCTTTGTGTTATGTTCTGTGGAATGGGTTATCTTTACTCTGTATTTATAGCCTCTCAAGAGGTGTAGAAAACCATAATCTCCTTTTGTGTGAAATCTTTTGAAATAGTAGGGATTATGGTTAAAAACTTTTAGAATATTTAGAATCCTATAAGATTAAGAATGGTTTAGTATTTAGGAAAAGTTTACTTTCTTATTGAGAGTCCATGAGAATTAGAATCTTATGGGGTTAAGGAAAGTTTCCTGTTAATCCGGGTTCCATCAGTTTCAATGGGTTGCGTCTTGTTTTGGGTTTCGCACTGTAGCTGATGGTCCAATCTGAGCAGTTACATTAGAACATTACTCCCATCTCTAGGCTTTTTATGCTGTTACTTTAGAATGCTCTACCTGAAGGAGCCTGTTAATGATTATATATTGTTTCTCTTGCAACCTTTTTCTGTCAACTAAGAATTTGTGTAAATCTGGTTTCGTGTGGGTTTTGTAGTTTTAACTACTGGAATTTTTTATTTGATTCCAATTTTGTTATGGATAAAAAGGACTATTACATTTTATGTTACATGGACTATTGGCTTTGCTTGATGCTTGTATAAGCATTAGTGTCAAAAATTTTATTTTGGTGGAAAATTTTATCAAAATAATTGAATATTTTCTTGATATAATATAAGACAAGCTCAACCTCATGTGCGGCTCTCCAATTGGCTACCTTGCTTCACTCTAGTCCGTTACACTTCCAAAACCACCCATACGTATAACTGCAACAAGTGTCTTTCCCTTAGCTTTTGGAGCCATTGCTTGTGTACTAACCTTCAAAGGACTAAGAATGAACTTAGCCCCTTATTTCACAAAGTTATAGACATTTGACTGTCCTTGATAGCTAGAATTCTATATCAAATTGCCATGGTCTCCCAAACAATAAGTTGTTTGATAGAGATAAAATAAGTGTAATATTGATAATTTGTTTTGCATTATTTTTGAGTAAATATTATATTAATTTTAAGCATTTGATGTGTTAGAATCAATGGAGAACATTCATGAAGAAAAATGGAGAAATTAAGCCAAATTGGTGACTTTGCATGCAAGAAAAAAATTTGGACATAAATACTCATTCAATAGCTTGTGGGTACGCCAATTTTAAAGGGGTTATGCAAGGAATTGTGGAAGGTTTACTGCAGCATGTTTCTCTTTCCAATTATAGACTCAGGGAGGCATTGGATTAAATTAGAGGCATTGAAGGCTAAAGATCTTTTATTTTATTTAGTTGGAATTTTTAGAATTCTTGATATTTTTGTAATTTTTATTTTTAGTTAGTTTTTGTGTTGTAGAGACAATTAGAAATTTCTATTCCTTTTTATTTTGCCTACTTAGGGCTACAAGGTCTTTTTACCTTTAGTAAAAAGGTAAAAAAAGAAAAGGATAGAAATCCCTTATTTTTAGGAGATTTGTTAACTTTTTTAGAAGAAATTT
The DNA here is from genome assembly GCA_037126225.1 of Dillenia turbinata. Taxonomy (NCBI): domain Eukaryota; kingdom Viridiplantae; phylum Streptophyta; class Magnoliopsida; order Dilleniales; family Dilleniaceae; genus Dillenia; species Dillenia turbinata. The sequence continues at coordinate 1,779,032 of JBAMMX010000010.1, forward strand.
TGGTTACTTGGGTGGTACATTATGTCACATGGGAAGAGGGGGTGACTCCACTCGTACACACAATTTTCTCTTTTCTTTATCATCTTGGATGGTGGCTGCACTCTTGTTGGATGGCTGATGCACATTTTGTTCTTGTTCCAACATTGTTCTACAGCAACAATAGTTTTATTTTGTGAGTTCTTTTCAATTATGTTTTTGTTCTAATTTATTTCTAGTTGAAGACTAATTGAAATTTTGATTCATTCAGATCTAAATGTGCTTATTCATTTAACAATCATATGTATTTATTTAATTCCTATATTTTATAGATCATGATTTTCTAGAATTTATTGAATAGGTGACCAATATTTAATAGATCTAGAATAGTCTACAACCATTCAAAAGCAGTAATATTTGTTTATTTTTAATAAAGTGGTGAATGACATTCATGTCATGGAATTGAATAATTTAATTTAAATAAACTCGTCGTGTGTTTGTTAATTAGAATTGTGTCTCTCTAGATCTTAAACCTGTCGAGACACTAAATTCAACGAGGGTCTCTTGGGTTATCTTTCGATTAGAGAAATAATTAATGGTGGTACCTTGATTATCGAAAAAGTACGAAGAGATTGGTCGTTTCGTGGTATTTAACGGTTATAACCAATTTATTTATATATTGTTGAATTATCTTTGAATTCAAGATCAATCGAGTGAATCAAAGTGGAAACAAGCCCTTCAACTAGGTTATTTCATCTTGACATTTATTCCTTCAATTTTGTCTCATTTTATTTTGACAATTGTTATTACGATTTTAGTTCTTGTTTATTTCAATTTGGTAGATTAGTAGTAAGTTAAAAATCTCCATATTTTTATTTTTATTTCTTTAAAAGAGATAAATTCCCTTCTTTCCTGTGGATATGGCTCTACTCACTTTAGATTTATTTTTTGTGAAGTAGGTATTTTTATTTTTGTTAGTTTGACACCCACCATTGCTTAACTTCGTGTCAACTATGTCACAATTAAGTAAGAAAGAACTTAACCCCTCATTTACCACATCAAGTATTGCTATGAATGCACTTCAATTTTAAGACCCAATTGAGGTGTAATAAAACTAATGAGATTATAACAACTACTACTGTTAATAACAAGGTCAAAGATTTGCACCTTTATTAGGCACCTAGTATGAAGCAATCTATTCTGAGTCCTTTCTTCCATTGATGCCAACATAATCTTCCTTTCCATGCATATTTGTCTCTCAACTTCTTCATACTCCTCATCATCCTCGGGCTCACACAACATTTCTGCATAGGATTCTTTATGGTGTTCTTCCCCCTCAACCATCTTTGCCAGCCTTCGTTGAGGATACTCATTGGACTAATGCCCTTCCTTCACACACCAACACTTGCCAACACCCAGTTTAACTTAGAGATTATCTAACCTCCTTGGATTTCCACCGTGCATTACCCTATTCCTCTTCAGCCCAAAAACAATAGCTTTGGGTTAAAGATTCAATGGAGTTATATCCTCATCGTCAACAATCCTAATCTCTATACTAAGTGCTTCTTCTTAGATGTCTGATGCTTAAGCTACTTATTTCCTACATCAATATCTCAACCTTCAATACCATATTTAATATTAACAAATTGCTGCCTTAGGTTTTATTTAAGTTGTTTCTGTTGATTAATATGTCAATGTAGGCGTATTTTTTGGTTTATATGGAGGAGAATTCAATTTATTTAAATTTGAATTTTGGATAATAGGATAACTCCCATTATCCCTATAACTCCTCACAACTTCCCATAATAATCTCTCACATAAGGGACATTTTAATGGATTGAAATTAACCTCTCTATTGAGACATTGAGTGTAGATCAAGAGTAATTGAGAATTGTTTAGAGAGATTGTGAGAGACATATATTTTCTAGAGTGAGAAAACTATCGACGAGTCGAGAAAATTTCGAGTAGGAAATTTTCTCATCATCATTGTATCATTGGATTTTGGGTTGCGGTGTCATGATATTGTGGTGGTGATTCGATTTCATGATCACCATCCTGATCATGCGTTTTGTGCGAGAGTTCACAGCTATGGATTTTTGAAAATCTACACATCAAGATATTTATCCTGAAATTTTGATTTATTTATTTTGTGATTTTTCACACTTCCGCATATTAAAAATAAATTTAACATTGGTATGAGAGCATGTTTAGATTTATTTAAAAAAATATTTTCGGAATTTTGGGGATGAAAAATGTGTAGGATAAAAATTTAGCATCTGAATCACGAATGAGTTTTGTGAATCTGATGATACCACGACGTTACCCATGACCCATGGAGTATGAATATGATTTTTATTTAATTTTTGAAGCATGTTTAAACCATTAAACGTCCGGTCGAAGTTCTCGACCGTACCAAACTCAAAGCCTTAGATCTGTCGAGTTAGAGGATGAATTGATATATGAAAATGGCATATATATGTTCCTCATGATCTGATCTACATTTTAATGTATTAATTGTGAATTTTGGTCACCAAAAACAAGGTTTTTTGGTATGGCATTGAAGGGCCATGACAAGGATGCTTAATCCGCCATGATTGGGGCTTGAATCCTTTATAAAATCAAGTTTAAGATGAATAGAGGAGATTTAATTACAATTTCTGATTGAAATCGTATTGAAAAAGAGGCCAAAAATGGGTTTTCCAGTATTCGAGTCAAGACGACCTGGTTGTAGAAAGTCGGACAAAGAAGACGCGGCCTATACCCACGAGCATGTGGTATGCATGCGCTCTGAGGAGCATGACACCCATAAGAGAAGGCACATGGATGTCATGCGTGACGAGGCACGTGACAAGTTGGGAGTAGTCCGAGTCGATCCAACCTGCATCTGACCCGGGATGTGAAGTGCACGTACTAGATGTGCTGCGCATCTGGCGCATGCAATAGCTTGTTGCTGGCATGTGTAGGCGAGTGGCAGCATACTGCCAGGGCGTGGCAGTGTGTGGGGCCTTCGATGGCGCATTAGGTCGTTCTGGATTGAATTTTTTTCCATTTTCTAAGGGTCTTACGTCAATATTTATGACTTTTTGTGGGTTTTTGTATACCAATCCAAGTACAGATGGTAAGATATCATCCCGGGTTATGGTGGATGGATCCGTTGATCCATTCATTCGCTTTGGGGTTCATATTTGAGCTATTTTGTGTTTGTTGATTCGAATGGTGCACAAAATATGAAAATAAGTATCAATAAGTCACTAATCTCTCTCTTTTCTTTGTACCAGAGACTATGGCTATTTCGAAAACTGTCATTCAAGATCTTTACAAGGAGGATAAACTAAATGGTGACAACTATGATATTTGGCGTCGAAAGATTTAGTTTGTCTTTGAGGAATAAGATCTTTCTAAGATTCTGAGACACGAGGTGGCGGATTCCGGGGACACCTCAAGTTAGACGAGATCAAAAGGCCTATCATGCTTGGAAGAAGAAGGATAGCTATGCTAGGGCAATCTTGATTAGTAGCATATATGATGACATGATTCCAGTCTATGAGAAGTATTCTACAGCTATGTCAGTTTCGCTCCCCTAAAAGAGATTATGGCTTTCATTCAGCTCCTAAGGTGAGGATGCTGACTTATAAGTTTATTACTTGTAAGAAAATGACTGATCATAGGATAAAACAACATTTAATGCAAATGTTGAGTATGATCACCGAGTTAAGAAATGTGGACAAGCCCATTTTAGATGAGTTTCAGGTACCGGGTGTGATCCAGTCATTACTTGATTCATGGAAGACCATGAAAACCTATCTCACGCACGACGAGAGTATTCGTACTTTCGTTGATGTGAGTAGACACTGTGAGCTCGAGAAGGAGTGCTTGGAGGTGAGTAGGCTATGCAGTGAAGTCGAGCAAGGGCTTCCATGGCACCAAACGCAAATGGAAGAAGTATGAGAAGAAGACTTGAGGTCCAGGCAAGAAGAAGCCATCTGAGAAATCCAATAGTAGAGCACAAAAGTGTAGGAAGAAGGAGTTCGAAAAGGTTAAAGTGAAATGCTACGTATATGGTAAATTTGGTCACTTTGCTCATGAGTGAGATGAGAAGAAGGTATGTCATTCTTCTTTACATAGTTTGAGGTTTGTCTCCTCTTTTGTGATGCTCACTAAGTCCTCTCCTTTGTGGACTATGGACTTAGGCACCACCAACCAGGAGTGTATACGTGGAGTTCCATCAGATGAGTCCTCAGGCTAAGAGGATTTACGTGGGGAACGGAGTATTTATTATCATCAAAGTGATTGGCACTTACAAGTTGGAGCTGCAAAGTGGCCAAACTCTATATCTACATGATTTACTTTTTGCTCTGGATATTCGATGGAACCTGATTTCTGTACTTTATTTAAATCGTCTAGGATATGTTTGTCTTTTGGAAACTCTATTATTTCTATTAACTATGACAATTCTTTTGTTTGTTCTGGTTTTGTCCATGAAGGATTGATTAACTACGACAGTTCTTTCGTTTGTTCTGACTTTGTCCATGATGGACTGCATGCACTGGATGCTATTTCTTTTAATGGTATTTCTTCTTATTATTCTATTGGATTTACATTTGATTGCGTGGATAAAGATGTGAATGTATGGCATAATAGATTTGGGCAAATTGGGTAAGAGAGGATGAAACGGTTAGTAGCAAGTGGACTGTTGGGCCCGCTAACCAAGGGCGAGTCGCTCTTATGTGAGTTTTGCTTTGCCAGCAAAGCTATAAGAAGAAAACCATTTGACAAGGCAATGAGAGCAGAGACTCCATTGTAGTTGGTCCACTTCAAAATCCGTAGCCTTATGAACGTGAGAGCTCAAAATGGAGCTATATACTTTATTACATTCATGGACGATTACACACGTTTGAGTTATGTCTATCTGATCTCACATAAGTATGAGACATTGAAATGTTTCAGAAGGTTTATTAGCAAAATTGAGAATCAATTGGACTTGAAATTGAAAACTCTCAGAACCGATCGGGGGTGTGAATATTTGCCAGAACAATTTAAAGAGTTAGGTTTTGAGAAAGGTATTATAAAACAGCTAACTATTCCTACTACTCAGTAAAATGAAATAGCCAAGAGTAGGAATAAGAGTTTATTAGAGATAGTGAGGTTTATGATGGCGTAAGCCAATTTGCCAATCTTCCATTGGGGTGATACATTATTGACTACAACTTACATCCTTAACCATATTCCATCAAAGTCCATAGTCAGTACCTCATATAAATTTTGGACATGGATTTAGTCTGACTTTAGCCACTTGCACTACAAAAAAATCATAAATTTGCAACAAAATTTGCAACAAATTCGTAAGAAAAATTCGTCCCAAAACAAATTTGTGACGAATTTTACGACAAATTTTTTTTCGTCCCTAATAAGTTGTCGCAAATTTTTGGGACGAAAAACTAATTTTTTGTCGCAAAAATTTCCAACAAAAATTTTTTTGTCGCAAATTTGCGACGAATTTAGCCACAAAAAAAAAATTTCGTCATAAATTTGCAACGAATTAGGTTTTGTCACAGATTTGCGACAAATAGGATTCGTCGCAAATCTGTGACGAAAATAGGATTCGTCGCTGATTAGCGACGAACATGATTTTCGTCACAGTTCTGCGACGAACATGATTTTCGTCGCAAATTTGCGACGAATCATTTTTTTCGTTGCAAAATTCGTAGCTAACGGCAAATATGTATTTTTGCGACAATTAAAAATTTTATTGATATATTTGGATCATTTTTTCCTATATAACCTGTTTTTATACCTGCTCATCTAACCTAATCAATAACTAATCATTCAAATCATTTTTAATATCAAATTTCAGGCATCTATACTCATAAATATAGCTAACTATTCAATAAAATCAATAAATTAAAAATTCAACAAGAAATCATAATAATAATATCAAAGATAAAATCAACATCAAGTCTAAATGTTAAAATATCAATAACCATACATAACCAAGAAAATAAATATAACGAGTATCAAAATGTAAGTCAAATAACAGTACACAATCTCAAGTATGACCTCCACCACCATCATCCTCATCATCATCATCATCATCACCGAAGAAATCATCACCTTCAACACCATCTCGAGCATTATCAGGAGGAGAAATAGAAGGGGGAATCTGACTTGGAGCGTAGGCTAGCTGAAGATGCTGCATGATTAACATTTGTTGCGTGCGGAACTCGTTCATTTCTTGCGTGTGCTTTGCTTGAAGTTCATTGAAATCCTGATCTCTTTGCCGCAATAAGTCCTTCAAATGGCTCACCTCTTGAGTTAACTGATTTATTTCTACCCTGACTGCTGGTGGGGTGGAAGAAGACGAACCAGGGAATTGGTAATTTCTGCTCAAAGAACCTAATCCAACTACTCTACCCCCTTTTGCTCCACCAGTCAACTCGAGCCATATATTTATGTTATCAACAGATGGCTCAGATCCACCAGCATCATCACTAACACTCAAGTTTCTGCGTGACATTAAATAATAAATAATATTATTAACTTAATTAATATCAAACAAATTAACTAAATTATTACAATAACATTAAATATTATCATATAATCAAATAAAATATATATTATTAAACATTTAACAATATTGATTATTTAACTAATCGAAATAAAATTTACTATAAATTACGGATTATTGTTAACATAATGTTTCACCTAAACAATGATCAACACTTTTGATTCCAAATTTATATAAAATATTAAAATTAACAAATCCAAACATATCATTAGATCAACCACTAAATACAAAAAAAAAAAACTAATATAGAAATAAAAACAACACAAACATACAAATTTACATAATTTCATTTTCCAATTATTACAATACAAATTAAAACTTTTCTCACCACCAAATAATAATTCACCGATGGGCTCAGATATCAACAGCAACAACAGCTTCCAATCCAAATATTCGATAATCGCAAATCTTGATACATCAAAAACAATTATAAATAATTAATATATTATTAAAACAATACAATAAAAACATTTTATAAATAAAATTTGTCAAAATTTTTTTTTTAAATAATTTTGTATAAAAGGGGCAACAATGGGCCTACCCAGGGCCGTGCAATGGCCCAGCCCATGGGACACGCACACAGGGGCCAGCGGCCCCTGCGCGAGGTGCAGCGCACAGGGCCAAAGGCCTGGCGCCGCGCGCGGCCGCATCGTAGGGGCCAGCGGCCCCTGCGCGCGGCTGGGCCGCGCAGGGGCGGCGGCCCCTTGCCGCGGCTGGCCCGCGAAGGGCAGATCCGGCGGCTTGGCCGCCGGATCTGGCTTTTATAGCACAGATCCGGTGGCTTGGCCGCCGGATCCCGGCTTCCACCTAGCCGAGAGAGAGAGAGAGAGAGAGAGAGAAAGAGGGAGAGAGATTACCGATTTCGCAGAACCACTGAGGGAGAGAGCGAGAGACAGAGTGAGAGTGAGAGTGAGAGTGAGAGCGAGAGACAGAGTGAGAGTGAGAGTGAGAGAGAGCGAGAGACAGAGTGAGAGTGAGAGTGAGAGAGAGTGAGAGACAGAGTGAGAGTGAGAGAGAGCGAGAGACAGAGTGAGAGTGAGAGTGAGAGAGAGTGAGAGACAGAGTGAGAGCGAGAGAGACAGAGCGAGAGCGAGAGTGCGAGTGAAAGAGTGAAGTATAGATTTTAGGGACGATAACAATTCGTCCTTATTCAGGGACGAAAATTTTTTTCGTCCCTGAATCTGGGACGAAAAAAATTTTCGTCCCAAATTTAGGGACGAATTGACGAATTCGTCGCAAATTTAGAGACGAAAAAATAATTCGTCGCTAATTCAGGGACGAAAATAAAATTCGTCCCTGATTCAGGGACGAATTTTGGGACGAAAAAAAAATTCGTCCCTGACTCAGGGACAAAAATAAAAATTAAAAAAAAAATTAAATCAGATAGCTTTTTTATTTTTAAAAATAAAAATAAAAATAATTTACAATAAGTGGTATGATATTCCAAGTTTTCAATCTATCACGCGAACTAATATAAGTAAAACTATAAATATTTTTTGGTGGAGAAAGATTTGATATTTGGCATTGTTATAAAGATTATAAATATTTTTCGATCAAAATTATAAAATCTATTAATATTATATGGGATGGTGTAGGAGCATACTTACCTAAAAAGGCTATCACGGTGAATCCTACTTTAATTTTAATAACCCTTCACGTTTAAATATGACACAATTTGATTATTGTACGGCAATGGAAAATAAAATTTTTAGAACTTTACAAATTATGTGGAGTTTACTTTCAAATATCTTCTTCTTTATTGATTTATAAATTTATATTTTTTTATAAAATTAGATTAAACTTCAATTTTTTTTTAAAACTTTAAATAACAAAAATTAGAAGTGAAAATCAACTCTTCATTTAGCTTGAAGCACAGGTTAAGAGGGAAATTATATAGAAATCAAACGCATGCTATGTGCTGGGTGGTTGTATAATTCATAACAAACCTTCTTACTTTCATTGATAGAGATTCGACCACTCTGTTAACATATATATTAAAAAGAATTCCTAAATTATTAAAAATCGTGAACAATTATGAAAATTTTATCATTTCTATTCTATGCAAAATTAAAACAGTGGTGAATGTTAATTTAATAACTGCATGGTTCATCCAATGAAGATATCCGCCAACCTCCCATTTGTTTGTGAAGTATACGCAAAAAAAAATTCGTCCCTACCGAAAAAAAATTCGTCCCTGAATCAGGGACGAAAAAAAAATTCGTCCCTAAATTAGGGACGAATGGACAAATTTGTCGCAAATTTAGGGACGAATAATTTATTTGTCGCAAATTTAGGGACGAATGTTTATTTTGTTACAAATTTTGGGACGAATTATAAATTCGTCGCAAATTTAGCGACGAATTTTGGGATTCGTTGGAAATTTAGCAACGAATTTATTATTTCGTCGCAAATTTCCAACGAATTTTACATCAAAAAATTTTCGTCACAAATTTGCGACGAAATTTATAACGAAAATATTTTTTGTTGCGAAATTTGCGACGAATACTTTTTTGTTTCTAAATTCGTGGCTAATTAGCGATGAAATTTATTTTTGTTGCTAAATTTGTGACAGATTTGCGATAAATATTTTTCGTTGCAAAATTTCGTCGCTGAATTCTTATTTTTTTGTAGTGTTGAGGCTATAAGGATGTACTGTATATGTTCATAATTCCCCGTATCCACACGACAAGTTAGACCCACGAGAAAAAAAATGTATCTTTATATGATACTCAGATCACTACAAGGGGTATATGTCTTTAAGTGAGCATACAGACGACATTGTCACTGCAATTGAGTCTCAGATCCCATGTTCCTTGAGAATAATTTCACTAAGAGGTGAAATCGATCAGAATTTTACCTTTTATGAGATGGATGAGCCTAGTGGTTCAGCTAAGTCCACCAACGGGACCCAAGGACCCATTATGGATTTTGGTTCTTGTAGGATTAATTCATCTATAGGTGAACAGGTTCTCCTTCCTCGTAAGAGCAGTCAAGGGCACGTACCTAAACATTATTTCCTAATTGAGAGTGAGACCCTTATTGTGACTTTTGAGGATGCTGAAGATCCCAAAACGGCTTAGGAGGCTCTCGAGGTTTTTGCAATAGACCATTGGTTGAAGGCCATGGATGAAGAGATAGAGTCAATGAAGGTCAACGTGGTTTAGGACCTAGTTGATTTGCCTGAGGGTAGAAAGGTCATTGGGAACAAGTGGGTTCTCAAGATCAAAAGAAATACTAATGGATCGGTGGAGGAGGATAAGGACCATTTAGTAGCCAAGGGTTATACTTAGAAAAAGGTCGTAGACTACGAGGAGATTTTCTCCCCTATAATCAAATTTACCTTGATCCGTTTACTTTGGCGCTAACATGAACATGAATCTGGAGTTACGCCAGATAGACATTAAGACTACCTTCCTAAATGAAAGTTTAGATGAGGAGATTTACATGGAACAGTCATCTGGCTTTATTCCTATAAGTCAGGAGGATATGGTTTATTGACTTCAGAAGTCAATATATGGCCTTAAACAGTTATCCGAGCACTAATACCTGAGATTTCATGAGAAAGTGATATTTTATGGTTTTGTGATACGTTCTAAGGATTCTTTTGTAATCATGTCATTATATGTGGATGACATTTTGTTGGTTGGGAATAATAGAGAGTATTTGATAACCATCAGAACAAGATTATCGTTAAGCTTTGATATGAAGGACATGTGTTAGGCTAGTTCATTCTCGGAGTTAGATCTAGAGGGACACTTAAAACGGGTGTTGTCTCTTTTATAATAGTCCTACATTTGGAAGATTCTTGAATGTTTTGAGATGAGTGATTGCAACACCATAAATACTCTTATAGCTAAAGGTGAAGGGTTAAGTCTTGACATGTGTCCTACATGACACTATCAAGTTATCATAATATCATGATGCAATTTTCACATAACATCATTTCAAGACATGCCACAAACACTAAAATATTTTTAAATCATATTTCAAAATTTATTTATAAAAATCATGATCAAAACTATTTTTTATTTAAAGTCAAAAATAGATCGTCTCACTCACCTCGACTGGGAAGGGTACTCCACTCTCCCTAACTGTCCTTGTTGCCCGAACGAGTCACCCCTCGAACGAAAACGTAACCCTACACCTAAATTAAATAATATGTATCATTTGTCAATTCAATAACATATTGTTGGTCTAAAAAATATGTATGGAAATGTTTTTTTTAAGGTAAAATCTCAAATTCCATACTTAGAGAAAAATTCTTACAAAATTTATCACGCACAAGTATAGTAAAATCATAATATCTTTTAATATCTTGATTGGATTCAAATTATTTAAATTTTATCTTAAAGATAAGACATATATCTCCAACCTTTATGTTTAGACCAACTTCCAATTCTGAACACACGAATTTAAAAAAATTTATCACTTTTTCAGTCTAAGTTCTTAAAACCAATTCTGCACAATTTTGGGAGAATTTCCATATCTCCCAATATACTTCTTTGATTTAAGTGATTAATATCTCAAATTAAAGATAAGATATATATCTAAAATTTTCTAGTTTTGACCATCCTTAGATTGTAAATATATAATTTTGTAAAATTCAAGTTTCATCTCAGTTTCAGTTTTAGAATCACTTCTGCACAGTTTTAGTAAAAATATCATAACTTTCTGCATATAACTCTGATTCAGGTGATCTTTATCTCAAATTAAAGATAAGACAGAGACCTAAAACTATCATGTTTAAAATTTCTCTAAATTCGGAACATAAAATATCTCAAAAATTCATACAAATTACTAGTCGTACACAGGACATGAAATAGAATTTGTGAAACATGCTAAATTTCTAAAAATCACCAAAAATCGATTTTTTTATGAAATGACTCACATGATATACCATTTTAAAGTTTAGGAAGTCTAGTGTAAGAGAAATAAATATCTTAGATTTTTGAATTCTATAAAATGAGATATCCTAAGAAAACTATACAAAACTTAATCTAGAAATCAACATTTAGCATGCTAGTATGGATACCAAAGTAACCACTCATCAAATAATTTAATCTTAACATAAGTTAGAATATGTTACCTCCTTTGTAAGATGTCTTGCTAACAATATATATCACCACTCCCTTTGAATTTTTATCACCTTAGAAAAAAATCAAATCACAATAAACATAAATTCCTATATAATACCTCTATCTTACAATTGAAATTCAAGAATTCTCAAAAATGTTCTTAACTCTTTGGCTTCATGGTTGAACTAAAAATAGATATAGAACCCTCAAAATTTCATCCAAGGTGAGTTTGAATAAAGAAAATAGGCCAAACTCTTCTTAAACAAATTCTTTTATAAACCTAGCCAAATATCCTTAACCATTGGACGCATCATCTCAACCTTCCACTTGTCTTAACACTTAAACCATGTAATTATTGATTCAAGCAACTTTCATGCACTCCATTAGGTGTCCTTGGACGTCCATGTCAAGGAGATGAGGTGTCACAAGTTAGAACAAGCTATTCTAGTTAGTTTTCATACAAAAATTTCCATCTAATAAGTTTTCATGCATAAATTTCTATCCAATGATTTTTCTTGAATGTGAAAAATCCTATGTGGCCACTAACCAACCTTACTTCCCTCTTGACCAATCATTTGGCTCCAATTGTCCATCCTTAAGTGGTTTACAACTTAGTCCCTTAACTTTCTTTAATTGCATTGTAAACCCCTAACTTTTAACAATTTGCATTTTTGGTCCCTATAAAATTTTGTTCAAAATTCCTTAAAATTGTGAAATTTCATTTAAATATCTTTATTTAAGTGTGTAGACTTTTTCTTAGCCATTTTTGACTTTTTTAGACTTTGTTGGCGCTTTCCGAGAAGGTTTTTTGGCTTACCGATAAAATTTTTAATTTTAGCGATTTTGAGACAAAATCTCAAAATAAATAAATAGATAATTAAATAGATATCTTAAAAGAATGCTTATATATTTAGAATCATGAGGAGTAGTACATGATATACAGTCACCGAAAATCGGTGTTACACAATTATACACCGTTAGAGGTATGGTTTCTACACCAATCCAATACTACCAGAGGTGCGGCTTTGTGTCCCACTCTATACATTCGAGTATGACTCTATACTCAATCATATTCGTTCATCATCTCTCTTTGCATATATACATAATACAGAGGACCACATCCATGGCCAACTATACACTGATCACATGAGGACAACATAGGGTAAAACCTATAGGCTATCCTCAGTTTTTATCTAATCTACTGTTACTGACTTGAGCGTCAGAATCCACCTATCGAGCCAGCCCCGATGGAGTTTTTACAGGTTTTCTATCCTAGAAGATCTGGCGAACATCTTGACACAGGCTTCCCTTTTGAGTTAGAAGAACAAAAATCTGATGGGGCAGAAATTACCTCCATCAGAAACCAAAACTACTAATTTTGTTGCCCTTATTTTGCAATATTTGTTAACAAATGCATGCATTTGTTGCCGTTTCCAAAAACAATATAAAATTAATAATTAAAATGAAAAAAATTCAGGGTTTAGTCCAATAGAAGATTTCAAATGTATTTTTGAATAGCCAATAAAATAGAGGCGAAATGGACTACTATCTCTACCAAACAACTTAATTAAGATTAAAAAAATAATCATATTTGTCACGAAAGGCTAAGTATGCTGTAAATAAGCTCTAGCTCAAATGGTACCCCTCTCTCCCCCTCCTCCTTTATAATAGGGAATGTTCGAATCTCACTGTATACACAAGAAAAAAAAAGACTAAGTATGATTTCGGTGGGTCAAGATGAGATGAAAAATCCTATCGGAAATTCTACATAATTTCCTCATATTTAGTTCAGTTTAGTTCAAACTAGTTTGCAAATATTTTGTTATGTGTGTGAATTTATGAACGTTACTTTAAGTATGTATTTTAGACATGAAACATCTCAATAAGATTGCACTGCTTAATTAATGATGCTTTTAGCGACTGAATCTAAACTTCTCATGATTTATTTTGGATATTAATAATCACCCATAAAACTTAATCTTCTTTTGGTTGCATTTTTTTTTTTTGACTGATTAATATTTAGACTATTCGATTAATCTGATTTAAGTATTGTAGGTTTTATTTTAGAAGTTGATTCTTTTGATATTTATTTTTTTATTCTTAAATTAGAATTTAAAATTTTAATTAAGAAATCTAGTTCTGAGAACTATACTCTCAGTTACAGCACGTTGATCTCTTTTGATTGCATCTATGGGTCTGTAATTATGAATTCCCATTTGTGTTAATCAGGTCAAAATTACTTTAATAATTCAAAATATTGCAAAGTTTTATGAAGAAAAGTCGCATCAGAAATGTTCAATTCATTACATTTTTTACCATGACAATAAAAAAATTTAAAAAAGCTTTTGTTTACTGAAGTCCCCAATTATCCGGTTGAGAATTCTATTCCACACAAACTTTCCTCCCCAGAGGGTAAAAATAATTAAAGTAGAAGAACAAAACTCTAACTAGTTAAAGTTTGCGGCTCCCATCTGACCTCCATTTACCTTTCGATCATTAATGAGTACTGATAGAAAAAGCAGAATAAAGTAAAAGAATTGAGAGAATAAAGAAAAGCAGACTAAGAGAAAATATCTTATTTATTGTATATTTAATAGATTGTACAATAACCCTATTTATAGGGTGATTCCATGAAACTAAACCCTAGAAATATAAAAGGTAAGAATAAATAGAATATTTACAAGATTGGTAAGAATAAACTAAATAATTACAGTATTGGAATTTTAGAAAGTCAATATTCTAAGATTTCTTCAATTTGGAAATCTCCAAGATTTATTCCCAAGACTTGCAATATTTATTCCCAAGATTTCTCCAAAATCTCTTCAAATGAGGAATTGTCAATATTCTTTACACCTCCCCTTAAACTCAAGATGGGTGTATAGAAGTCATCTTGAGTTTGTGTAGTAGATCCACATGACGTCCAGGAAGATGAGTCTTGGTAAAAAAATAAGCAGGTTGGTCGACAGAGCGAAGAAAAAATATTTGAAGATCACCATTAGTTATATGTTGACGAATAAAGTGGCAATCAATCTCAATATGCTTAGTTCGTTCATGAAAGACATCATTATGAGCAAAATCTGAATAGCACTCTGATTATCAGAATATAGATGAGTTGGAGAAGAAGTAGGTATACCAAGGTCACAAAGAAGTCTCTGAATCCATAATAATTCTATAGTAGTGTCAGCCAGTGCATGATATTCTGCCTCTGTACTAGAGCGAACTGTAAAAGTTTGTTTCTTACTACGCCAAGAGATTAAAGAATCACTAAGAAAAATGTAATAGCCAGTAGTAGACCGTCGATCAGTAGGATCACCAGCCCAATCAGCATCAGAATAGACACATAGCTGTAAAGAGGATGAGGCAGAAAAATGAAGTCCATGAAATAAGGTATCTTTAACATAACGAAGAATCCGTAGAACAGCAGCAAAATGAGGAGATCGTGGTGCAGCCATAAACTGACTGATAATGTGAACAGTATAAGAGATATCAGGACGAGTGGCAGTAAGATAAACAAGACTGCCCACTAATTGCCGATATAAGGTAGGATCAGAAAGAAGGTTGTCATCTGTAGGAGAAAGTTTAACATTATGCTCAAGAGGGGTGGAAACAATTTTATTATCTGAAATGCCTGAACGGAAAAGTAGGTCAGATGTATATTTTGCCTGAGACAAATAATAACAAGAAGATGTAGGAGTAACTTCCAGTCCTAAGAAATAACTAAGATAGCCGAGATCCTTCATTTCAAATTTGCCACAAAGAAAATGTTTGAATTTGGAGATTGCAGTAGTATCGCTTTCGGTGATAATCATGTCATCAACATAAAGAAGAAGTAAAACAGTACCATGATCAGTTTTTTGAATGAAGAGGGCAGAATCACAAGTACTAGGAGAGAAGCCAAAATCATTGACAGTACTGCTTAAAGTAGAAAACCAAGCATGGGGAGCCTGTTTTAGGCCATATCAAGCGCGACGGAGACGGTAGACTTTGTTGGCATGATGTGAATAACCCGGAAATGGTTTCATATAAACTTCTTCCTTTAGAACTCCATTGAGAAAAGCATTTTTAACATCCATCTAATACAAGGGCCATTGTTTAGCTACAGCAACAGCAAGCAAGCTACGCACAGAGGTAAGACGAGCAACGGGAACAAATGTTTCTTCATAGTCAATGCCATACTCTTGTGTGAATCCCTTTGCGACCAGCCGAGCCTTATATCGTTCAATAGTCCCATCTGAGTGGGTTTTGATTTTATAAACCCACTTACATCCTACAAGAGTTTTGTCTATAGGAAGATCAACTAAATTCCAAGTATATGTGTTCTCCAAGGCTTGAAGTTCTTCTTGCATAGCTTGCTGCCAAAGAGGATTAGTACTAACCTCTCGGTAAGATTGAGACTCATGTAAAGTGGAGATTGTAGAATAACAATGATAATCAAGAAGACGAATAGGGGGTGCTCTTACTCTTACTGGTCGAGGAGTGGATTCAGGAGACAACTCAGTTTCAGTGGAAAAGGGCGCAGGTCTATCATTTGGGAGAGAATCTGAAGGAGAAGCCGTAAGAGTTAAAGTATCTGTACATGTTTCAGAACTAGAAGGAAATAAATCAGAAGATAGATTAGTAAGTAATGGAGATGTAGTACGAAAAAGAGATAAGGAAGAAAACATGATATTTTCCCAGAAGATGACATGTCGAGAGACTCAAAGACGATTGGAGACAGGATCCCAACATCTATATCCTTTCTGTTCAATGTCGTACCTTAGGAAACAAAATAATCGTGCTCGAGGTTGTAACTTATTATGCTCATGAGGTTGAAGTAATACAAAGCAAGTATAACCAAAGACTTTGAGAGAATTATATACTGGTGGAGAACTATATAACCACTCATAAGGAGAGATGTTAGAGATTGTAGAAGAAGGTATTCTATTGATAACATATACAGCTGTAAGAGCTGCCTCACCCCAAAATTGAGATGGACAAGATGCAGAGAAAAGTAAAGACCGAGTTATGTCAAGAATGTGTCGATGTTTTCGTTCTGCTCTACCATTTTGTTGGGAAGTACCTGGACAAGAACGTTGGACAATGGTTCCATGTTGTTTAAGAAACATAGTAAGAGTAGACTCAAGATATTCGGATGTATTATCAATGCGTAAGATTTTGATGGTTTAAGAAAATTGAGTTTGAACCACTGATGCAAAGTTTTTGTATATTGAGGTAATTTTGAGCGATTTTTCATCAAATAAATCGATGTAAAATTAGAGTAGTCATCAATAAACACAATAAAATATTTTGACCCACCCATAGTTGGTGTAGGAGATGGTCCTCAAATATCAGAGTGAATAAGATCAAAGGGAGCACTAGAAATAGAATCATTTGTATTAAAGGATAAAGCAGGTTGTTTTGCAGTTTGACATGAAATACATTGAAGAGATTCATCAGTAACAGAACCTAGTGAACTTGAGAAATCAAAGAACGAAGTTTATTAAGAGATAGATGACCCAGACGAAGATGCCATAAGTGAAAGGATGAAGGAACAGTGGCAGCACAGCAGAGTGAGGAGCGATTAATAGGAATGTGAAGAGAAATGAGCTCGTATAGACGTCCAACCTTACGGCCTGTCCCAAAGATCTTTCTCGTCTGAGGATCCTGCACACGACATCTAATAGGGGTGAATATTATGTCAAATCCAAGTTCACATAATTGACCAACAGAGATAAGATTTAAGGTAAGTGTAGGGACAAAGAATATATCCGGTAAATCTAAAAAAGAGTTAGAAAGATGACCAATATGGGTGGCTGGTATGGTAGAGCTATTAGCTGTATGAATCATAGATGGTGTAATAGGAGTGGATAAAGAAGTAAAGGAATGGGAATTATGGGTCATATGGTTAGAGCAAGCAGAATCAAAAAACCAAGAAGAAGTACTTGATACGGTAGAAAGTGCAGTATGTTTGTGATTATCAAAAGGAAGGACTTGTTGTAAAAGGGTTTGAAGATCACCAAGAGATATTGTAGGCTGAGAAGAAGATGTGGTAGTAGCAGAATCCTCAGTAACAGCAACAGCAGCAGATTGTGAGATATGTTGAGAACCTATAGCAGAACGATTTTGGGATTGAATGACCTTCTTTGGGCAATTTTCAATAAGATGACCTTTCTCTTTGCAATATCTACATTTAATCATAGGATTAGCAAGACATCGACTAGAAATATGCCTTCGCTTCTTGCAGAATCTACATTCAACAATGGGACAATTAGGAAGGATATGACCTGACTTCTGATAGTTCCGACAGAAATTTGAAAATTTTGGTCCTCGAGTAGTGGTGGCTAATACGACGTCACTATGTTGAGGTTTGAGTAATCCCAGACGAGTCTCTTCTGATATCAACTCAGAAACTATAGTTTCAATAGTAGGGAGGGGATGTCGATGAAGCAGAGAAGCTCTAACAGGCTCAAAAGCTGATGTTAGAGCCATAAGAAATTGAACCATTCATCCTTGGTCTCGATATATTACATATTTACTGGCGTCAGTTGTACATTGCCAATAGGGTTCAGAGAGAGCAAGTTGATCTCATATTGACTGTATACGGGCAAGAAAATCATTGATTGATTGACATCGTTCTTGTCGCAAAGAATGGAGTTCGGTGAGCAATTGATACTGATGAGCCAAATCTGATGTAGTATAGCGACTTGCAAGAAGGTCCCAAACTTCTTTAGCCTTCTCAAAATGACTAAATTGTAAATGAATAGAAGGTGCAGATGTATTACGAAACCAAGTAAGAATTTGGTGATTTTTGCTATCTCAATCTTCAAGACGGTTAGCAAAATCATCATCCGATTTGTCATCAGATTTTATAGGCAATTTGATATCTCCTGTAACATAACGCCATAGCCTCATTCCCTTAAAAAAGTTTCTCATCCCTTGAAACCAGACCTGATAGTTGTATCCATCAAGCATAACTGATATAGGTTGAGAAATATCTAATTTCTCTATAACTAGACAAAAAGAAAGTATCTAATTGATGAAGAAAAAATAAAATAAAATCAGATCAAACACCTAGTGCTTCGATACCATGATAGAAAAAGCAGAATAAAGTAGAAGAATTGAGAAAATAAAGAAAAGCAGACTAAGAGAAAATGTCTTATTTATTGTATATTTAATAGATTGTACAATAACCCTATTTATAGGGTGATTCCATGAGATTAAACCCTATAAATATAAAAGGTAAGAATAAATAGAATATTTATAAGATTGATAAGAATAAACTAAATAATTACAGTGTTGGAATTTTAGAAAGTCAATATTCTAAGACTTCTTCAATTTGGAAATCTTCAAGATTTATTCTCAAGACTTGCAATATTTATTCCCAAGATTTCTCCAAGATTTCTTCAAACGAGGAATTGTCAATATTCTTTACAAGTACAATAAAATTAACCTCAAAGAGAGATCAATAGACAGATGATTTGGTGAGTTGAAATATTAGATCTTTTAATCAAATCTCGTATTTGAAATTTGAAAATAAAAAAAAACACTATATTAAGAAAATTCTTTCTAAATTAAATTGGATAATGTTTAGATTAGATTACTGGAAATAAAGTTTTATATATTGATCGGTTGTACCAACAGAGAAAGACTTTATTTCGGCGTAATTGTCAACATGTGATTTCCATCCCATATATGGTTAGGGCCTTAGGACAACCTTTTCTATTAATGGAAATATTTGGGAAAAATAATAATGCCATGCACATTGCACGCAAGAGCTTTCTTTAGGGTTTCTGCCACCATAATTAAGCAACTCATCACCTCTTTTATTTGACTAGAGAAAAAAATATATATTGGGGATTTAAAAGTCCATGCTATGCACAAAATTCATGGCATTCATTTCCATAATAAAAGAGAGTATCTAGTACAGAAACTCTCATATTGTAAGGTCTAGAAAAAAAAATATTAAGATAGTCTTTCTCTTATATTTTTTTTAGAGACTGATTCATTTCCATAATGCAGCAACAAAAATGTATTTTATATTAAAAAAAAAGAAAATAATACTAATAACGCATTCCTCAATTCTTTTTTTTTTCTTTTATTTTTTTTGTTCTTCTTTTGCGATGTCATGAAAACATGAATTAAGATGCGGTATGTCTTAAATTATATAATTGTGGCATATGAAGGCTAAATATGCACATGATGAGGGTCTTTAATCTTGGATGACTCTCCTCCCCAGTTGTGTTTGTGGTTGAGGTCCCAATTTGGGTCCTCTCGAATGGAAGAATATTGTCATGTTGGGGAAAAAAGACATTGTAGTTTCCTATGATCCACAAATTTCATTTTTTTTCATTTTCGAAATACTTTTGATACACTAAATTAATTAATATTTACATAAAATCTTTATTTTTTTATTTTTAAGTTTACGTACATTTCTGTTTTTTGTACTTTTATAAAATATTGTTTTTCCATATCATTTCATATCCATTTTTATTTTTTTATTTTTGTTTCAGTGCCACCGAAGTAGTTACACGTAAAATCCTAAAAAAATGGAAAACTAAAATTATTATATATTTTGTTAATTAAAAATTTAATTAAGGAAAAAGTTAATGGCGAAATTTCATATTTAAAACTATATATGTATATGACCATATTGTTCACCCTGCCTAGTTTGCCCAACCCTCCTTTTTGGTGGGCTTTGCTTGCCCAATCCAGAAAGGTATAGGATAAATGACTTGGCAAGCTGGTTGATTATAAGGATCGTACGCGAAGCCCAGACCTAATCTGTGAGCTTAGGATGGGTTGGATCAAAGAATTGACGAAATCTCTCTAGAGGGGTTTAGTCCAAACTTAATTGGCATGTTTAATCATACTAAATAAACAAAGAAAGATATATTTAGAAAATCGATTCAAAGCCAACAAACTGCATAAATCATAAGAATATTATCATGACCCCATATTGAGGAAAAAAAAATAATTTTGATAAATACAATGTGAAATCTGATTTGCTTTTGACCCTTAACCTCAAATTGGTATTTTTCCAGTAATGGGTATAACAGAGCGATTGGCCTTTTTAAGTGTATATTATATAAATATATATCTGTGGGTTGATGTGTTTATATATATATATATATATATATATATATATCATGGGAAGCTGAAATTTAGCTTTTCTTTTTATTGACTGAAAAAATTATTTATAGACCATAGTATCCTTTAACAATCTTTTTTTTTTTTTTTTCTCTTTTTGGATTCTCTTTAACAATCCCATTTTAAAGAATGATATATTCTCCCCAAAGACATTTTCGAAAAATTATGTACTTGCGAACATGAACATCATAAGGAGAAGTTAATCGGTATATCGTGAATCTAAAAAGATAGAGAAATGAGAAATGGTTTAACATGAATAGTGGGAAATGGGAGAGAGAGAGAGAGAGAGAGAGAGAGAGAGAGAGAGATGTAGAAGCACAGCAAAAATATTGTACAAAGTAACTCAAAAGGGTAATTTACTAGCATGTGACTTCATCTGAGGTTGACCTGATAGTCTGTGCAGATGCAGTAGCAAACCAAATTGTGATGATTAAGGAGCTACGAAAAGTTGAAGTGCATGTCCACATCAATTCAATGCAAGTGGCTCTCATTTATGATGTTGTTCTGCATCATCTTCACCATTGTTATTTTGCCATCCCTTTATTCCACCTCAATAAATTTGACAATCCCAAATTAATCTCTCTCTCTCTCTCTCTCTCTCTCTCTCGCTATCAATATAATGTAAACAAAAAAATGGACTAGCTGGCTGAGATGGACATAAAACTGATTCTATGCCTCCTCTGAGACTATATCCAAATTGGGCAAATCTCCCATGTTCTTATTATTCTTTGCCACGGTTTCATTTCAGCAATTATTATTATTATTTTTTTTTTGGGACATCATTTCAGCAATTATGACTACAGATAGTGTCATCTTCCACATGCTTCATTAATTCCTGCCCTAGTGTCAAAAAACAGATGTTCTTGAACATTTCATTATATAATTAATTATATACTCTTTTTCATAGATAACATGACTTAATTTTTAAGTAAAACCGAGGGTTGAACTAAATTTGAAGGTTTTAATTAAATTTAATGCATTTCTTTTCTATTGGCTGAAAGTTTCACACTAGGGTTCGACCGTTTCCCAAATCTAAACCCTAGTTGATACTTTTAAGTAACATTTAGTTCGTATTTAGAAATTAGAATCAAAATCGAAATAAAAAATCTCAAAAATCAAAATCGGAATCAAATTTCGATATCAATTGTTTGATTTAAATTCTGAAATACATTTGATTACCATTATTGATATTTAGTTTGTATATTTTTCGGCATTGAAATCATTTAATTATCAATTTTACTTGATAAAAAATATTTTAAAATTAAAATTTTTTAAATTTTATTTTATTTTATTTTCTAAAATTATAATTATAATTATAGTTTTAATAAAATTCAACAAAATTCAAAGAAAATAAAATTGTAAAATTTTTGATCTAGAAAATTTGATGACTCATATTTGATCAATGACAAGTCTCGACACCTCTTGGTCAGAAAATGAAACCAGTTTGTTGAAAGGTTAAGAATAAGGAGACATGTTCAGATTTGTACTAAAAAAAAAAAATAATTCTTAAACAACCCTCCCAACAAAAATTTTTCAAAAATAATCTAGGTAGGTCGAGTTTTGAAAACTCGATCAACACTATTCATCATTTTGTAGAAGGTTGGTCGAGTTTTCAATACAATCGAATGATGAATAGTGTTGATCGAGTTTTTAAAACTCGACCAATCTAGGTCATTTTTGAAAAATTTTTCTTGGGAGAGTTGTTTTAAGAATTTTTTTTTTCGGTATAGATCTGAACATGTCTCTAAGAATAAAATGCCAAATTCACTTCCAATTTGTCAAGAAAGAGCCTCTGACTTCCTCGGATAGGTGACGACGCAGCATATTGAAAGATGAGGAGAGAGAATTGAAAGAGGGTCATTGGGTTTGGGAAGGAATAACTCTCAGATACTTGAGGAGTGCAGTTCTCGCCGCCATTGCCGAGCAAGCTTGCTTCTTTCTTCTTTGGCGGGAGAGAGAGAAAGAGAGAGAGAATAGATGGGGGAGTTTCAGAAATTGAGAGAGAGAGAGAGAGAGAGGGAGAGAGAAAGAGAGAGAGGGTTTGTGGTGGTGGAGAGGATAGAGAGAGAGAGGTGGTGGTCGGGTCTAGAGTGCAGAGAGCATAGCTGTCAGAGATGGAGCGAAGTGAGGGAGTGGGACTGGGAGGAGGAGGGAAATGAGAAAAGTGATATACATACATTCATACATATATATATATATATATATTCATGGGTTTAATCCATGAATTTTATTTAAAATTCATTAATTTATTTGGATTTCATAAAACTCATATCTTATAGATTTCATATCTATATTTTTATTTTCATTCCATTAATCTAAACAATTTTTATAGATTTTATTCCGATTTTAGAAATTCATACCCTTGCATCCTGTTAATATGGGTTACCCTAGTTCAGTCCACCTCCCCCCTCCTCCAAAGACTCTCCACCCCCCTCCCCCAAAATAAAGAGAGAGCGAGAGATCTCAAATTTAAATACTGAAATTGCTCTCCAAACTTTATTTTATAATACACAACTTTTTTTTTCCCTATTAAAGTTTTTACTAATGTGAGTGCTTCTTATATTTCCCACAAAAATAATGTGATTTTTGGTCACACACTATCAGAAAAAGGGTTTTCAATGACAGAAATTATCGACAGAAAGAAGTCCATCGTAATTTTTTTCGGATTTACGACGAATTAGTGACGGAAAAATCAGTGACGAATTTAGCGATGAAAAAATCTGTCGCTAATTTTTCCGTCGCTAATTCGTCGCTTAAACTTAATTTTTTTTTTTTGTTAAATATAATTTTTTTGTTTTTATTAAATATAATTTATATTTTTATTAAATATAATTGTGTCCTTTTATTAAATATAATTTTGTATTTTTATTAAATATAATTTTTTTTATTAAATATAATTTTGTATTTCTATTAAATATAATTTTGTGTTTTTATTAAATATAATTTTTATTTTTATTAAATATAATTTTATTTTTTGAAAAATAATTTTGTATTTTAATTAAATATAATTTTGTATTTTTATTAAATATAATTTTATATTTTTGTTAAATATAATTTTGTATTTTTATTAAATATAATTTTAATTTTTTTTGTTAAATATTATTTTTTGTTTTTATTAAATATAATTTTGTATTTTTATTAAATATAATTTTGTGTTTTTATTAAATATAATTTTTGTTTTTATTAAATATAATTTTATTTTTTTATTAAATATAATTTTATATTTTTATTAAATATAATTTTGTATTTTTATTAAATATATTTTGTATTTTTATTATATATAATTTTTTTAAATATAATTTTATGTTTTTATTAAATAAAATTTTATATTTTTATTAAATAAGGGTATTGCATTTTTAATATTGAGAGTTACAAATAAAGTATAGAAATAGAAAAAAAATAAATTAATAGCACAAATTTAATGGTGGTATGGTGGTTAAGGCTCTCAAATTTTATCTCTCATACCTAGATTCGAACTTGGGTGAGAACATATTTTCAGCACATTTTCATCATATTTAGGCGTAGGTAGGCGAACCGGGTTCCAGACGGGGCGCAAGCGGGTCGGGCGGGCGGTTTCAGACATTTGGGTTTGCTCTTACTCACTTCAGCGATGAAATTTTCCGTCGGTAATTAGCGACGGATTAGCGATGAAAAAATTCAGTTGCTAAAAAATCCGTCGCTGATTCTTCGTTAAAATTAGCGATGTGACTTTTAGCGACAGAAAAATCCATCGGTAATTTGAAAACCTTAAAACAAAATTAGCGATGAAATTTTTCGTCGCTAAAAAATCCGTCACTAAAAAATCCGTCGCTGATCCTTCGCTAAAGTTAACGATGTGACTTTCGTTGTGACGGAAAAATTCGTCAGTGATTTTTTGTCGCTGATATTTTCAGTGATGAAAATTTAGGGATCAATAACGAAAACTCCATCACTGACACCCATTTTTGTAATAGTGACAGAATGAGATCAAAAAACTAAGTCTCAGTTACAAATGCCCTAAAGTTTAAGGGATGCACGAATTTACCCAATAAAGTAGCTGTGCAAAAATATATGTTACTCTAAAAAGATAATTTCTGGAATATGCATGCCTTTGGATATAATGTGGTGCACACTGTTTTCAAGCTTAGTTGGCTTATATAAATTCCTAAATTTAACTCAATTTTATGGAAATAACTTTCTTTTTTCTTTTTAACATTTTTCTGCCAATACACTTTACCATGGACACCAAGGTTGCTCACTGCCATACAGCAACATTGGATCCTACTATAATAGTCCAAACACTATATGTTAGCCGGAAATATCAATAGAAATGGCCAAAAATTTCAAGACCTTAGTTCTTCATGGTTCTAATATGTTTATCCTTTTTGGGATTTAAAAAGCAAAAATAACAAATTTGAATTCTTATGCATATTGTTTATTAGCAAATGATTCTCTTACTTTCCTTTTCGAACAAAAGTTATTACAACACCTTGTGTTATTAACAATAGAGGTAAGTTGAATTATGGGATTTGGTAGGACTTTTCCATGATCCCTCCAGGTAAGAAAGCAAAAGCAACTTTGAAATTAATAATGAAGATAAGATGAAGTAGCTGGACTGTTCAACTTTTCTATGGTTATTTCCATGGGTATTCACATTAATGGGGTTTTGTGTGGCGGTGGGATGATTAATCAACAGTCATAATTAGCAGAATCATCCGTGACCGTTCGATATCAATTTGGTGGCCACAAACTCCATGAGAATTTTAAAGTGATCCGTGAGTGTTGGTTAATTGAATTGTAGCTGGTACATTATTTTTTATTTTCCAAAATGCCTAATGACTAATTAAGCCATGAAACCAACATGTGAAACTCCTGAAAACCACTTTCATTAATTTTCACCCTTTCTCTATTCCAATGTGGTTAGGGTTTTGGCCTACCCCTCCATTGGTCCCCTCAGCCTTTTCTTTTTATGGAAATCTTTTTGTTTCTGCCTATTGTGTCGAAGAGAACTTATTTGGAAAATTTTCATTAGGCCTTGTCTAGCATGCAGAGGTGGTTAAGAGTAAGACAACCCTTTTTGTTCTTTGGTATTTGAGAACAAGGGCGTTTGAGGGGGAAAAAATGTTTTCTTCTATATGAAGCGTCTCATCTCAGCTCATTTCATGCTATTCTCCAACCTCTCTCCAGTCTATAGAAAGGGAAGCAACTTATTCCAAACCAAGTCCTCTCTCTCTCTCTACCAGTCTTCATTCTATAGATGTTTAGTCGTATTTCCTGCAAGTAATCAGTTTAGTCTTACAAAGAAAGCGTGGCTTCTACTTCAAATGACAGGCCCAGTTGTCTCATATTTAAATCCATCCTATTTATGAATCCCTCTATAACTCAACTAGACAAATCAAACATATTTTCCTGTGCCATCCTACACATTTTTTAGTATATTTTCTTAAAAACAGTCGTAGGTTTTTCTTTTGCATGAACCGAGGCACTTCAGCAATCCAAAAGAGTATAATTTTTCTTTTTGTGGTGTGTTTCCTTTAGAAAAGGAATTGCAGGAGTGCACTACTAGCTTTTGAGATAAATATGGGTAGAGGAAAAATTGAGATCAAAAGAATTGAACACCAAACAAGCAGGCAAGTCACCTTCTCCAAGCGCCGTCCAGGGTTGTTGAAGAAAGCTCATGAGCTCTCAGTTCTTTGCGATGCGCAGATCGGGCTCATCATCTTTTCAAGCACCGGAAAATTGTTTGAATATTGCAGTCAGCCTCCAAGGTTCAGTTTTTATTACAATTTTTCTTATTAATCTTTTTATTTTGCTTTTGATCCTTATTTTGAGATACGTTGGAAGAACAAATAGAAATTTTTTTGGTTAAGGTTTATTGAGATGCATCTATGAAAGTATTTTCTTCATGTGATTTTTGATCTGACTTTTAGTATGTGGGATTTTATTGCATTCATGATACTGGAGCAACTCTCTCTCTCTCTCTCTCTCTGATCATAGTTTGTGACATCAAAATTTATAAATTTAAGCACCCACACAAAACCACCCTAGAATTCTCAAGACTAGGGTTTTTCTTTCCTTGGAATCATGATGGTTCACAGTGGTCCCACTTTTGTATACTTGCACTCATGTGATTTCTGTTCACCACTCTTCTGTTCTCTTGACCATGGTTTGAAAATTTGCTCATGTATTTGTTGGGCTTTCCTGAGTTTGACCAAAGACATTGATTGGCCCTTTTTTTGCAAAATAATTAAATTTAATTAAAAATTATGAATTTAGGGATTTGGCATAATTTGATGTCCGATACCTCCTTTTTATTATTATTAATTTTATTTATTTTTTTATTTTTTTATCTTTTCCAGATCTTGTGTTCCGGCTACAACTAAATAAAATAGTGACAGTTATGCTAAATACATAAAATTAAGCTTTGTTTAGTTTCAGACCCACAATTAATTTCAGATCTTTGTTTGATTGATTCATATTTCAATAGACTTTGTTCATAAATAATTAGGACTAAATCAGTGACAATCTTGGTCTTTCTTTTGATATAGTATGGAGCAAATCATAGAGAGGTACATCAAGGTAAGAGGTGTTCGAATTCCGGAGCTGGATAATCGGGTAAGATAATAATTCCAGTTAGCAGTTGGCAGGCACCAACCATAATTCAAAGCAATATTTTTCCTTTTTCATTGTTTTACTATTATTTTTAATTTTTTATTGAATATTTCTTGCAGCTAGAATTGCAGACTGAGGTGGCTAAAATGAGAAAGGAAACTCATAATCTTCAACTGAGTCTGAAACGTTATATGTGTGAGGACATGAGTTCCATACACTATGAGGAATTGGATAAAATGGAACAACAGCTTGAGATTGCAGTGAACAATGTCCGAAATCGCAAGGTAAAAATGATAATATAAAATCGTATGCTATGCAAGATGTGGCGTATGCTATGTAGTTTTTAAGGTTTTATGTTGAACATGACGGTGGTTGAGTTTGAATCTGCTTCATGCAACCTGACTTCTAGATAAAGTGTTGAATCTGTTAACTTTATCTTTAAAATTTTTGATTCATACATTTTCAGTCAATTTTAACATTGATTTATTGTTTTCATGTTATTTAAAGAAACGATTAAATCGAGAAAAAATACATTTCTCTTATGCAACATTAATGTTCATGTACTTATTCCAATTAGTCTTTTGAATGATGAATGCAGTATCAGCTTCTGCAACAGCAACAAGATAATGTCTGTAGGACGGTAACATTTTCTCCTTTTTTCACCTCAATATATATGATACAATTTATAAAATGCTTAATGACATTCCTTTTCTTTACTCGTATCCTAATTTTGTCTACATGAATCTACTTAATGACATGATGAAAGCTGAATTACTCTTATATTAGTTAAATCTATTCCATGTCTACCGTGGATTAATGAAAATGGTCATATGAAAAGGATGAGACTCGGTTAAATATTTCAGTTTTCAGGTGCACATATTGGATGAGGAAAACAACCAAATGTACCACTGGGTGAGTTCTGCTCGATGATCGTTAAAAAAAGGAAAGAAATCTGATATTTTTCCATTTTATTTTATTTTAATTTTTGGGTTGGATTTAAATACAGATGCACGAGAGACAGACGGTAATGATGCAGCAAGCAGCAATAGAGCAGCAGCATGAGGCCGCGGCATGGGAAGCAAAACCAGTGGAAGCACAGCAAATGCTTGATCAATTCCCACTCTTTGGCGATGAAGATCCAAGCAGTGTACTTCAGCTCGCCACCGCCATTCCTCCTCAGTTTCACCCATATCGCCTCCAACCCAGTCAGCCTAACCTACAAGACTCGAATCTCGAGCTCTGCACAAACTATGGTAATCAATCATTTGCATGAACACATCAATCAAAGCTACACTGTATTAGATCTAATGTAAGGCATAATGATTTGTGATGCAGAGTGAACAGGCTGAATGGGAGGGTGATACTGACAGTGCAAGGAACCAATCAACATTATGGAAGAATGTGGGGAGTTATTTCTACAGTAATATCTGTATTTACTATAATTGAAAATCAACTCTATTCTATATATTCTGTTAAAAGAAAGATTAAGTAGGAGTATTTCATCTTCTCATATTGTAAGTTCTACTCTAAGGTTGACTCACAATTTATGTGGAAACCTATGTATTTCATTTTAAATATGGAGTCTATGAAAATGTAGGCCTTTGTGCCTGATCCTTCCCATCCTTCCATGCCTCTATTGTTCTCTTCTGTTGTTTCTTCATAACATGGTTAAATACATCTATGTTAGGATTTTTTTTCTTAATCTACTTCTGGAGATTGTATGATGTAGATGGGATTTATTTCACCTTAGGATATGTGTGTGTGGTAGGGTAGAAAAGGATCTGCAATATTACTCTTCTGAATTTGCACCCACTTGTGGGTCTCACAAACAACTTTTGGGAGAGTGGACGTAAATGTTAGCTAGGGTAGAGGAGTGTAAGGAAGGAAAGAAATTCAAAAATTAAATAATATAAAATATAGAAAATTTACGTTTTCTATTTTTTGGATGACTTGCTCTCTCCTCTCTGAAAATGGGAAATATGCGAAATTATTCCCCCCCCCCAAAAAAAAAAAACAAAACAAAACGTTCTGCGTGAAAATTTTTCTTAATTTAACTGCACAAAAGGAGGAAAAATAATTTTTATTGGAGTAAATTTAATGGATATAATTTTTATGTGAACAAATTTAATCCCTTAAATTGTGAGTGTGGTAGGATATATGTGCTTATATGTTTGAGAGTAATCTAAGAAGAAATAAAGGGAAAAAGGAGAGACAAAATTGCTGCAAAGGTTGGCGGAGAACATTTTTAGGAAAAACTTTGGCATCATTTTTTGATATCTCCTTTTAACTTTCTTTTACAATATTCAAGTTACCAGCAATCTCAACTCAAGAATCTGATTATTACGTGCTTTACAGTTTGATGATTTTTATACAAATTAACGTATAAATTTTCATGCAAAAATTCTCCAAATCAAAATTTGGGTTAGAATCACTTACATCATTGATGGATGGGTATTCTAAATCGAGAAAGTGTCACAAAACGAATCGTCTCTTTATTGTTCAGAATCCAAATGCCACTTTGATATAAAATGATCACTGATATCATGCCCTTTAACATTGCTTTATATCCTAATCTCTCTCACTTGGGTTTGTTCATTCATAAAAAAAAGGTGATATCTCTTTTTTTTTTTTTTATTCCTGTCACCTTTTCTCCAAAGAGAAAAAGAACTCTATTTTCTTTTATTGTCCAAAAACCAATGATGAGAGAGAGGGGAGTTTCATGGGATTTCATGGGGAGTTGAGGGGGTGGTTTCTGATGGTACCATATT
The DNA here is from genome assembly GCA_037126225.1 of Dillenia turbinata. NCBI lineage: Eukaryota > Viridiplantae > Streptophyta > Magnoliopsida > Dilleniales > Dilleniaceae > Dillenia > Dillenia turbinata. The sequence goes on from JBAMMX010000010.1 coordinate 1,809,133, forward strand.
TAATGGATTTCCAAAATCATATATGGTTATCCGATAAGAAAATCAATCACCATCATTATCAAGTCTTTCCATATTCTCGTGGATTCTCATAAAGAAAATGAATCTTTCTAGAGTTTTAAAACTTTCTTAAATCTTTCAGAAATCTTTAATTATAATCCTAACCATCTTGAAAGACTTCAAACACAAGGGAACTATGGTTTTCTACACTCCTAGAAGGCTATAAATACAGAATATAGACAACTCTCAAAAGGGAACTCAGTTTTTACATATGAAAGAGAAGCAATTCTATACATCATTCAGAGAGAAATTCCATACCTAATTCTATACATCATTCAGATGGGGGTTCCGTACCCAATTCTATACATCATTTAGATGGGGGTTTCATACCCAATACTATACATCATTCAGAAGGGGGTTCTATATACAATTCTATATATCATTCAGAGAGGGGTTTCATACCCATTTACATATACCGATAAAGGTAGGGTTTTCATACTCAATCTTATATGATCAGAGATATGTTTTCGTATTCTACTTTATATACAATCGGAAGTATGATATCTACGACTACTATCAGTTTTTATTTCATCACTCATATTGACTTAAAGTGTCGGAATCCCCCTACCAAACCAGCCCCAGTAGAGTTTTTGCAGGTTTCTCATCCATGAAGAACCAATGAATACCACTGTCATCGACTCCCTGCTCGAATTGAAAGAGCAAATATCTATGGAGTAAAAATTGACTCTAATAATTTCCAATAACCATCCCTCCCCCTTTTCTTTAAATTCAAAATACATATGAGACGGGCTACCCTCATGGGTGGACCTGCCTCATATGTTAACATCTCCCACTCGCATATGAAGGCCAGACTCGCACATAGCATGATCATTTGTAACACTGATTTCTGGTGACTGTGTATCCTATACTACTCCTCATGATTCTATATATATATATTAACATTCTTTTGAAACATTTAAAATGAAATTTTATTTATTTATTTATTTATTCTGAGATTTCGTCTTAAAATCACTAAAATCGAAAATTTTATCGATAAGTTGAAAACCTTATCGGCAAGGGCCGGCAAGAGTTAAAAAAATCGAAAATGGTTAAAAAAAGGCATACACACTTAAATAAAGGTATTTAAATGAAATTTTACATTTTTTAAATTTTGAATAAAAAATTGCGCAAATTGTTAAAAATTAGGAATCTAAATGTAATCAAGGAAAGTTAAGGGATTAAATTACAAACCACTCAATGATAGACAATTGGAACCAAATGATTGGTTAAGATGACAGCAAGGTTGGTTAGTGACCATATGAGATGGTTCCACATTCACAAAATCTCATTGAATGAGAATTTATGCATGAAAACTCATAGGATAGGAAATTATGCATGAAAGTTAAATGGAGTAGCTTGTGACACTTTTCCTTGACATGGTCGGCCAACAAGATATCAAATGGAGTGCATGAAGCTTGCTTGAGTCAAAAATTGCATGGTTTGAGTGATAGGACAAGTGTATGGTTGAGATAATGTATGAGATGATCCAATAGTCAAAGACATTTTGCTGGTTTATAAAAGAACTTGTTTATGGAAACTTGGCTCATTTTCTTCACCCAATTTCCCTTGGCCAAGCATCTAGACTCCACATCCAAAAATTAAGTTCAACCATGAAGCCAAAGATGTAAGAGTATTGTTGAAAATTTTTGAATTTCAAGATGGGAGTATAGAAATGTTGTAATGGAATTTATGTGTATTGTGATTTGATTGTGTTTCGGTGATTAAAAAAATTCAAGAATTCAAAAGAGGTGCTGGTATATATTGTTAGCAAGAGATCTTATAAAGGAGATAATATGTCCTAACTAGTGCAAGGATTAAATTATTTGATGAGTAGTTACATTAGTGTCCATACTAGCATACTAGATATAGATTTCCAGATTTGACTCTTGTATAGTATTGTTGTGATATCTCATTCTATAGAAATCAAAAATCTAAACCATTTATTTGTTTGTAAACTAGACTTCCTAAGTTTTAAAATGGTATATTATGTGAAACATTTCATGAAGGAATCGATTTTTAGTGATTTTTTGAAGTTTAATATGTTTTACCTACTCTATTTCATACTCTGTGTACGGACAGTACATTATGTCAATTTTTAAGATATCTTCTGTATGAAATTTGGAGAAACTTAAGCATAAAAGTTGTTGATCTCTATCTTATCTTTAATTTGAGCTAAAGATGACTTAAATCGGAGTAGCATGCAGAAAGTTATGGTATTTTTACCAAAACTGTGCAAAAGTTGTTTTAAAACTAAAATTGAGATGAAAATGAAATTTTATAAAATTATACGCTTAAAATCTGAGGACAGTTTAAACTAGAAAGTTTTAGATCTATATCTTGTCTTCGATTTGAGATAAGAATCACTTAAATTGGAAGAGTACACATCGAGATATAAAAATTCTTCCAAAACTATGCAGAGTTGATTTTAGGAATTTAGACTGAAAGAGTTATAAAATTTTCTAAATTTGTATGGTCAGAATTTGAAGTTGGTTTGAACATAAAAATTTGAGATATATTTTTTAACTTTAAGAAAAAAATTGAATCATTTGAATCTGATCCAAATTTTAAACAATATCACGATTTTACAAAACCTACACGTGATAGGTTTTGTATGAATTTTTCTCTAAGTATGGAAATTTGAGATTTTATCTTAAGAAAGAAAACATTTCCATATGCGTCTTGTAGTCCGACGATATGATATTTTTGAAATAATTAAATTGATGAAATATCCGTATTATTTAACTTGGGCGTAGGGTTACATTTTCATACGAGGGGTGACTCATTCGAGAAACGAGAACAGTTTGGGGGAGTGACGTACCCTCCTTAGTTTAGGTGAGTGGGACGAACTATTTCTAACTTTATATGAAAAAAATTAGTTTCGATTATGATTTTTATAAATAAGTTTTGAAATGTGATTTAAAAATATTTTAGTGTTTGTGGCACGTCTTGAAATGATATTTTGCAACAATTGTATCCTGATATTATGATAACTTGATAGTGTCATACTTTTACAAGTAAAGATTTATGAATGATGACATATGGCACATATGTATGATTATAAGATGGTGTATAGAGACTATAGCGCACTCCCTACCACAGTATTGAGCGTTTGCCCGACGGGGTGACGTGGTGGAGTAACACGAGAGCAGGGGTTTGAGCCCACTGTCTCTTACCAACAGATCAAATAAATGAGCACCACGTGAGAATTGTGTCAACACCAAGGAAAGGGGGTTAAAAGAAAAATATATGTGTTTTATTCATATGGTATTATGGTGATTCCATGGTGGATTTTACTCTAATTAGCCCAAAGTATGGATAGAATGCGTTTTATTACTAACTAACACCCCATGATGCATGATTGATGATAAGGATTATATTATGTTGAATTACACGATATGTTTACGAATGAATGAAATATAATTTGAAAACAATGGTTTGACTTGCCACTTTTACAAATTTATTTATCGTCATTATATAGTTTTTGTACCCACTCACTGAGTACATGGATTATACTCACCCCTTATATTTATATTTTCAGCTTATACTATACTTAACTTACATTGAGATACTGTTCCATGAGATTTACAGAGAGACGCTATCGAGTATGTGTTTATACCCATCATTATTTACGATTGGACCATGTATATAAATGTTATATATAAATTGGAGACAAATGTTTTAAAGAAAATTTTTGAAAACTATCTTCTTCAAATCTTCTGCTGTATAATTTTGACTTGGTAATATCGGGTAAGGTCATAACATTGGTCAAGTATATAGGCCAAAAATCAGAACTTGTAAACTACTCATCCAAAGGTCTCCTTTAAGACATGGATTTGGTAAGACAACACCACGTATTTAGCCTTGCGTCACCTCGATATGTGAGTAAGGCATACCCGTGCCTCGAGGTGTCATGGTGATCTATTCGCGTGCTCGATCTGCGGGTCGGGGCATGATATTATTACTATCAAACAACAATTTCATACAGGCAAGAGTATCATGTGAACTGCGAGAATACTAAGAGCTCCAGAACTATACACCGGTTAAGGATATATAACAGCTCATCGTCAAAGTGGTGGTGAGGACATCGTATCCCGCTCTACCCCAGACCTCTTCTTACTCGACATAATCAATGTATCTCTCATCCCTCAAAACAATGTAAGAGCATACTTGATTCAAATCCAACTATGTATTCACAATTACGTCTCCAAACATTAAGTCATAGACATAATTGGTCGACCTGTGAATACAGAATAATATGTCGGTCAAAGACAATCTTCCTTTCATACTACTAACTTTCAACTTTATCTTAACCTTTTTCCTAGACACGCACCGTCAAACCGAATCATCCATGGCCTCTTGGTGACACTTTAAAGTAGTAATACTAAAATAAAATTTCAAGAAGCGACGAAAGTTTTAAGGATATAAATTGAGGTTAAATGTAAACCTCTAAGTCTCATACAATGATATGGTCATAATAAAATGAAGAGGAATGTACCATCTCATTATTCATATGGTCACATTAGCATAAGTGGTATGAAATACGTGCTATGATACTTTCTTTTCCATTTAGGAGTGTATGTCTTCTTTTCTAAAATAATGCATTATACGGGTTTTAGTCCAAGTTTACATAACACTTGACCTGAGTTTTCCTTTTTACAAGTCCTCCAAAATCTCACAATGTCAAGGAAAACCCACACCTGGCTATTCGACAAATTTAATGGATTGTGGAGAATCCATTTTGATTACCATATGTACAGTATATTTAACCAGTAATCTCATCGTAGTAATTAACTAAGGCATCTTATATGTGTGTTAATCCATCACAAATTAACGCCTCTTCTTTACATGTCACACAAACATTAGAGGCGATTGCTTGTGTGAGAGAATCAATCTCAAAACTTATCTAACATACTTTCAATTCTATACATTAGAATTTTGGACACAAAGACAAAATTCAAATATTATCAAATATGAGTATTATAACATATATACTTTCTATATATAATCACAATCACCACCACAATAACAAATAATGTCACAATCTACACAGTCCATATCATCTAACATGTTTCACAAACATGTCTTTAGGTATTGGCCTCCTAAAAACTTATCTCAATGTTATTTCCCTCTTTTCAATCATGTCTCTGACAAGATTGATTTTTGTGTCTATATTTGATTTTGCCATCATATTTAGAGTCTCTTGTGTAAGTAATAGCTGACCGATTGTCATAATGAATCGTCAAACTCCCACTGAGTTGTTTACTACTCCCAAATATTGCGACATCCACTTAATCAAACTCATTCTCTGAACTGTGAAAGTATTGACCACAAATTCTACTTCCATCATAGAAAATGATACACAAATTTGTTTTTTGCTTCTCGATGAGATAGCGCTATCATTAAATAAGCAAATATAACCAGAGGTAGATTTTCTTTCATCTAAATCACCTCCCAAATCAACATTCGTGTATCCTTTTAATACTAAATTCTTTCTTTAATAATGAAAGAAATAATCTACAGTTCCACTTAAATATCCCAATATTCTTTTTACAATAATCCAATCACTCTTCCTAGATTGGACAGATATCTGCCGACCAAACCTCATAGCATGACAAATATCGGAATGAGCACACATTATAGCATACTACAAGCTCCCAACTGTATTAGAATATGGTATTTCGGACATTTCATCTATTCATTAGGAGTTCTAGGGCATGTATCATCTTTTAAACTATCACCTATAGTCACAGGAATATCAGTGAGTTTGCAGTCTTTTAAACTAAACCGTTCTTGAGTCTTTATAATACAAGACTTTTGAGATAACTAGAGTAATCCCCTAAAATGATTTCTCTGGGATTCAATTCCCTAATCTGCCCCACCCATGTCCTCCACCTTAAAAATATGAATAACAATCACTCTTTATCATTCGCGTTAACAATATGTCATTAACATATGAGGATAGAATTACAAACATGTCAATGGATTTTTTAAATATAAACAATGGTTTTCATCTATCATGACGAAAACATAAGAGATCACATCACTGTAAAATCTTAAATACCATTATCTCGAAAACTGTTTAACTATCTTCTTAGCCTTTAATGACAAAACCCTCTGGTTGTGTCATACATCTATCTTCCTCAAGTTCACCACTAAGGAAGGTAATTTTCACATCCATCTGATGTAATTCCAAATCCAAATTGGCCACTATTACCAACTACACGCGAATAGAGATAAATCTCACTACAGAAAAAATGTTTCCTCATGATCAACACTTTTTTACTGAGTATAACCTTTTGCTACTAGTTGAGTCCTTTATCTCTCAATAGTTCTATCTGCAATATGCTTGGTTTTGAAAACCTAGTTGTTCTTAATGACCTTATGCCTGGATAGAAGTTCAACTAATTTCCAAACATGGTTGGACTTCATTGACTTTTATTTTTTCTTTCATTGCCTTTTCCATTCACCCTTGGCAGGACAAGATCGAGTCTCATTTACGTTATGAGACTTTTCTTCATCTTCTAAAGAACAACAAATACGTGCCCTTCAATGTCCAAATAATACTTAGGCATGGTTTTCCTAACACTTTTCTAAATCTGTAACTCAATTGATTGCTAGAATTTAAATCTCTCCCACTGAGATCAGCACCATTCTTACAATCTGTAATAGACAAAGGTATCATTTGAATTAACTAATTCAAATAGCAGCTCTATGTCCTTCACATCACCTCTACTAGGAAAATCATTCTCCAGAAATATAACATTCGAATCTATTCTCTACTGTAGTACTATTTTCTTATTCACAAATAAATACTTAACTTTTAGATTGGTCAGAGTATCCAATAAAGATACTCTTACTTCTATAGGGACCAAAATTGTCAAATTTATTGAAAAAATCTCGAAAACAAACTGCCAATCCTCATGGTCTGAAGTCAATGAGACACAACCCTCTACCGGTACAAAGTCTAGATCATGTCGTTGGTATTTACTGTGAAGGCACTTTGTTTAAAAAATATAAGCCGTAATGAACCAAGTATCTCCCCAGAAAAAGAAACCGACAAGTTAACTTGCGCCATCATGGATCTTTCATATCCAGCAATGTCCTATTCCTTCTCACTACAACACCACTCTGCTAAGATGTATAAGAAATGATCTAATGTCGGATTATATCTCTTTCATTACTTAGATCGTTAAATTAAACTTATAGATATTCATGTTATCCATCCGTTTGATTCTTTATCTTACTCATATAATGTCTAAAGCATTCAAGTGTTTCAAACTTATGAGAGATTAAATAAATATGGTCAAACACGTGAAATCATCAATGAACGTAATGAAATACAAATTTCCATGTTTATCCTTCACACTTATTGGACTAAGAATATCTCAATGAATTAAATGCAATGAAAATTTAGCTCATATGGCTTTCCAAATGGTTTTCTCATCGTTTTGCTGATAGGACATTATTTACACAGTGGTAAATCAACTTTTGTGAGTGAACCCAATAGTTCTATTCTCACTAGTTGATCTCCTGTATTGCCTTAATATGACCAAATCTGTCATGTCACATTATCAATATTTGCAAAATGATGAAACCATTTGCAAGCTGTCCAAAATTAATACACATGTCATTCAAATATAAATCAACAAATATATTTTTGAAAGTTCAAATCATAACCAAATTTTAAAAGAACAAGAACAGATAGAATTCCATTGAATTTCTGAGAAGTAGAGAACAATATGTAGAATGAGAATTCGGCCACTTCGTAACTCCAATTTATAAGTGTTAACTCCTCTAACATTCACTCTTGCACTATTCTCCACATACTATCTACTTCCATAAAGTAATCAATGAAAAACTCATAGATATCTCTCTGTCTGTTCTTATATCCAGGGTTGTTCTTTTGTGATCCGTTTATAATTTTCTTTCCTTTTCTTATTTTTGTTCTAGTTCCTCTCAGACTTAGAATCCAAAACTCTCTTGGAACTAGACTATACAACAAGAGTATCAGCTATGAATCAGGCAGCACAAAACTACTCATCCTCGAGCTTGACATGGAGAGCAACATCCGAGAAAGTTTTCACACTGTTATTGTGAATCAAATTGATTTTTAAGTACTCCCACTTGACAGGAAGGAATCAGATCAAAATTTGAACTTTTTGTTTATTGGAGAAGATATGACCAGCTAACTCTCACTCTCTAATCATGCTAAACATAACCATTAATAGCCGTTTGATATTGTAATCACTTCGTCTCTTATAGGTGTCAAAATTCATGGTTAACTGTCTAAAATTAGTCATTGGTACCTCTATATTTTTCTTTGAGGTACACCTTAATGTCATGAGCAGTCAAAGTATTGCTCATACTCATGTATCATGTCTTCAATGACAAAACTAACTAGGATATCTCGAGTAGTGAAATCTATCATTTTTCACACTTGGTTAGCATCTAGTTCTTTCCCTTAAAAGGGCAACATTGCCCACTCTAGGGTTCTACATGATATGCTTGATTCCATCCAAAATATCTTATTCTTTCATCACATTTTACATTGTATGACATCATATCTCATAATTGTCGCCATTCAAATTGTCACTTCTATTCGAGTCCCTAATAGTGGATTTCAATACTATGGTTTGGGTTTTCTAAGAGGGTAGATATGTGTACTAATGTTCACATGATACACGTAATTTTGCACTTCAAGATTAACATCCATGACAGGACAACATCAGGTATAGAATTGAAAGTTCACCAGGTTCCCAATCATTATCTATGGTTCTAATGTATTACTATCACGAATTTAATTTAAAGTTATAAAATTTTATAAGTTTTAGATAAAAATTACTCAAATTCTTCTAAGCTAAAACCTTCCATTTAAATACACAATGTATTTAAATAATTTTAATTTTGGATGAGAATTATTCAAATTCTACGAATCCAAAATTCCTCTCATGGTACCCTAATTTTCTTTTGCATGCATAATCATATAAAAAATATATGAAATATTCCTAATCATATTCTTAATAGAAAATTTATATATATAAAAAAAAACTTTAAAAGTTTCTAGTATATGATTATATTTCGGACAACCAATCATAGTGTGCAAAAAAAAAAAAACATGTAAATTTATTATTTCAATTCTGAATATGTCTATTCGAGTAATTACATTTGTCATCCCATTGGATTGTCTATTCCTAGGAGAAAAATCTTCTTATAACACGTGAAGTAGTGCTATCTATACTATGAGATAACTTTTTCATTTGGATCTCCGATTCTTGATTCTCCATATTTCTGACAATATGGGTCTCATATTGTCAAGAAACGCATTCTCTCTCTCTGTAATCATTTCATCAACCACGCTGCTACAATTAAAAGTCAAAATATTTCTTAAAACATACATACGTCATCCTAAAAAAAATGACCTAATCCAAGAAGTTCAAAAAATTATACTTTCGTGATCTCCAAAGGATCTAATATAGCATGAGTTGGATCTATCAAAATTTGACCCAATCTCATGATATACTTGGAATTTCTTAATGCTTTAACTCACATCCCATGAACTCCAATATTCCGTTAAAATATCACCATTACTTTAGAAAATGTGTATAATATTAGATTGGACATTAAGCCACCATAATATTATAATAAATTTTAAAATTATTTATTTCAAATAATATGCTCAATTTTTAAATAATTTTATATTGAAAAAATAAAATTTTCACACATAAAAGGAGAGTATGAAATCAAAACGAGTATAAACAATTTATACTCAACTAGTCAAAATTAAGAAAAATAATTTTCTAGTCCAATAAAAATTTTTCAGAATTTTATGGACCGAAAAATGATTTTTCTGTAATTTTTTAACAATTTTTTGATTATAAATCAATATATAATAATTTTTCAATTTTGGAAAATAAATTATAATTCATAGAAAAAACCAAAATGTATTTTTAGACTTATGCAAAATTTTTTAGACTGAAAAAATATATAATTTTTTTAATTTTCTAACTATTTATTGATTTAATAATCAATAAAAAAATACTTTTCAACTTCGAAAAATAAATTTTAAATTACAGAAAAATCAAAACAGGTAAAATATTTGTTTCAATAAAATTTTGACAGAAAATAGTGCCTGAACGTGCCCCCACGTGCCTCCAGGAGGGGTTGCCTAGTTTTGACATGCGCCCACTCTCCCAAGGCGGCACGTGCATACCACGCGCCGCCTTCCCGAGTTGTCAAGCCCTTAAATTTTGGCTACCCCATATTTTTGATATCTTTGAGTTCAAAGATGCTCTCAGATTTCAAATCAAACTTCTCTAGCTTGGGATGTGAGCCTCACGCACCCTGATCGAGAGTGGGGAAGAAAAAACACTTTTCATCTTCTTCAACATTCTTCTGGTTTTCGACTCAAATTTCGAATGACTATATCTCTCTCAATTCTTAACCATTTTTTGTAATCTTTATATGATTGAAAAGTATTTTTCGAGCAAAATCTAACCATATAAATTTCATGTCATGAAACATAGTATCCTAAAAGTTATAAGTACATTAAGTTTTGGCTAAAGTTTGTCATATCTCCTAATGTACTCATCCATTGCATGCGAAATTTTACAAATTAGATCTACATCTCATAAGCACTCTATGGTATAAAATTGAGAGAATTTTGATAAGCCAATTTCAAGATACCATTAATGAACTTTGAAAATAATTCTAAATATTTTTCATTTTTAATACCCAACAATGAGGCAGGAAACACCCTAAATGGCTTTGATACCAATGATGATTTTCATACAAATCAATGAATAAATTTTCATGCAGAAATTTACTTGATCAAAATTTAAGTTAAAATCACTTACCTGATTGACGGATGAGTATTTTAGGTTGAGGAAGTGTCACAAAATGGATTACCCCTATATTGTTCATAATTCAAATGCCACTTTAGTATAGAATGATCACCAACATCATGCCTTTTAACATTTCTTTATATTTCAATCTCTCTCACTTGGGTTTGTTCATTCACAAAAAAAAATGGCAATGTGTCATTTTTTTTAAAATTTTTTGGTTGTCACATTTTCTCAAGGAGAAAAAGAACTCCATTTTCTTTTATTGTCCAAAAACCAATGATGAGAGAGAGGGGAGTTTCATGGGATTTCATGAGGAGTTGAGGGGAGTTGAGTGGTGGTTTTCAATAACCACCCCTCCTCCTTTTTCTTTAAATTCAAAATGCATGAGGGGCGGGACTATTTTAATGGGCGAACCTGTCCCATATGCTAACAAAGTTCAATAAATCAACAGTAACAACGTAGAATTTAAAAATTTAATTGAATTTGAATCATACTTTATTTTTCCACTCTTTTATTAAGTTTGTCATCAAAGAAATAACAAAGGGTACCTGGTTTTTCAACAACTAATCATTATTCTTTAAAGTTGGACAGGTCTAATTTATAGTATTAATCAAAGAAGATATCATAAGTAGAAAAATATATATATATTTAAAAACAAAATAAACTTTCCAAAGAAACGATAAGTTCGATCACTATTATACTACTTGTGAACATTTTCTTTAAAATTGAGCATTGGATATTAAAAAAATATTTATTTACTAGTTGTTTGTGGCTTCCTCTCGATGGAGGTAACCTCGATGTCATTGGCATAATTTTTTAAGTAAATTAATAGAGGCTGTTTTAAGTGATTGATTTCAAGAAATTCTTTTCATAAAAAAATGTCATATGATTTTATTTTTAGTAAAAAAAATCACTAATTTACATGCAACTCTAAAGTAACTTCACATTAGGTAAAAAGTTACGAATAATAAGGAAATGTATCAGCATATCGGGTGCAAATATTTTGTAGGTAGTAAATTGGTCATCAAACTCATAGCTTTTTTTGATTTTTTTTTTAATTTATGTTATTTGATATTTTTTAAAGACGTAACAATTGGATTTTTGATTTCATATGGTTGATAATGTGGTTATTATATGTTGATATGAAAAATTTTTACTGATATATCATGTGACACTTAACACTTCATGCTCACACCAACGCCACCCCAACAATCAAACATGCTATATCTGCACATAATGTTCACCTCATAAACCGCGTCAATTCAAATATTTATTTCTCACATATTTCAAAGTTAAATGATCCAATCATAATAAAATCAAGTTGAAAAACTGAACTAAAATTTAGGAAAAGTAAAAAGATTTCCCCCAAGCTATGGGCGAATATAAGAAACATTTTAATCTTAAAAATATATATAAAAACTATTCATCAATTACGGAAATGTATAAACATAAACCAATTGTCAGATGTAGGTTTTGATTCCATAGATCCGTCTCCTTATGACTCGAACGGGTGCTCAATAAAGAGATTTGAAACATGCAAAAGACTGCTGGAGGATAATCTGTGGGGGAGACTCCGACGCTCAAATTGGAAAGAATAGTTTTTGAATGGATAAATAGACAGAGAGGAAAGGAGGACGGATCTTCTTATGATTTTTGTGTATTCTATGTTGAGTCCAAAGAACTTACCTAGCTTGACGTATCGAGAGCCTTTATATGATATCCCTCTAGAGTCGTATGATCCCAGGGTATCATAATCTTAGTTTCCTTATGAGGTGATTCGAGGAGTCTGGATCCTGATTGTCAAAGATTTGAAATTGTCATCATTTAGGAAATTGGATTATATGAATAAATTCTTTCCCTTATCGATCAAATCCTCAAGAGTTTCATTCCTTATCTGGGGGATACATTTCATGCTAAAATAGGAAGCTCAGTCAAGGGTAGGATTCCGCTGAGTGTTACTCTCCAGAGGTTAAGGTGTTCGATTCCTTAAGTATTCGGTAGTCGTCGGTCAAAAGAGAGGAAGAGTGAGTGACAACCGTTTGGTCTTACTGAATGTACTTGTAAATTGAATTGTATAAGCCTCATTGAGCTTCAGCCAAATAGCGAATAGCATGCCATGGAGTAAAGTTCCTTCGGAGGGTCGAGCTGATGAAAACTTGTTCGAGGAGATAGATCTCATCGATGGAGTGGGACGAGATAGGCCAATTTATGCTTAAGCTTAAATAATGGGCCTTTTGCCAACTATTGAACGTGCTCTGTGCTATGTATTGAGCCTTTTGAAGAGAATCTCATCATTTGCTCTCAACTCGTGGTGTCGTTTTGTGAGAAAGGCATTATGAGTAACAACGATTGGGAAATGGAGAGACTTTTACAACATGCATCGTTTTGTGTTTCGTGAACCATCTCCAGCGTTCCTTATAAGTGTTTTCATGGGAGATAATCTAATGCTATCACTTTCTCACGCTTGTTTTCTCTTTCTTTCAAATTGTCTTAGTACACAGGAGAACTTCTGTAAGAGAAATAACGAGAGGCTCCACTCTTCTTGGCATTAACGATATTGGGAGTTTTATGTCGACGATGGAGCTTTAAGAAGTTTAAACTGCTATGTTGATGGGTGATGATTACACCCTAGTATCAGTCACGGATAATGACAGAGCGAATATGGCTCTAGAGGGCCATGTCCTAATGTATAAGCAAATGGTGAAGTTTGGTTTGAGGGTACCATACACTGGTCCGTTTGCTGAAGTGTTATAGTGTTGGAATATATTTCCAACTTTGTTGACTCCCAACTCTTGGAGCCTGATTGTTGCCGTGACCTCCCTATTAAGGTTTTGTCACTTTCTTTTCGGTTTTGATATCCTAGCGGCCCTCTTTTCTCTGGTAAGATATACAAAGAATGGTTTGGTCCAAGATTGGTATAGGTTGTAGATTCGTCTTGAATCTGATTAGGGATTTCATTACGAGGGACCTACTAGTACTAATTGGATGCACAAGTACTTCTTCGTTGAGTTCAAGGATAGGGATCTTATGCCAATGTTTCTCAATGCTGATGGAAGGCCTGCACTTGGATTGTAACCTGTAAATCCGTCTCATCACTTTCGCTTTATGCGTTCGGTTGGCAGTTATTGTAGGTCTACATGAAGGGCCATCTTAATCAATTCTTTAACAGACAATCAAATGTTGTCTCTAGCAGGTCTGCTGATAGGAGAGAAAAAGAAGATTGATAGGCCCTTCATAGTCAACAGGAAGGAGATTGGGTTAACCGATACTTTGGATCTTGTGGATGATACCATACTGGGAGATATTACAATTGACCAAGATTCGTCTATAGGGGATCCTTTGGCAAAGACTGATAGGGTATCTGGAGGTCGAACTTCACTAGCACTTCCCTTAGTGGAATGGAGGAAAATAGTTCAACCCAAATCTCCATCAGGGAGTGGACACGAAGTAGGCAAGGAAACGAGGGGCGCATGCCCTTGGTCACATTAAAGCCATTCAAGATTAACCCAGAGGAGTCTGATAAGGCTGTTTACTCGCTATCAACCGGGAACGAGGGAGTTCTATTGCCGGATGTGCTCATTGTAGAGAGACTCGAAGGAACTCCATCATTCGTTGCGGAAGTGAGGGCACCAAGGGAGATGACAGCTCAAGTTGTACTGATCGAAGAACTGTCTGGTCTGTCGTGCGCTAACCCCTTATGGCCTTCTCATAAAGGAAAATGCAAGGTGTATGATGGGACTGCTATCCCTCTTTCTATCCCCATTCAATCTTTTCATGGTGATAAGGGATCGAAGGAAAGAGGGACGGTGGCCATCAGCTCTGAGGATAAACAATATAGCTATATAGACTTAGTTGAAGTGAAGAACATAGTCGATCGACTCGACTTTCATCGTTGCGATTTAGAGTTACACAGGATGTCTATGGAGCAGGCTGGCGACACTCTTAAGTCCCTTGGTCTAATGGTATCATTATCCTGAATTTAACTTATCTTGTTTTCTTCTCATCGTAGAATGATCCAGTTTCTCCCTTCTTGTAGATAATGGCTTTGGCGGAGTTCTAGGAGGGACGAAGGAAACAGACCATATAATATTTGGATAAAAAAATCAATCAGCTAAGCATCCAAGTTGGAACATTACAGGGTGGCACCGATCGAAAGGAGAAAGGTACAGGAACAGATGAGGCATTCGAGGCCTCACTAGCCGAAAAGGAGGAGGAAGTAAAGTACCTTCGGGGTTATTGCGAGAAATTGGAAATCGAGAAGAATGCCCTCGTGGCGCGGTTGCATACCGCTGAGATGTTAACTCAGTTGCATGAGAAGTCTCTCCAGGTGACGGAATAGAGGTCGATTGAATTAGAAAAAGTTTTATTCAAATGCTTTGCTACCTCTAGAGATGCTCAGTGTGAGTTGATAGAGAGATTATGATGCGCCGAATAGGTAAATCATCAGTTGGGATTGGATGGAGCTCTGCTTTCGGCCAAGGAGGCTACCAGTCAGGATGAGCGTAGTTACTATGAGGATCTCTTTTCAGGAGGCCTCTGTTCCTTTAGAGTCTGTGTAATTCTTACGCACTGTATCACAATGATTCTTAATGAGAGATTCTTTTGTATTCTTTTATTTGGTGTATGTCGATAATAGGGGATATTCCTTTCGTTGTCTCAAACAGACTCGTCGGCTGCCTTTAGTTATTCTGGGCTTTTCTAGGGAACGTCGGCCCATCTAGGGGTATTCTTTAGATGCACATTTTTACAAGTGCCTATGGTGTTCCAACAAGTAATATCTACTAGTATTCGCATGAAAAACGGGAATGAGGATGTCCTTCGTTAGGTCAAGACGACGGGACCCATTCAGGGAGATAGATCCCTTCATTTGGTCAGGGCGACAGAGGTCTGTTCGGAGAGATTGACCTCTTCGTTCGATCAGGGCGACAGAGATCCGTTTGGGGAGATAAATCACTTTATTCAGTCAGGGCGATAGAGATCGTTCGGGAAGATAGATCCCTTCATTCAGTTAGGGCGACAGGGGCCCGTTCGAGGAGATAAATCCCTTCATTAGGTCAGGGCGACAGGGGCCCATTTGGGGAGATAGATCCTTTCGTTCGGTCAGGGCAACAAGGGCCCGTTCGAAGAGATTGATCCCTTCGTTCGGTCAGGGCAACAGGGGTTCATTCGGGGAGATAGATCTCTTTGTTTGGTCAGGATGACAAAGTCCTATTCGGGGAGATAGATCCCTTCATTCGGTCAGGGAGATAGAGGTCCGTTCGGGAAGATAGATCCCTCAATTCGGTCAAAGCGACAGAGACCCATTCGGGGAGATAGATCCCTTTCGTTAGTATGTTTCTTTCCCATATACAGTTGGAGTTCGATGAAATACAAATGATAAGGCACGCGTGTGTTTACTACCTGATAGAAGAATGTCATAGTGGTAACATAAGGAACTTGTAAGACAATCGAAACGTACCGTGTGACTAGTTCAAGGTGGAGACTGAAAGCTCTTGATTGCAAGACAATGTCCCGATTTCAAGCGAAGTTCTGAATTTAAGCTTCATGTGTTTTGTGTTGGGTAGGGCTTCCAGGGCATTCAAGTCTGGCCTTCCCAAGATAACATTATAAGGCAAGGAGAGTTTGACCACATTGAACATCGTTGTAGCTGTCGCATGGTTGGACGGCACGCCCAACGTGATCAAGAGAGGATAATCCCTTCAGGGTATATCCATTCACCAAATAGTCCTTTGACTGGACCTGTGTTGGGTTATAGATATGCAGGGCCGAGACCCATTTGTCTGAAAGCATCCCAATATATGAGATCACACCCCGCTCCTTGATCGACAAAAACCCTTCAAACTTCATACGAGCCTATTTTGGCAGTGATGATGATGGGGTCGTGGCGATTTGGGTCTACCACGACTAGGTCTTCATCGGTGAAACCGATGATCAGTCGCTTGCTTTTAGCTTCTTTACCAATATGGGTCGTTAGCACTTCTGGTGAAATGGGGACAGGAACGATAGACGAATAGAAAATTGGTGCAATCAGGCGTTCAGCCTTGCTTCCTTACGGACTGTTTGGGGGGTTTGAAATGTCTAATGGGGGCTAAGATGTTCGAGAGGTTCGCTCCTCATGAATTTGTAGGAACACTCTGTGATGACCCGTTATCTAGGTGTCACATCCCCTAGCAAGAGGAAATAGATATGCAAAATGCGGAAGTGATCAACTCGATTAAATGCAACGTCTGGACTCGCAACAGTCGCACTCCCCATGTGTGATAACATGGAAGGAGATTTAAATTAAAAGAAAACTATTTTCTTGATCTTTTAAATGAAAATTTGGTTGAGTCTCCCTTGTTTAGTGACTGTTGGCCACCTGAGGTAAATACAAGAACTTGACCAAATCAAAATAGCACTTCTATCATCAGACAAGCTGGCATCAATGGCCCACCAGACCGCCCGACATAATACACCATAGTATATTTAACTTTATATCCACAAAACTATGTATAAAAGGGTTTTATGTGTCAAAACTATACATCTACACAAGAAGCATAACCCAAACTACTAAAAAGAAAACGAATAATTACATGTCGGGGTCAAAGATGAGCAGGGATCTAAATCCCTTAACTCAAGTGTATCTATCCTGGACTACCTTCTTGTCTCCCAAATCACCTGAAAACAATGATATCGGGGTCAGCATAAGCTGAACAAGTACACGGAGGATCAATAACATGCATAGTAAGCAAGCAGGCATAAGAATATTAGCATCACCATATATATAGCATAAACATAGCAGAATATACCAGTGTTAACACTGTATCAAGACAACAATTTTGATAATCACCTTTAGAATCATTATCCATTTCCATCTTTGTTGATCCCATTTAATCTTAGTGATTAAAGAAAGGAATAGAATGTCGAACCAAGCTAGCGTATGAGGGTTTAAAAGAGAAAGCCAAAATTAGGTATTCCTAAATGAAATCTAGGTCTTTTTGGGTTAGATACCTCAAACAATTCACCTACTTATAATTCTATCCTCGAAGGGAGAAGAGATACAACCACAGTTCTTCAAGCTTCGCCCTCAAGCTTCATCAAGCTTTTGAACTTTATGTGCAATCCAAACTCCTCAACTTTCGCCCGCAGGCTTCGCACAAGCTTTCGGAGGAATTCTTATGTCATCACTTTCCCTTTTCATTCCTTTACGTTTATCATAAGGTAATCAAAACAATTTATCACAATAATTATACAAGACTCATAACCAAATATCACAAGTATGCAATTCATATAATTTGCCAATTCATAGCATACCATTGGGCTATTTCAATGAATTTCCAGCACAAACAAGTCATAATAAAAGTTGTCATATCTTGAGCTGTAATGCCTGGATTGAGATGAATCCAATTGCCATAAAAACTTAAGATTTAGGGCTATAACTCTCGTATTCATAGCTAAATTCAATTCCAATTACACAAAAACAACCAATTCAAACAATATTGCAGTTCACAGTTTACCATACTTCTTGCGCAGTCACAGAAAAAGTAACATAACTTCTTCTGCATATATCCGAATGAGGTGATTCCAATGGCCATTTAAAGATAAGAGACAAGGCTACAATTTATGTGTCCAGATCTCAGCCTAATTCATCCTAGAATGTAGTTAAAAATCACAACAAAGATCAGCACAGAAACAGGACAAAAAACAGGGTAGTTTCTCTACAAAAACATACAAATTTAAAAATTCGCCAAAAATTCATTTCTGAATAAAATCATACGAATTATATGTCATTTTAAATCTACTGAAGTATAGTTTCTTTGGGAGAAAATCTCACATGATTTGGAGGTGTACAGAAAAAGCTATAAATTAAAAACTAAAGACTCGTCAGACTGTCCAGCAAACAGAATTTTCAGGGTTTCATGCAAGAACGAAATTCTCTTTTCTCTAATTCATTTCATCTGTGTTCCAACAACATAATTCTATCCAAAAACATATTCTAAAGAATTATTAGGCATCAATTTATCAAATACATGCAAGGTACTTGCCTTTCCAAGCTTGAAAATCAACCTTCCTCTCCAATGTGCCTCTTTCTCCAAATTCCTAACTTCCCAAGTGTTTACAGCTTGCTTTAGGGTTGTTTTACTCCTTTTTTACACTTTTTTATGTTAGGGACACTTAGTAGTTGGATTGAGGTTGTTGAATTTAAGCTCAAATAGATGGTTCAATGGAGTTTGGGGCTGGTTTCAAGAGGAGGAAGGAGGAATTCGAAAATGAGTTTTTAAGAAGAAGAAAGTATGGTCTCTCTCTCCCTCTTTCTCTCTACATAAGTGGTTTGTGGGTCCCTCAAGCTAGCTGATGTGTTAAAGGAGGTTGTGCCATGTGGTGAGTAATGAAATGCCATGGTGTCTCTTGTGATTACACGTTATTTGTGGGTCCCACACCAAACCCTTTGTGGGTCCCACACCAATCGGTTCTAATTCCGATCGTTCTTATTTGTTGGCATGTCCCACTAATCTATACCAATTTTAATATACATGATCTATAATTGAAACCATAACAAAGCAAAGCATGCATCACACATAAAAATTCACAAATTTTAGCACAGTGCAATGCAATAATTTCAAATGTGCTAAGTAAAATAAGAAAATTATAAATTGTAATACATGTTTTAATGTTTTCGCAAAATGGGGTCTTACACACTCCGTGTTTACGATCAGCCGCTAGTGGAGCGATCGGTTGATCGTTTGGCCCGTTTCGCCTTGGTAGTACTTATCGGTCAGAATTCGACATGTCTCTCCCTTCTTTACTGATGAACCTTTGTAACCTCCCACTTCTAATAAGGAATTCAAGCTCATCTTTGAGCTTTCTGCAGTATCAGTTGTGTGGTCTAATGGCGATGAAAGTGACAGTACTTGAGTCTGTCCTTTTTGGGATCGTCTTCTATAGGTTGAGGAGGCCATCGGATATAAAGTTGGTCCCTGATCTGGAGCAAAACTTAACTGGGGATCTCATTTAAGGGAGTATAGGCGTTGAATCTTTGAGGAGGTGGAGGACCTCATCGGTTCCTTTTGGTGAGAGCCACCGGGGTAATCGACTATGTTCTCTATTGAATAATCGATTTTTCCTTCGGTCGAAGGCCTCAGCATCTTTAGCCGTGATGTACTTCTCAGCATGAGAGTAGAACTCTTAGATAGTGGAGAGAGGATTTTTTGTAATTGAAGTTTTCACGCCGGAAGGGCACAATCCGGTAAGTAGCGCTGTTAGCACGATGGAATGGTTCATGGAAAGAACTTTCATCATCTCTGTTTTTAATTTCTCCAAAAAAATCGCTCAGGGGTTTATCCTCCTTTTGATGTAACGACAGCAGAGGGGTAGATTTTCTCTTTGTTCCCCTACTTATGACAAAGTAAGCCTCAAATTGTTGCCGGAGTCGAGATAAAGTTTTTATATTCAGCAATGGGAGCGAATTGAACTATGTTAATGCATTCCCCTTGAGAGTGGTATGGAAGTATTTGCACATGGCGGCATCTGTCATATCGCTTGAGATCATTACCATTACGAAGTATGCCACAAGATCACAAGGGTCAGTAGTTCTGTCATATCTTTCCATGGGAGGCAAAAACACATCACTGGGTATCGGTTCCGAAGAGACCTTCGGGTCAAAAGGTGAAGCATTAGTAAAGTAGAGGGGGGTCTAGTTTTCTTGAACATTGGCCCATTTGAGTTCATCGGCAATAAGTTACTCAACTTGTCTTCTTAGGTCTTCGGGGTTATGGCGGGAAGTAACTGAGGGCTCGTAACTGAGCGTTGGCATTCGTTGTCAAGGGCGTATACGCCCAGACCCTCTTGAAGAAGGCTAACCCTTGGGCCTTACGACACGACTAAGGTCTTCCAACTGCTTACTCATATCCTGAATCTTGGACTTTGGTCTATCCATTTGGGGTTAACTAACTTGTTCTTGGGGTATTGGCACAAGAGCTATGACTGGACATTCCTGAGGCGCAGGTTGCGCAACCTGCTCTAAGCGAGGGGGTTGATCATGAGTAGGAGGATTGTCAATAGGATGCCATAGGAAGGGTTGCATCAATAGAGGTAGCAGTATGGCCATCCATGACGGATGCAACCTTTGATATAGTTTTGGTTCTCCACTATGGAGGCATATCAGTCGGTAATCCTGTGAATACAACAAAGATTCGTTAGTTTGTTTTCCATGGACGGTGCCAATCTGTTAGAGGTGGGTCTTGACTCCACAGATCTGACTCCTTGTGACTCGAAAGGGTGGTCAATGAAAAAACTTAAAACTTGTAAAAGACTGCTGGAGGGTGCTCCGACGAGGGAGGTTTCGACACTCAAGTCAGAAAGAGTGATTTTTGAATGGATAAATAGACAAAAGAAATGGATGATGGATCTCTCTATGACTTTTGTGTGTTTTGTGTTGAGTCCAAAGAACTTACCTAGCTTGACGTATCGAGAGCCTTTATATGATATCTCTCTAGAGTCGTATGATCCCGAGGCATCACAAATCTAGTTTTCTTATAAGGTGATCTGTGAATTCTGAATCCTAATTTTCAAAAATTTGAAGTTGTTATCATATTGAAAATTAGATTATACCAAGAGATTTTTTCCCTTATCGATTAGATCCTTAAGGGTTTCCTTCCCTTTCTGGGAGATACGTTTTGTGCTAAAATAGGAAGCTCAATCAATGGTAGGATTCAGTTGAGTGTTATTCTCCAGAGATTGAGGTGTTCGGTTCATTAGGTATTCGTTAGTCATCGGTCAAGAGAGAGAGAGAGAGAGTGTGTGACAACCATTCAGTCTTACTGAATGTACTTATAGATTGAATCATATAAAGCTCGTTGAGGTCCGGCCGAACAGCGAATAGCATGCCATGGAGTGAAGTTCCTTCGAAGGGTTGGTGTGACGGAAGTCCGTTCGAGAAGATAGATCCCATTGATGGAGCGGGGCGATATAGGTCCATTTATACTTAAATATATTGAATACATTGAATCATGGGATTTATGCTGACTATTGAACATGCTCCGTGCTATGTATTTAACCTTTTGAAGAGGGTCCCATCACCTTCTAACCAGACTCTCTGCACTCTCTCTCTATCTCTCTCTCTTTCTCTTCAACATTTCTCTTGCTCTCTTTACACCTTTCTTTCTCTCTCCAACGGCATGAGGTAGTGATTGAGATCTTATGGCCTTACTGTCAAATGAAAACACTTGCCACTCATAGGAAGTGAGCATCTATCATTCGATAGCCTCAGGGGGCTTTTGACATGGTGGCGCCTATAGTTATGGCTGCCTCTCTCCCAGTGAAAACAAGAGATAGCCACGAACATGCTTGCAATGGGAAGTAGGCAATGGGCCACCGCAAGGAGGCCAAGTTAGGGCCTTGCCACCGCCATCAGGAGGCCACATTACTAGTAGCCATGGTGGTGGGAAGCCCTAACTTTTATCTAAGATAGGGCTGGCTGTCAACTTGGGCTGCCAAGTCAGCCTAAATCAGCCCCGACTGAAATTAAAAAAAAAATAATAGCATAATTTTTTAAAAAAATTATACATAATATTTGAGACTTTGACATGAAATTATTTACATAAAATTATTTATTTTATCAAATTTTTAGCAAAGATTGTTAGTTTTTTTGTACTCCACTAGCAAAGTAGAATGTTTTTCTAACTTCTTGTGATATAATTGTACTATTTCCCCTACCCAGTTGGGCTCAAAGCTAACCGGGCCCACAGCTCTTCAATGACACCCTCTTGGTGCTTATCGACTAGATCTCTCCTTAGTAGCCTATTACTTGGTCCATTGCTGATCGGTATCTAGACCTTCTCGATGCTCGACAGTTGTCACTCGATCTGCTAACGTAATATTTACTTTTTCTAAATTACGGGGGCAATATCATGTAAATAGAAGGGAGACCCACAATCATGACCGATAAGGAAGAGAATCTCAATAATGCTTTGAACTTTCCAAACCGGTAAGAATTTGAAATTTTTAAGAATCCTACACTATAATTCCCGAAATCTCATGGTGCCCTCGTAAAGAGATTCGGATTTCTACACCCCGTATTCATACGATTCTCGCATGCTAAAACTATATAAATATCATTAAGCCATCTTGCCAGATATGCTTTCGAAACCTACACATTTTTTTTGTGCATACATTGAGACTCAATCCCAAGCCTATTACAAGGGGGGAGGGGGAGGTGTCACTTGAGTTGAAACTCATTGACCTTTTGAGACCTACACATAGCACACAAAACATACAGAGATCTCCTTTTAGTTTATTTCTCTTTTGAAAACTGTTCTCTAACTTGAGCGTCAAAATCTCCCCCACCAGAACACCATCTAACGATCCTTTATAGGTTTCATCAATCAAGATTATTAGACGGCCAAGTCATCTCATTTAAGTTAGTAGAGCTATTATCTGTGGAGCCAAACCTATCTTTAACAATATATATATATATATGTGTGTGTATTTAATTTACCTCAATATAAATTATATTTTCTTACTTACCGATGGAAATTGTGATTTGAAATTCAAAATTTTGATATTCTCTTCAACCAAGTGGAAAATGAGGAGATTGTGAATGTTAGATGGAATCTTTATCTATATTTTGAAAATGGAAACGACACCTTTCCTTTTATTTAGTAATCTTTCAAATGGATTTTTTTTTTAAATAAAAAAGGAGAAAGCGATGAGAAATAAATGGGAGTGAGAGAGAGAGAGAGAGATGGAAAAGTCATACATGGCATCACCTTCATTTTAAGCTCATTTTCTTAACTAAGAAATCAATTACATACTATCGCAAGTTCTTTCTGAATTTACATGCCAAAAAAAAAAGACTTTTCCCATTTCAAAATCAAAGATTTGAGATAATTTGTAAATTATTAAAAGAAAAGAATATGGTACTTTCCTGAATATCACTAAGATAATCAACTTTTAACTACTAATTTCTTAATTATCTTTTATAGAAAATAAACCAACAATATTTAAACTCATCTCATTGAATTTTATACATGGTTTTAAAAATTATAAAATTAAATATTTTTTAAAATTTTCAAGCCCTAACTTTGCGCCACCATGGCAACCACTGCAGCTATTGTTGGACATTGGCCTCCTAGCAATGATGGACGATTCCTTATCTCTAGGATCAAATGACAGAGGTTTGCCTTTTGCAAGCGACTGTTCATTGTTGAGGCCATAGGGCCTCGATTTCTGGCTCCAAAATGGTGGAAAATTACTGTGGTGGTGACCATCAAGGCCACCACCCCGCCCCACGTCCGGTGATTGGTGGCTCCAGCCGGAGGTGGTTATTAAAAAAAACCATTTTCTCTTTTTTTTTTTAAATATTTCAGGTGGTTTATTCAGTTTTCTATTTCAATTTATAACTAAAAATAAAAAAAAAGAAAAATATTTTAAAGTTTTTTTATTGAATAATAATATAATGATAGCTAATTTTTTATTTCATAAACTAGTAGCAAAGTAGTAGATTTAGTTCAAAAAATTTATAATTTGTTAATTTGTTTGAATTTTAAATTTTGAAATTTTGAAATTAACATTTGGGAAACTAAAATTTTAAATTTTAAAAATATAACTTATAATCACAAGCTCATATGAATAATATATATTATATTTTCATAGACGGGAGTAACGTTATTTAAAAGTCTTTTATAAAGATTTCAATAATTTAATCAATTTAAATGAGTGAACCAAAATAACCAACTAATTCGGTCAAAACGACTCATTGATTTTTGGTCTATTATGTTAAGATTATGGTTACAAGAATTATATGATCAAATTAAATTGATTATTTCAGTTTTGATTATTTCGGTCACAATTTGACCAAATGCTCACTCTTAACTCTGGTTGTGATCCACCAACGCACGCAAGGTATGTTGGCTTACAGCTATAGCTACCACTACCATGGGGTGGCTCTTCGTCATTCCCTAGTGACTTGTTTGGCCTCCAAATTTTGAGTGATTTGGAATTTTTAAGTTCAAAACTCTATAAATGTTTTAAAACTTTGAAGACTCGTCTCAAATTCTAAATTCATAAATTTGAACTTACTCTCTAACAAAGTGGTTATAAAGCTATATTTCAATTTCAAACCAAATTTTGAAGATGGTCTCAAAGGATAT
The DNA here is from genome assembly GCA_037126225.1 of Dillenia turbinata. Lineage (NCBI taxonomy): Eukaryota > Viridiplantae > Streptophyta > Magnoliopsida > Dilleniales > Dilleniaceae > Dillenia > Dillenia turbinata. Next base: position 1,834,160 of record JBAMMX010000010.1, read on the forward strand.
CTCAATCTCATTCACATACCTAATTTTTAATGCAGACACTAAATATGATAACCCAGAGGAGGTGAATAAGTTATCTATAAAATTTTGGTTTTTATGAAACTTAAAAAAGAATCAATAGAAAATCAAAAATTAGAGGATGAGGGAAAAAGAAAGAAACAAGGGACACAATGTTTATCGTGGTTTCACCTTTGTTAATGTATGTTCACTCCCGGATTTCATTTGGATTTTCTAATCCACTATTCTAACAAATAGCTTGTAGACAACTAGCTTGTGAGGTGCTAGCAAATCATACAATTATTTTTCCAAATAATTACACTTACTTTTCCTAGGAACAAGCAAACCCAAAGAACTTTCACTCATTACAACTCAATCTTAGATCAAGAAGAATCAATTTTCTGATCTTTACAAAGATTACATTGTGAAAATGAAGATACAAGTGAAACTTTTAATCTTCATATGTGTTCGTGATGGTACAAGTGAATATACAATTAAATAATGAAAAAAAAAGTATGAGTGTTTGATTTCTGAGACTTGTTGGAGCATTCAAAGATCATTCTCCCTTTATCCTTGTGTTATATTTATACTTGGAGAGATAAATTTAGTTGTTGAGCATCATTAATGGACATTGAATGCATTTGCAGAAACTGTTGAGATGGTTGAGTTTTCATTTAATTTTGAACAACTTTTTCTGAGAAATTATCCATGACTTACATAGTGTCGACTCATTAAGCCTTTGGGTCGACTTGTCTTTGAATTTTGAATTGCTCAGGTCATCTTGTTATGGTAGTGAGTCAACTTTCCTTTGTATTTTGAGTTGCTCAGGTCTACTTGATATGGCTATGAGTCGACTTGCTAGCATTTTGTGAGAGTGTCAGGTCAGCTTGTGCTTCTCTAGGTCAACTTGTGTAAGCATGGGTCGCCTTATAATATTGTTAGGTCGACTTGTCTAGTATAAATTTTGTGCCTAGGTTGACTACTTATATTTCAAAATTTGCATTTTTGAGAGCATTTTGTTCTAGGTCAACTTATGGTCTTTTATCTCTAGGTTAGGTCAACTTGTATATTTGACAAGTTGACTAATGGCATTTTGACATTTAGGTCGGTCGACTTACATCCTAGTCAGATCAACTTAGCTATCCTATAGTTTGATCTTGTGTCGCCTTGTCATGTGATCTGATCGACTTGTCTAATACATAGGTCAACTTAGTTATGTTTCAGAATATATTTTTGACAATAAGTTTTTATTGGTTGACTCATTAAATCTCTCAAGTCGACTTAGTTATATTACAGAGTTGGATTTTTGTGAGTTAACTTATTCGAATCAACTCACTCCATTCCTAGGTCAACTTACCTTCTCTCTGAGTCAACTTATAGATTATCTTGGTTGACTTGTATTTCTACATACTTAGAAATTTTTTAGAACTGCTTTCCTAGGTGGACTCATCTATGTGGTAAGTCGATTCATTTGATTCTAGATTGAATTGGCTTAGTTCTAGGTTGACTCATCTATACAAATATTAGGTTGACTTAACTTAAAATTATATAGGAAAGTGGTTCAACTTGTTTCTGGTCAAAGTTGATTTAAAGTCATATTGTCCAAGGGTCAGGTTGACTTGTCTATCTGGTAAGTTGACTTAGTTATATTATAGATTTAGACTTTTGAGACTTAAATTTCTCAGGTTGACTTGTTCTCCTTTGCAGGTTGACTTAGTTAAGTTTTATACTTAGTTTCTGAGACTTGTTCACCTTAGATCGACTTGTCCACTTTTTAGGTCGACTTGTGATATTCTATAGCCAAAATTTGGAGTTTTAAATTCTAGATTGACTTGGGACTATAGTTGAGTCGACTTGATGACTCGATAGGTTGACTTATACAAAGGGTAGGTTGACAACTAAAGTTAAGCCTAGCCATTCTAGGTGAGTAGGTCGACTCGTTTATGGTGTAGGTTGATTTGTTTATACTAATTCAATTTTAATAATTTTTCTAGACTTTTAAAACTTCAAATAATTAACGCTAATTAATTTTAATTAGTCAATTATCATCAAAAGCTATTTTACTCGATAATCTTCTCATTTTGATAATAACAAAATTTATGTGAAATTTTGACAAAATTATTTAAAAATTTGGAAATTTGGAATTTTACTCTCTCAACTTATACTATCATATTTTGGGCTACTAAACCCCCCTCAATTCAACCAACTCCTAATCTATTTCTTCTCTCCTCTCAATCTTTTCTCCCTCTTTTTATCATTAAAAAATTAAGGATAAAGAATCTGAGTTCCAAGGTCTAATGTCCAAACAAGATTTAATGGTCTACAGAAATACACATGACACCGTGAACCACACATTTTAAGCTACTTTCCCTTTTTGTCATTCAACCACGTCGAACTCGCCCCCTTACATCCAAAGTTCAATCGTGCACATATGTTCTCCTCTTTTCATTCATGACTATTTAATCGATAATACCATCTATAGTTACAACTACCAGCATATATGCTCATATAGACACATAAACATAGATAGGCACAAGAACATATAGGCACTAGCACAAGCATATAAACTCTTTAGCATACAAACACATGGCAAAAGTGAAGGAGCATATGCAATTAGTATACAAATTTAATCAAAGTATGATTGATTACACAAAAATTTTGCCTACTACATCAAATTAAATACAAAGAAACAAATCATCAAATAAAGGAAAATAATTAAGAAGATTAAAGATGTGGATTTCTCAGCGTAGCTCATGATGGGATGGGATGGGATGGGATGTTAGGGCATGACGAAGATGAAATTAGGAGGAGCTAGATTGTCCGGGTTGATTTCTTCTTATCAAGGCTTTAATATTGAGCATTTGTTCCCTCGTGTCTTGGAGTTGCCCTTGTTTTTAGATTAGGGTGTCCCACATCATCTCTAAGGTTACATCGGATGTAGAAGAGGATGTACCACCACAAGCAAGGACTATTTGAAGGGCTGCTTCCTTATTTTCACCACTATGACCTTTCTTAGTTGGCTCACTAGATCTTACTTCATCTCTTTTCCTTTTCATTGGTTCTATTGTAACCTTATCCTCTTCTTTTCTCTCCCATACTCCATCCTTAAATATCTATTTGGCCTTTTTAAAGAAGACACCCAATGTCATTTTTTACTAACAATCTTATACTTATTTCCTTCTTCAAATCTATATTATTGGTTGCTATTATGTTCAAGATTAGTGAGTAATAGGGTAGATTAGATGAATTGGATTTGACTACAATAATCATGAAGTATGGCACTAAGAAATGTAATTAAAGATTTTTCTTCGTCATAATGCAAGCCATCAACCAAAAATCTTTTTTGATAATGCTAATATGGTTTCCTCCTCTATGCTTAAGGACATGTGTCACTATGAAATATAAAATTCTCTCATGTACACTTAATACCCCTAGCATTGGTGTTTATCTCAGTCAAAGTATCATCCTTAATCACCGTCCTAGTTGACTCTAACAATTACATTCCATATACTTCTCACAAATCGTATGAGGCATCCAATTCGTGTTATTCATCATGCAAAGAATCTTAGGAGCAACTACAAATTCCCTCCCCTTAATGCATATCTTGAAGGTACAAGATTCCATTTTGATGGCAAATTCATAGTAAGTTCCTAATCGATGATTTCTCGTCTCATCCACTACTTCTAGGTTATTATAGAATTTCCTAACTAGGTTCTCATAAACCTTCTCATTTGGATTCAATACGGAACTAGGGCAAATGTTGATTAGGTATTCTTTATAAGGAAACTCTATTTTCTTCATATATTCCCAATCTATAACCCTTCCTAAATTTAATTTCCTCCTACAAAAGCCTTGAGAGAAGAACTTACTCTTTTCCATAGTCAGCATTTGCTTACATCAAATTTGGCCCGTAGCTTGGTCTTTGGTGCCATTGAGATTGGTTGTTGAAGGATGCTTTCGCCGAGAGGAAGGTTCTTTGAGAGTGAGGGCGAGAGGAGCTAGGGTCAGGGCTTTTCTCTCAAGCATGAGAGAGAAAAAAAAGGAGAGATTTTGATTTTTGAAAGTTAGGGTTTTGAATTAGAAGATGAGAGGTCAACCTTTAGAAAGGTATAAATCAAATTGACCATTCATTTTCAGGTCAGATTTGGGTTAGAATTGGGAGAAATTGGATTTTGGGCATGAGTTACTCAAGTTGACTTGTTGAAAGCATAAGTCAACTTGCTTGAGTGAAATCCTATATTGAATTTAGTTGGGTCAAATTGCTCGAGGACACAAGTTGACTTGGTTATATCCAGAAACTTTTTCTGTGGCTTCATAAACACAGGTCTACTTATACTGTTAATAAATTAACTTGCCTTTGGCAAGAATTAATAGTAGGTTGACTTATGCTTCTCATAAGTCGACTTGCACATGCACACAGATCGATTGTATGTTATGTAAGTCGATTTGATAATTTTTTAATAAACACTTTTGTGTTTTAATACTTATAGGCCGACTTACATCATGTAGAAGTCAACTTGTCTTGTTAGTTCACACCATTAGGTCGACTTATACTCCTCATAAGTTAACTTCCTACAATCATAGGTCGACTTATACTCTATCTAAGTCGACTCACACATACAATTATTCTTAAATTTGCCTATAAGATCAACTTTCCTTGTCTATGGGTCAACTTATTTTCATCATAAGTCTGCGTAAATATTGTCGAACCTTTGAAATTCCTTTAGAAATTTATTCTTATATTGCCCAATTATTTCATATTCACATTTTAATGAATTTTAGCCATATTTAAACTTAAGAATCTATTCTATCATGCTTAATTCTCTTTTTAAATTGTAAAATCTTTCTCTATCCGATGGTTTAGTAAAAATGTCAATAATTTGTTTTTCAGTTTCAACATACTCTATGATTACATCATTTTGAGTACATGATCCCTGATAAAAATAATACTAACCTCAATGAGCTTTGTTCTAGAGTGATGTACTGGATTTTCAAGTGTCACTTATACTTTTTCTATTTAATTTACATCCTGTAAACTCAACATTTGAGTAGCCATGAACCGAAATGAGAAATTTCTATCATACCATAGAATTAAGTTGCATGTATCCTTCAAATATCTCAAAATTCTTTTGACTGCTACTAAATGTGACTCTTTAGAATTAGATTAAAATCTAACACACGAGCATATACTATACAAGATCTCACGGTCTAGATTAATCAAGTATAGTAAGAATCCAATCATATTTCTATAGAGCTTTCCTTTCCTTTTTCATGCTTACCTAACTTGATTGAAGTGCTCATGGGTGTGGCATATCCTTTTGCCTCACTAAATCAAAATTTATTTTCTATTTATTTTTTGTGAATTTGGATTGATTTATGAATATTTCTTTTTGTATTTGCTTAATTTGTAAGGCTAAGAAATAGTTCAATTCTTTCATCATGTTCATTTAAAATTCAGCATACATGACTTTAGCAAATTGTTGACAAAAATCTTTATTTGTTGCCCCCAAATACTATGTTATCCATATAAATTCGCACTATCAAATGTCTTTATCTTTTCTTTTAATAAATAGGGTGATATCAACCTTGTTTCTCTCAAATTCAATTTCAATCAGAAAATTGCTATGCATTTCATACCAAACTCTTGGAGTTTGTTTTAAACATATAAAGTTTTGGACAATATGAATATATGGTCTGGATATTTTAGATGTTTAAATTTAGGGGGTCGTTCTACATACATTGTTTCATTAATTATACCATTTAAGAATTTACTCTTGACATCCATTTAGTATAATTTGAAATTCATGAAACAAGCAAATGCAGGCAATAATCTAATGGTTTCTAATTTAGTTACAGGGATATAGGTTTCATCATAATCTATCCCCCACTTAGTTATATTCTTGAGTCACTAGTCTTATCTTATTCCAACTAATTGTCCTATTTTCATTCTTATTTCTAAACAACTATTTAGTCCCTATTACAGATTAATCTTTAAGTTTAGAAACAAAATTTCATAATTCATTTCCTTCAAATTGGTTTAGCTCATTTTGTATAGCTAAAAGCTAATTCTCATCACTTAAAG